>HG995337.1:3812939-4222610 GCA_905333045.1 Lysandra bellargus | reverse complement strand
TTTTGCGTTAAATTTAATACAATAAATATTTTTCCTTATATATTATAATTTATAAGGCAAAATGGCAGATATTTGTTAAATTGGCAGCACTAAGCCCACGTGTCAAATTTGACGGTTTGCTGCGAACCGTCAAAACTGTCAAATTCACACGAAGTGAAGTAGCTGCATACGAGTTTGACAGCTGTCAAACTCGCCTACGCGGCAGGGCTTCAAATAACGTTATTTTTTCATAATGTTACTGCTTCAAGGGCATAGATAACGTTATGAAAATTTAACCGATATTAAAAATAACGTTAAAAATTGATGTTAACCTTTAGCTTAGTACAATTCTCTTAACATGTCCTTTACGTTAAGAATTGATACATAATAACTGTCATAGCTTCACCAAAATTTGTACCTTACCTTAATCTTAAATATCATTTTTCAAGTAAGAAGATAATTTTTGGCACCTACTCAAAAAGTATTATCCGTAAAAGTTTAAGGTTTTCTATAAAGTTTTAGTGTTTTAGCTAAATCTTTAGCCTTTAGGTACACACATGTAATGCGGTCAATTGTATATAGCTAGCATTAAGGATGACAATACTCTCCTGGCTGCAAATGAAATCGAGATGCAAGAACTGTTGCATTGTAGAGAATGAAGCAAATGATCAATAACTTGGGCCTCTCAATTAAAAAAGGGAAAACCAAAAACATGGTCATAGACAGAACAGCATCTGTCTTTAAGGATCCAAGACATGGACTCTGAAGTCTGCAGATCGCAGACGTATCGACGCCGTCGAGGGTGCTGGAGGAAAATGCTCTGAATTCCATAAACTCCTTTCAGAACCAACTCATCCATGCTGGCTAATCTAAACATAAAAACAAGGTTCTCTACCATCTGTCTTATAACGCATCTTAGAATATTTCAGACACATTACCAGAAAAAAGGAGGAAACCTTGAAACCATGGTATGGAAAACTCATGATAATTGGCAAGATTGAGGGGAAAAAGACCGAGGAGCCGCTGTCTCATGCGTTGGTCTGATCAAATCCGTACCACACTTGAGTCGACTGTCTGCGACACTATTCGAGTGGCCGATAATAGAAATAGCTGGCGTAACACCATAAAAAGGAAGGTCATAGAAGGGGAAGGTCATGACTGGGCACTAGCGAAGCAGCTCTGACAGGTGCGATAAAAGAGAGCAGTAGCTTCTGATAAGGTGAAATGAGGAGCTTAATGCCAGGTCAAGAACGAACATTTAGACTTGTGGTGTGCGATCGCTAGTTCAGGTTCACAGAAAGAGGCCGCAGAGCGGAACAGGGAGGAAGATCCATCTTCCATTCGGCTCAGGAAAGAGATTTCGGTAAGACAACAGAGCAGAGACGTGGTTTTGCAAAGTTCCATCTTGTCTAAAGGGGCTCTGGTGTAGATGGGAACAGTCCCGATGCCAAGGGAAATGTTTCAGTCTGCCGAAGTTCCTTATTTTGCTGGAAATCCTATCCATTATGTGGTAGACCAGCCAGTCGTAGTGGGCTTATTGTGTTAGATTTTAATATAATATTACATCAAACTTCCTCCAAAGCATAGTTTTTTATGTCCTTTACAGTAGATTTGTGTCGCAGTTTCATATGAAACTTGGTGCTTACTTTAATATGGCATAGTTGACATTGAAAAATTCAGTGCTGTAAGGGATAAATAAGCAATTATTTTTAATGTAAGGGACGTGCTATTTTCTAACCGCGTAAATTTACGAAAATATTTTTTTATAGTTTTATAGCCGACAAAATTCTAAGAAACTTTGCCATAAACACCTTTATGATCGGACTAAATGATAAAAAGTTACAGACGAATTTGTAAAAAAAAAAGTTGTTTTTTCGCTCTCCTGAAAAGTTGTGTTTTGTCCCTTACATTAAGTGATATTTCCGGTGTCGAAGTGCGAGTCGGACACGAAGGGTTCCGTAGCGCTATAGAGCGAAAGTAGGCAAAAATTGTGTTTTTTGTATGAGAGCCCCCCTTAAATTTTTTTTTTATTTTTTTTTTAGGATACATTTTTTTTAAGTACAAATAAATATTAAGGATTTTGTGCAAAGTTCAAGCGCTTACCTGGTGCCTTTATTGACTACAAGCAAAAAAGGCCAAAAAATTACCGTTGTCGTATGGGAAATCAAATATTTACTTTATTTTATTTTTAGTATATTTTGTTGTTACAGCAGCACCAGAAATACACAATCTGTGAAAATTTCAGAAGTCTAGCTATAGCGGTTTTTGAGATACAGCCTGAAGACAGGCAGACAGACGGACAGACATTGAAGTCTCAGTATTAGGGTCCCATTTTTACCCTAAAAAAGATATATTTTTACATTATTTCCTTCGATTCTCGGTAAAAACTTTACGATTCTCGAAAGATGAAAAGTAGCTAGAAAAAGTAGCTAAAAAATCTAGCTACAACTTTTTAAAATTGTAGCTGCCTGATACCGAAAAATAGCTAGATCTAGCTACAAAGTAGCTAAGTTGGCAACACTGGCCGCCGCCCGCCAGGTTGTTGACATCACGTTGACATTAGCAGTTTTATTTTTAAGTTCGATGACTGACTAGGCTCCCGCACACATGACACAGGCGCGTCATTATCGAATATCGATATGATTTCAGTACATTTTGTAATCGGATGGTCATGTTATGGAGGCACTTCACATGGCTATTTGTATTTGCGTATTTGATGTATTTGCCAAACAATCACCATGTGTAGACGGTATGTTTAACAAATATTGGCCTTATTTGCCTATTTGACAAATATGACCAATACCAAATACACGTCTCCGTACATTTGTCGGTTTTTGATGCACATCAAAGGAGTCAAATAGGCAAGTAAACAAAATCAAGTAAAAGTTTGGTATTTGACGTCCATGTGTAGAAGGTCGTATTTGCCTTTATTTGCTTGTTTGCGTATTCGTCAATAATGTTGGCAAATACAACAAATAACCAATAGCAAATACAAATAGCCATGTGAAGTGCCTGCATTACATGTATACAGCTTACACACTGCTGCGTTAATAACGCCGCGATGGCCTGAGAGAGAGATGGTGTAAAAAAATGTATAATAGTACCATCACGGTGCGGACGGTGGGTGGCGCTCTCTCGTAAGAAATATCGGACGATAAAAACGCAGCTGTGCTGTGTGCAAGGCAAGGGAGTTTGGGACGCATTAACGCAAATCGCAATACCGCATGCGTTAGTTATCATCGAGTATCGAACGCGCGCCGCCCCTGTGTGCGGGAGCTTTGAACTTTGAAGTACAAAAATCGATTTCTCTTCAAAAAATCGAAACCATTCCTTCGTCATCTTTTTTGCAATCGCAAATCGCAATCGATATTTGGCTAGTATTTGAGCTAGACTTTTTACAAACATGTATTATATTTCTCTATGATAACAAAGAAGAGGATGAAGATAAGTGATAACTGTCATTTGTCAATGATTTTTGACAAAGTCAAGTCAAAATTGCATTTTTCGGTGGATGTTGTCAAACAGCAGAATAATTTTATGAATTGGTACAAAGAGGATGTAATGGATGTATACTACGTAACAAGAGGTCGGACTTAGAAGAAAAAAAATAAACATCCGTTATTTTTTTAATTTGAAACTGAAGTTAAAATTTTTAAGTGCAAAACCTTTCACTCTAAACATACCAAAAATTAAAAAAAATAAAATAAAAAATAAATAAGCTCAAATAAATGTTTTATTTCAATAAAAAATATTGTACACAGCTAAATAAATAGGCTAATAAGGTAAATTAAACAATAAAACAGATTTAATCCACAAGCTTTTGTTGATTTCTATTACTCAATATTATAATATTACAGTACAGTTTTATGTATTTTATTTATAAATATAATAGAATAGCTGTCTATGCTACTCTACTAACTACTTGATTGGCTTACACAGTAAACTCTATATAGGGAGGGGATTAAAGCTGCGCGTCCACCAGGTCAGAATCGGGGCGTACGGTGCGGACTGCGCGTCGTGTCGTCGATTATTTTGTTAGGCGCAGAATGACGTTCCAGTACTTCTAGTGCAGTTCACAGTAGTCAGTACCATACATACAAAGCAACAAATCCGTCCGCTGCATACCTACGCAGTATGCTCCGATCCCGATCCAGTAGACGCGCACCTTTATACATGTAACACACTTAAGTATCATTACTTTGTTTTGTTACACCCTGTATACGACAGCTGAAATCTATCGCATGGGCTCAGGCCAGCTGCATACCACCTCACGTCTTGATCAGAGGATTTTTCCTTGGTGGCCGTACCACTCATAATCCCATACCTTCCTTCTCCAGCTATTGCTTGCAGACTAAAATGTTGCAAACTAGTATAGGGACCTAAAAATCTGAAATTAATGAAACATTTTTCATTTACTACATTTCCATACAGTTTACATAAATTATTAAGTATACTTATCAACCTTATGTATTATTACAATAAAACAATATACACATTTTAACATTTTCCAAATTAACTGCATACTGATATACATTATAATATTTTCTATGAAATAATAATCTATCTTTTTCATATTAATATAGTTTATGTTGTAAATTATTGTACAAATATGCAAATAATACTGCGACATACTTTGTATTAGAACATGGTATGACATAGTTATGTTTTGCTTCAATTTATCAATTTACGGTTACATTTACATTTTACAATGGCTTACCTTTCGTTTTTCATTAATTAATCCACTTAATTTACAATTTTTGTATGAGTTGCTACAAAATAATTTTCACAAAATGAAAATCGAACTTTGAATTTTAAACTCCTTCTTCGTCTTTTTTCTCATGTAGTTTATATTCTCTATGGTCTTTTTTATCAGCCAATCACAGTCGACCTTGCACAGATTATCTGATTGGGTACAGTTGCTACGTTTAAATTTGGAACCCAAATTTTTTTTTGTTCGGGAATTTCGTCCACCTGAATTGGTATTTTACTACGAATAACAAAACTGCAGTTCACTGGTATTTTATAATTATTTCTTGTTCGAGAATAGGGCTAAAAAGTTTGCAATAAAACATGGCTATAGTGGAAGATGAAGTGCGAAACGGATCTGAAGAAGAAAATGAAATGGAGGTTGTCCCTGAGGATGATGACGCCGATCAAGATTCCGACGATTCCGACGTGAGTTACCACTTACCCCACACTTTGCAGTTTTACAAAACAGTACTATAAAATGCGTTATTGTAATATATTATGTATTAAATTAAAATTCTTATAAGAGGTCTACTAACGCAATATTTTCAGATAACTGTACCCATAGTGAAATTCCCATTATTTTCTTAGTTTTAATTAACTTTATGTTATCATTTGCATATTTTATATAGGCATTGAATATAGGTAATAATATGTTCTTTTGGCCTTCTTAAATATTTATCTAAAATTTAGGATGAAGATGAAGAAGATAGTGAAGAAGCACTTGAAAAGAAAGTAGCGGACTTGGAGGAACACATTGCAATAGATCCATATAATTATGATGATCATATTGAGCTGATCCAAGCATTGTGGTAAGTTTGAGTGGTAAAAGTATGCCCCATGTGAGTTTCTTACGCCGGTTCTTCTCGCCGGGTTAGTTCCCGAACCGGTGGTAGGCCTCATGTAAACATTCAAAAGTGTTAACTTTTTTAACCTATTTAGAAATAAATATTTTGATTTTGATCTACAATCAACTTAAACTTGATTACAATAGTTAAAATGTGGACGTGAGAAAATATTCAGCTGAATAATTATTTGCTTTTACGATCTTTTGAAATAAAATAAAATTACACCAATGCATATATCTTTACTGTTCATATTTCAGGAGCCTCACAGAATTAGATCGCTGGCGTTCTGCGTTTGAGAGGCTTCAACAGCTTACAATTATAAAACCAGAGCACTGGCTTCTACGATTACAAACTGAAGAGACTTTAGCTCATTCTGAAGAATCTAAAGAGAAAATAAACAACTTGTTTATAGAAGCAACAATTGATTGCTACTGTGAGTGTTCTGTTTTTCATCCCAATATTTGGATATTTTTTCTTTCTTATTCTACTACTGTTATATTTTTAGTCTTTTGATTCTAAGCTGCTAGTATTTTTCTACTCATCGCAGTGTATTTACTATTAATCGTAGTAGATTTTTTTTTGTTACTTTTCAGCTATTCCAATATTAAGTGAGTGGTGTTCCTGGGCTATGAATGCTGGTGATACGGACAAAATAAGACTGCAACTGGATGAGGTGCTGAAACGAGCTGGTGCTGATCCATTATCTGGCAAAATATTCTGGGATGCTAAAATTGAAATGGAGAAAGCAAAGCTAGAATCAATGAAGTAAGTAACACAGAAACTCTTTTTTTATTTTACTTCTGAAATCAGCTCATAATAGCCACAATCATGTCCTTTCATAGTATTGCGGTTTTTAATTGCTCAAATTATTGATGCAGCCTTAAGTTTTCAGTCATAGACAAGAATTATTATTTGACCGGAAAAAAAATATTACCTATTGTACAGCTGAAAGACAGTAAGCCACTTCTAGTCGTGTGCGTATAAGACAAAAAAACGAGGAATACGGCTTTTGCTGAACCAAATATTTCCTTTGGTAGGATTGATCTTTATATCCCTAAGATGGATTTATGATGTGGAGCCACCTGAATATCTCATGCCGGTGGGGGAGGGGGGGGGGGGGGCAGGGGGAGGGGGGGGGTTAGCTTTAACAAGGTATGAGGTCAAAAACTGCGTGGGATTGTTAAATGGAGCAATGAACATATTAATAATACTAGACGTTCCGTGCGGCTTCATCCGCGTAAATCTGAAATTTCACGGAAACCGTATATTTTTCACAAATTAATAACCCATGTCTCACGTAGTCTACTATATATTCGCGTCAAATAACATAAAAATTGCTCCAGTAGTCTGTGAGATATTAGCCCTTTCAAATAATTTTCCCCGTTTTTTACATTTTCCTCTGTGTCTTTGCTCTTATTAGTCTTAGCGTGATAAAATATAGCTTATAGCCTTCCTCGATAAATAGGCTATCAAGCACTGAAAGATTTTTTCAAATCGGGCCAGTTGTTCTTGAGATTAGTGCGTTCAAACAAACAAACTAACCAACAAACTCTTCAGCTTTATTTTCACATTTTCCTCTGTATCTTTGCTCCTATTGTTTTTAGCGTAATAAAATATAGGCTTTAACCTTCCTCGATAATTAGGCTATCAAACACTGAAAGATTCTTTCAAATCGGATGAGTAGCTCCTGAGATTAGCGCGTTCAACAAACAAACTCTTTAGCTTTATAATATCGCTTTATAATATATAATTAATTAGTCGTTCCGCGCTGTTTCGCCCGCGTCAATTAGGTATTTCACAGACAAATTAGTCCACAATAAATAGCCTATGATCCTTCACGTTTCTACTTTTTATCTCTGCCAAATAACAGAAAAATTACTCCAGTTGTTCATGAAATAAGCCCTTTCAAATAATTTCCCCCGTTTTTTCCACATTTTCCTTTATTTCTTCGCTTATATTAGTCTTAGCGTAATAAAATATAGTCTATAGCCTTCCTTGATAAATGGGCTATCTAACACTGAAATAATTTTTCAAATCGGACGAGTAATTACTGACTCATACTAAGATTAGCGCGTTTAAATAATGCTTCTTCTTCTTCTTTTTACGTTGTTTAACATCTTTATTGTGCAAATATGAGTCCTAAAATGAATTAAGCATTCTTAAGTCATCCGAATATGGTACCGAACTTGGAATATTACCATAATTAATGCCTCTATACAGATTGAGACTCTATTTTCCTCCAGAGCAGAAGCTGCTAAAATTAAAAAAAAATTACATCAAAAATCGCGGTGGCTCCACATCTTAAATCCATCCTTGGGCCATAAGGACCAATCCTACCAAAGGAAATCTTTGGTTCACACGCAACTATTCTAAACTTTATTAACAATAACTTTTGAACCGACTTATTATTTATAATAAGCAATAAAAAAGGTAACAATAAATATTCAATGCTGTATGTTACAGTGTTGAAGACCCTGCGTACAAGGATCAGAGGGACAGAGTGGTTTGGAGTGTGGAGGAGGCAGCCTCACGCCCCCTGCTGCGGGGGGAGGATGCTTGGGCCCTAGTGGAGGAGTTGCAACATACTTGTAGTGAGAAGGTACTAAAACAAAACCTTGTCATACAATTCCATTATAAAGGGCCTGCAACACCATTCACTATGCTGCATAAGCCGGCGGACTGCATGCAGCATAGTGAATGGTGTTGCAGGCCTGCACGGCGGACTGCAGCAGGACTGCAATGCAGGATAGTGAATGGGCCCTTTAAAATCATTTATATGATTTAATTTAACCAATGATCTTAGGCAACAATTGACCCTATTTATGCAAAATGCGTCCAATCCACACCATTGCCAAAATTGAGTTAATAATGCAAAAGTATTTCAAAATGGACCTTTTATCGACCCTATGAAGATCATGCAAATCTAACAATTTTGGCAGAACAAAACATTTTCACAACAAAGTTACCAACTAACAAATTAATGAGTATTGTTTTTTTTTAAAAGATCCAAGCTGCAGGGTCCCTTGTTTTTTTTTAAATTAGGCAAGTAGAATCATGCGGCTTGGTTCTCGTTTGCATATTAAAAAAGGCTTAGTTCTTAATATTTTACAAAGACTCACGTCAGTCACGTGGCTGGTTTTTTGTTGATATAAAGGCGACGGGTCATTGTGACCCAGGCCCGACACGACACAAAATTACTCCTGCGTAACTGGCCTGGTTTTATTGAAACCAGAGTGGTCTTGTGTATTGCGCACACACTTGGGCATTATAAAATTACTCCTGCGTAACTGGCCTGGTTTCATTGAAACCAGAGTGGTCGTGTGTATTGCGCATACACGACCGTTACGACACGATCGTATAGAGGGGAAAAATCCAGGAAGAACGAGCCGAAGAACCCCATATCCAGGACAAACAGTTGCCGAGTTATAAGCACTCAAACTTTGACGTTGACAGCTCGGCAACTGTCAAACGTCGAACAAAAGCGGCCACAACTTCGCTCCCAATAGGCCTAGAGGAACGGGGTTTCTTCTAACATCAAAGGCAACACCTCGGCTACCCCCTCCCCGAATTTGAACTAAATCGGAGACATCAAATTTTGTCTCAATTCTGAGGCCAGGATCGAATAGAGGAGAAAAATCCAGAAAGAACAAGCCGAAGAACCCCATATCTAGGACAAATAGTTGCCGAGTTACAAGCATTCAAACTTTGACATTGACAGCTCGGCAACTGTCAAATGTCTTACAAAAGTAGCCATAACTCCGCTCCCAATAGGCCTGGAGGAACGGGGTTTCTTCTAACATCAAAGGCAACACCTCGGCTACCCCCTCCCCGAATTTGAACTAAATCGGAGACATCAAATTTTTTCTCAATTCTGAGGCCAGGATCGAATAGAGGAGAAAAATCCAGAAAGAACAAGCCGAAGAATCCCATATCCAGGAGTTTTAAAGAATACACAATTTTAATAAAAACGGCTTTTTCTCAGAACTGTCATCGTGTGGGTTGAGTCCGGTTTGCATAAATAGGTCCATTATTGTCGTAATAAAAAAATAGTTTAACATCTGCTACAAGTATATAGGGAGGAGCTGGGTAGCACATGCTAAAAAAAACAAAGCAACAAAAAACTTTAAACATACAAAAATACAAAGCTATTATAATTTGTTTTTTTCGTTGGATGGCCACTTGAATCATGGGCTCAGATTTTAAATATAGTTTGAACTGTCTCCTTTTCCAGATGAAAAAGCAGCATGAGGCGGCTATGGAGTATTTACAAAAAATTACTCCTTATGAAGACAAACTACTGACTATCGAGTAAGTGCTATAATTTATTTGTCTAAAATTTGTATATGGGCCCTTCCACAGAACATTTTTTTACGCTTGTTTGTATCGATACAAACGCAAGTTGAACGCTCAGCAAACGGAAGGAAGCCGACATGTTTTAAATTTTATATCTGCCAAAACGCGATGAAAACGGGCAGAAGACGAGCGCATCAGAAACGAGCGTCGTCAGTGCGCAAAAAATACGTCGTGTGGAAAGACCCTAAGGTACATACATTTTAAACATTGTTCTGTTTATAGGGATGTGGAAGAGAAATGTAAGATATATCAAGAGTACATAGATAGCGTTAAGAACCTGGCCGAAGTAGACAAATTTGCGGAATGTGATAGCAATGGAATATTAAAGGTAAGTTTCTAATGACTTAAATTTATTTTATTGCAAACTAGATGACCCCATGAACTTCGTATTACTTTTGTCCTAATATAAACCTTCCCTGGACTTCTACTAACAACATTTAAAATTCATTTTTATTTAGGTAGAGGGAGAAAACAAGAAAGTATATATTTATAACAATTATTATTATTAACAATATTATCAACCCTATATGACCAGAGAAATTTATGCATAGATGTGAGATGCATCATGCAAGCTCTATGTAATTTGGCAGGGTTATGTCAAGTCAATATAAGTCGAGGTTTGTTGACTAGGCTTTCCATAACCCGACCAAATAACGTAGACTTGCGATCTTCCTACAAATAATTTCTCTAATGGCATTTTCTCCACTAAACAGGTACTATACGATCGCGCCACAACAGAGTGTCTGTCTTGTGAGGCGGTCCACGACCTACTGTTAGCCTTCGTCCGTCACGTACAAAAGGTGTCGTCACGGGACACGATTAGACGAGTACTGGACATCTGCACTCGCCGCTGCTCCACCAAAGCCACATTCTGGGTTCTGAAGATGCAACAAGCTGAGCATGAGGAGAAGTCTTTCGATGAGGTACCATCGAGGAAATTGATTCCTATGCAGTTGATAGACCAACGTTATTTGGTCGAATATGTCAATTCAATGTTAATTGTGATCTGTTAGCTGGGTTTGACGTAACGCAACCAAACTACGTAGGTCCCCGACCTGCATAGGAATCAACTTCTCTGATAGAATGTACTATGCCGCCGGCGGCCGCAAGATGCCACAAGCGGCCACGAGCGTCCACGGGCGGCCGTAGATTTCTCAAGCGATACTATGTATTACAATAATGAACATAAAGTTTAAAATCATATGACACTGAAACTGCTCGCCTCGCCTCCGCCATTCCGGTCTGAATCGGCCCTAACTGCTCACGGGCATGAACAGACCTTTATGATTTCCTTTGTGTAACGTTACACAAAACTTTTACACAAATGTGACACATGGGAAATAAATAATATGTTTTTCTAACCTAAAAAAATTCAAACTACATGAAAATGTGCCGGACACAAGCAATAAATAGGATAACAATCTAAACAATGATCTTATTCTTTCATCATAAAGTGAAACCAAAGTAGATAAAAACTTACCGGGGCTTATTGCGTAGCATGCACAATTAGTCCGTATAAAAGTTTTTTTTCACTACCCGCACACTAAACGAGTGGAGTACAAACAAAATGGCCGCGATGTGTCAGTTGCCACTCTATCTATACTTTTGCTTCTTTTTACTGTGTTGCCACATTAATAGGCCCAAATTAATACCATATCTAATGAAAAAAGTGATACACAATGGAATAACACAAAATATTATTTTCGTAGACAAAATAAATTTTTGAAAATCTATAAGTTTTAAAGGACATTCCAGAAGATATACTTTGTAAAAACGTCAAATTATCGATGATGCTCAAAACCATTTCTAAAGTTATATCTATTTACTTTAAAACTTTGATTTTTTTTGCTTTATAAGTTCCACTAATTATATATGGACAGAAATGGGAGCAATTTTTTTTGAAATTAGCTCAATTATACTTAAAATTAGGGGGAGTAGGAAGAGACTTTTGATATCTCATCACCCCTAAATCTCTACAACAGTGGTGCCCAAATAGCAGTGGCGAAGCGTCCATATAACCCGATTCCCATCGGCTTCCCTTAGGGCTTAGAAAAATCGAATATACGGGCCAACGACATATTTATCTAATAAATATTTTACATACCTACTTAAAAAACTTTGAATTCACAATGTTATATGCAATAAATTTTTCTCTCACTTGAAATACATAGTTTGAATTAATAACTATCGCCTACAAATTTTAAAAGGCAATGCAATGTGCGGGCGCAGAGAATCAAATAAGCCGCAGGATTAGCGGCTTATTTCTCCATACAACGACAGTTCATAGTAAGCATCTGTCCTTTTCATTCCTGTGAACTGGTCGTCATGTTCTGTCTCGTTCTAGCACGCGCGATATATACTTGGAAATAACTCGATGCCCGACGAGTTATTACGGAGAAAGGTTAATTAGCAACGCACAAGTGCAAGCGAGATAGATGAGTCATGAAGTAAAATTGTTATGATTCGAATTTAAGAATGACTGTAGCGACATTATACTTTTGCTGGCGCGTAATACATTTTATTTTGGTAGGATTTTTTGTAATACGACTTTATTAAGAATGCCTTTAGCGGTACTAAATATGACAGGCGCGTAATACATTTTTATTTTGCTGGTTTTTAGATTGACATATTAATATGGCGGATAGTGTGTTTGTAAACAACATGTCGTTTGTTTTGTTTTGTCGAATTTAAATTTTGTTTTAGCGTTAGAACTTAGAAGAGTGTCGTGAATTAAATTAATTTATATTGTGACTTGTGAATTGTGAGTCGTACGACGTAATCGTGTAGTTTGGAAAATATGGCATTAATTCAGAAAGACTGTTGTCTGACAGATTATATTTTGTTGTCGAAGGAAACTTTGTTTTCCAAACTTAGTTTTGAAAATTAAAAGCATGTCATTCAATTATAAATTACCAAAATTGGTAAGTAGATTTTTTACTCCGGCTTCCCTTCTCAAAATATTCACCCCTCGCCACTGCCAAATAGTATTGCTCCAAGGGCTATTTTGAAAATCCCGATAAGCCAAGCAGGCACCACAAATTTTAAAAAAAGCAAGCAAAAGCAGCAAGCAGAGCAAAAAGCGATATAAAGGAAACCGGAAAATTTAGTTATTGTTTATTTAATTTATTTGACCCATATTGTTCACGGGTGCCTAGATAACAGACCGCGGGCTACCAGGTGCCCGCGAGCTACCGGTTGTAACATTTCATGTTATCTATTGACTGTTGTAACAATATATTAGTAATCATCATAACCAATGTTTTTCAATACAGGTAA
Organism: Lysandra bellargus; assembly: GCA_905333045.1. Lineage (NCBI taxonomy): Eukaryota > Metazoa > Arthropoda > Insecta > Lepidoptera > Lycaenidae > Lysandra > Lysandra bellargus. The sequence continues at coordinate 4,209,408 of HG995337.1, read as the reverse complement.
AATCGATATTTGAGGTGGCACTGTCAAAAGGTATGGAGTCGTACAAGCAGTCGGAGACGCTGTGGATGAGCTACCTGGAGTACAGCCGCCGGCGAACCAACTTCGATAATGAGGCTGAAGTCGATAGACTACGTAGAACATTCCGCCTGGCCTGGGACTCGCTGGCCGAGGTATGTCTCTTGTATCACATAGCGTTGTGCACAGCTTGTCAAAAGAACCGCCATGAAGATTTTAAAGGTCTATATTATATTCTATTTATTTTTGAATATCAGTTGCCATGCCTAAAAGAATTCGTGACGAATTTTATTTGCGAATAATCCTGTTGGTTCTGTTTGATACTTGGCCTCGAGTCGACGTTAAATATTAAATAAGAATTGTGAATATTTCTTACAAGTCGATTTATCATGTAAAACAACTAGTACAAAAAAGTCGTAAAGGTTTAATAATTGTACTATCAGGGAAGTTGATTCCTATGGCGGACCTAAGTCATGTGGTCGGCTTATGTCAATTCAATGTTATAGTTTGTGCGTTAAGCGTCTCCCAGACAGATGCGGCCTGCGGTGGCGGTGGCGCTGGCGGTCAGTTGGATGGCTTGGCCGAGTGGCTGCGTATGTCTGTGTCGTTCCTAGAACTTGTTGTCGATGGTTAAAACTTTGCACTGTATTTACTGGCGTTTGTGAAACTACAAGGTAAAAAAAAAGTTAAAAAAAAAAAAGTTATCGGGTAGGTACAAGTTCGACTCGTTCGTAAAAAATCGATAAAAAGTGCGGCCATCTTAAATCGCTAGCGCCACTCTGAAACGTCAGTACGAAATTGAAAAGTGATTCGATATTTTTAAATTATCGATTAAATTTTTTAGTTAACTTCCCTACTATTGTCAATTATAATGTGTCACCCATATCATCTTAAAACGCACAAACTATAGCTGTCATCGGTCGGCTGGGTTTGACGTAACGCGACTAAATTACTTAGGTCCGCCATCTGCATAGGAATCAACTTCTCTGATAGTATATCGGTAGAGGCTTATGAACTCTTTTGCCATTGTTCTTTTAAAAAACGAATGTTTCAGGCCTGGGGAGAGGAGGCGAACGACTGTGAGGTGCCGTTGTTTTGGGCGCGCCTCGAATATAAACTTATGAAGAATCCTAAACAAGGAAAAGAGATTTTCGAAGAAATATTCAGTGAGTATTTAAATTACTTCTTGGATAATAAATAACTAGCTATATGACCGAGCTTCGCTCGGTATTCAAAAAATTAAAAAAACACATAAAATGACATTTTATGAAAATGATTCCTAGCTAGATCGATTTATCGCCCCGAAACCCCCTATATACTAAATTTCATGAAAATCGTTGGAGCCGATTCCGAGATTCCAATTATATATATATCGACGGTCCCTACGTATAAAAGGTCATGTCCAAAATAGCAAATTTTTTATTGCATCATGCATTTCCGTATAATGAGACGAATATTCCTACATTATTATTATTTTTCTATCACAAGTAATTCCAAAGATAAAAAGACGTAAATGAGGACAAGTTGGGCGTTGTATTAGATTTTACTGTTGTATATACGGACATCTATACTTACCGTCTTGTACCGCGTTAGAAATTACGCGCCATTCCGCGTCATGTCGTACATGTCCGTTTCTACCTCTAAGGTAGCGAATTATTTATGTACTTGTTACCATTTACGTTCAGTTATTATGAGACTTTAGTTCTTTTTCAGTGGGACTCGTGGCACAAATTCAATTAATTTCAAACCAATATGAGCATCTGAGTGTTATAAATAATCAGCAACGTGAAATAATAGTTGCAACGGAGGCTGAGGCTTCTTTTCATGATGAACAACCATCTGGACCTTACCGTTATCGATATAGAGCAAAAAAATCGCGTTTGTTGTACGAGGCCCCACAATAATCATTTATTTTATTTTAATTTTACTATATTTCTTTAAATATCGCCAACAAAAAAAAAAGTAATTTGTGAAAATTTCTACTATTGCGGTTCTTGAGATAAAGCTTGGTGATAGACGAACGGACGACAGATAGAAAGCGAAGTCTAATATGTATTTATTTAATTATGAATATGAATGTTATTTATTTTATATAAAACACTATTAAAAACGTTAATAAATTATATAAAATTAATTAAAAACTATTAAAAACACTCCTTGTTCACTTGATAGATGGACTCCCTTTACAGTGCGGTATCGCTTGGTTGTAGGGTTGAGAAGGGCTTGAAAAAAATTCCGGAAAAGCTCATATTAAAAACCTAAAGTGACATCGGTGCATGATTAACCTAGAAATTAAAAAGTTTATGGGATATTTTTTTTGCTCCAATAGAGTTTGTAAGATAAGCCTTTTCAAATTATTTCCCCCGTTTTTTTTTCACATTTTCCCCTGTTTCTATGCTCCTATTAATCATAGCGCTATAATTTATAACGTATAGCCTTCCTCGATAAATGAGCTGTCTAACACTGAAAGAATTTCCAAATCGGATAAGTAGTTCCTGAGATTAGGGCGTTCAAACAAACAAATCTCAGCTGTATAATATTAGTATAGAATTGATAAGGTGTTCTGTAGTCAATTTGGCGGTCGCAAACTGGGATGAAATACTATTTTCTTCCTGCGAGGAACGTGTTAGACGATTACATCAATACAGCTCTGTATTCAACGGTAATACTAAAAATTACGACCTTCGAAAAGCTCAAGAGTCAGTTAAAGCTGAATATAATAATCGACTCAGAAATATCTTTTACTGTCCAGACTTGTCCACCGTAGAAGTTATAACGAAGCCTCAAAGAATTTACTCATGTAAGATGCAATAAAAGTCTAAGGTCGTGAATGGTCACCTCGGTCTCAAAATTGAAAAAGGAATTGACCTTGCTCAAGTATCCGAAATTACCTAGAAGAAGAAAAAAGCAAAGTATCTGGGCATTCGTTATATTCAACAACATGTAAAATATGTTAAAAGTTTTTTTTTGTACATTATATCCATAATATAATACAAGTATCATTGACAAATTTTCAAAAATATTATATAAAAAATCTAAATCATAGCAACGATGCATTTTGTTACAAATAAAGTCAGTCTTCTTCATCTTCAACATTATTATGTTTATGCTTTACCCTTTAGTAAAACAGAATTAATTAATACATAGATACTAAACTTTGTAGACTTTTTAAAACTAAACAGTTTAATTTATCAAATAATCACATTTTATTACAATTTTTCATTATGGACCTAAAGTAATTAATGACATGTCCTTTATTCGTTCATTATAACATAGAAAAACTACTTTAATTAGCAGCGTATAAAAAGATATGTCTGTGTTTTTTAGTTTTTCTCACTGAAGAGTCAGAATTTGTATTACTTATATGTTATAAACTTATAAATTATGACAATACGAATCATTTTATATAGTGCTGAATGAATTTAGGACCTAATATAATATTTTAATTCTTCCAAAGTAAAAATGGACATGTACGACTTAACCGTTATGGGCAGTCTTGAATTGTCAATTATAGATATAAAAACGGTCATCTTGCAATTTTGGCCAAAATACAGTAAATATTTAAAATTGTGTTATATCATGACAAACGGCCTGCATTAAGCTTTACAGATCAACAAAAATAATTGTGTTTATGTTTTATGGTAATCTACAGTAACAGTTTGAATCTTAAAAACGCTCTCCTGAAAACCACTACTTTTGACATATATATATATATATATATATATATATATATATATATATATATATATATATATATACATATATACAAGAATTGCTCGTTTAAAGATATAAGATAATTAGCCCGTATAAGGTCTAAGGGTGCATTTCCACTGAAACGGAGCGGAGCTTAGCGGTGCCCGAATTGACCAATCGTGCTATTCCAGCGGGATGACAGCGACGCGGAGCGAAGATTTCGAGCATGGTGATTGGTCAATTCGGCACCGCTAAGCTCCGCTCCGCGTCAACGGAAACGCGACCTACATTGCGACATGGCACGTCAATGTAATGAAATGCATTTTAGATGTGTCATTCAAAAGTGGACTTTATACAGGGTGTAACAAAGTGTGTAAAGTAAGTGATAATACTTGAGTGTGTGTTATGTGTATGAGTCATGTGTATAGAGTTCACTGTAAAAGTAGTAGCGCTGAAAGAGCACTTTTTTCACTTTTGTATGGGGAACTCGTGACGCTGGAGTGCTTGCCATGCAAATCACAAAAAAATGGTCTTTCAGCGCTGCTGCTTTCACAGTAAACTCTATCAAGGGACACATATTATGTATCCCAAAGTATTATCACATAAAAATAGAACCTTTGAAAAATAATATTAATATAATAAGCATTATTACACTGTAGAATACGGCGAGAACAAGACTCTATCGAAGTACTGGGAGGCGCTGGTATCGCTGGAACTGTCGTGCGGGGGGCGGCGCTTACGCGAGCTGCTGGCGCGCGCGCTGCGCTGCGTCGCCGACTACCCGCCCGCCGTCGCGCGCCTGTGGATCGACCACGAGCGTGATCATGGCGATCTGCGCACGCTGCGAGACTGTCAGCTGCAGTGTGAGGTCTGTACACACAGAAATCAATTATGAATCGATCAATTTTGCATAGAAATAAGAATTTCAAAAATTAAACAATTCTTCAGTAATAAAGTTGGGAGAGTACTCAAGATGAGCTTGAGCCATGTGCAATTTTGATATTGCACCAAACGCAATATAGCAATTTACTCTACCATTTCATTAGAAATTGTGGTAGAAACACTGATGTAGTATGATAAGAGAATTAATAACCTTTGTTGGTTGAGTTATTGTCATGTCAATATTAAACATATTTTATTGGCTGGACATGGCATAATCTAATCAAATAACGTCTAACTGCATAATATTATGAATAAATTTCTCAGATAGTACAACATCGGCATTTATTAACCTAACCCAACACCAAACCACCATACATTTTATTTTTTTAACATAATTTTTTATTTATTACACAGATAAAACTAAAAGAATGGCGCGACAACTATCAAGCGATGAAAGAAAAGATGATGGGTAATAAACAAAAAGGAAAAGGAAAGGGAAACGAAAAGGGCAAACAAGGGAACAAAAGAATGAAAGAAGCGCCAAACAAAGGGAAGAGAAAATTGGACGATAAAGCAGAGAGTCGCGAGGGAAAGAGAAAGAAAGAGGAAATGGAAGTTGACGTGCAAGAAAAAGGCGGAAGAGTTGGTCTGAAGAGGACACACGACAATGAAGATGACGAAAGTAAGTAGCAATACTCGCTCAGTTATCAAAGTAATCAAAGTATCAAAGTAAGCTTATATTATATACCCTTTTTTTTGAGGAGGGGAAATGCATTATGGTATGTATGTTTATGGTTCTTGTCAACGGTTGCCTAGACAATATATCTGTTATCGAATGGCCGTCTGATATTTTACTTGTAAAATAGCGAACTCCCATAAATATCCTCATATTTATCACTGGCGACGAGAAAAGTGTGCAAATTGAACCATGTCAGTTAACAGTTTTGGCTTGTTATCAAATTTTGACCACAAAGTGCAAGTATGGGAAACGTTTAAAAGCCGGCTCTCACAATGGTTCCTCGCGAACGACATAGGCGCGGAGAACGATCCGGCGGGAGTCAAGAGACGAGCGTATCTGCTGAGTGCGTTAGCAGACGACACGTATCAGGTAGTGAACGACCTGGCGCTGCCAAAAGACGTTCAGCAAGTACCGTACGAGGACGTCATCAAACTTCTGGATGACCATTTCAGTCCCAGGCAAGTGGGCTTCAGTGAAAGACATAATTTCTATGCCGCAGTACAGTTGCCAACGGAATCGGCTTCCCAGTGGGGGGCGAGACTACGGGGCTTCACCGCACATTGCAAGTTCGCTGATGTGGAGGAGGCCCTACGCGATCGATTCGTGATGGGCATGCTACCGGGTCCGGAAAAGGAGAAGATATACGTGCAGGAGTTGGCGGGGCTGACGTTAGCAAAGGCCGTGGAACTAGCGGAGAGTTTGAAAGCGGCGCGCGCCGCCGCTGCGTCGTCGTCAACGTCGAACGCTCCGCCGCTTTTCAAAATTGACAGAATGAAAAACAACAACAAGACTGACAGAAAGGTTGTCAAGAAGGAAAGATGTTCGGTGTGTGGTTACACAAATCATACTTCCGCGGATTGCCGTTTCGCAAACTATACGTGCAAGAAATGTAATAAAAAGGGACATTTGCATAGAATGTGCAAATCAGTAAAGAGTGTACAGGCGGATGAGGTAAACGAGAACGACGGCGACGGTAAGTGCTTTAACGTTCGTTCGACAAAGGAGGAGCCACTAGTCGAGTGTGTGAGAGTAAACGGGGTTAAATTAACGTTCGAAATAGACAGCGGCTCGGCCGTTACCGTCATACCTAAACGTATATTCGCGCTACATTTCCCTAGCATTCCGTTATCAGTCACACGTATAAAGTTAGTTAGCTATACGGGAGAGGGTATTCTATGCATGGGTAGTGCAACTATGCAAGTCGAGTGGCGAGGCCTCGTGCACGAGCTACAGGTATATGTCGTGCAACAGGGTGGTCCGCCGCTGCTCGGTCGCGATTTTATCGCAAAGTTTAGCTTACAGTTGACACCAGTGTACAATCATTCTGTAACATGCAGCGACGTCGACTCTCTGAAGTTACGTTACGCCGATGTATTTTCGAATAAATTAGGAATGTTTAACAAATACAAAGCTAAATTAACCATTAAACCTGGTTCGGAACCTATTTTTTTCAAAGCGCGGCACTGAGAGACAAGGTAGAGAAGGAATTGGATAGGCTTGTAGAGTTAGGTATAATTAGACCTGTCTCCCAGTCGGCGTACGCTTCGCCCATCGTGCAGGTGTTGAAGCGAAATGGTACCCTGCGACTATGCGTCGACTACTCCGTAACGTTAAACAAACAATTAGTCGTAGACAAGTATCCGTTACCAACAATTAAGGAATTGTTTTCGAAGCTTTACGGAGGCCAACAGTTCACCAAGCTAGATTTGTCGATGGCTTATAATCAATTTGTCCTAGAAGAGGAGTCACAAATGTATACGTGTATTAACACGCACCGAGGACTCTTCGCATACAATAGACTGGCGTTCGGATTGTCGAGCGCGCCGGCCATTTTCCAGCGCGCTATGGAAGGTCTCCTAGGCGGCATCGACGGTGTGCTCTGTCTGCTGGATGACGTGTGCATCACCGGCCGCGACCGCGCCGAGCACCTCGAGAGGCTGCACGAGGTACTCCGACGCTTGCAGGACGCCTGGTCTGGTCTTACAGCAGGAGAAATGTGAGTACTTTAAAGATGAAATTAATTACTTAGGTTACGTCATCAGCAAGGACGGATTGAAGAAATCTCCAGAGAAAGTTAAGGCGATTATGGAGGCCCCGGTGCCCACGAACGTTACTCAGTTGCAGTCGTTTCTTGGTCTCGTTAATTATTATAGGTGTTTTGTGCCCCGAGCGTCTGCTATTTTGAGTCCTCTGTATGACTTACTAAAGAAAGGCGTCAAATGGAGGTGGATAGACATAGAAAATAACACTTTTCGCAATATTAAAAAAATATTGACGTCGGACCAGGTCCTAGCACACTACAACGCTGAGGCTAAAATCATTTTGACGGTGGACGCTTCGCCGTATGGTTTAGGAGCTATTTTTTCGCAGATGCAGATCGATAACGGCAATTATTGTGAAAGGCCGATCGCATTCGCATCGCGTACGCTGAATAGCGCCGAGAAACGTTATTCTCAAATACAAAAGGAAGCCACGGCGATAATATTCAGGGTACGTCGATTTCATCAGTACCTGTATGGGCGATCGTCGCCGTTCGTCCTACGGACGGATCACAAGCTGTTGTTAATATTCGGTCATAATAAAGGAGTACCGGGGGTTTCAGCGAATCGTCTCCAAAGATATGCTTTTTTTCTGTGTAGCTACAATTACGTTATCGAGTATATTAAGAGCAAGGATAACAGCGTGGATTACTTATCGCGAGCCTGTCTGCCACCGCCCGCGCCGGAACGAGATGATCAGGTTGTAGATGAGGGCAACGAGGCGAGCCAGGAGGAGGACTTCTGCGACCGCGCCGCGTACGTCCGGTTCGTCGTCCGCGGCGACTTGCCCATCACACCGCACGAGTTGCGAGACGCCACAAGTAAAGATCCGGTACTAAGAAGAGTTACCGAATACGTACTGAACGGTTGGCCTCGCAAAGTCACAGAGGAGGAAATTAAGCCCTATTTCCTTTGCAAGTTACAACTGTCATACGAGAGCGGTTGCCTCATGAGAGGACATAAGGTTGTGGTTCCGGAATCTTTACGGGGTCGCGTGTTAAAGGAATTACGTCTCATTTGGGTATTGTGAAAACCAAAGCAGAAGCGCGTTCCCGTATATGGTTCCCAGGGATCGACAAAGTTTTAGAACAAGTAGTGAGGACTTGTGGCGTTTGTAATCAGATGAGGGCCTCACCGCCGCGCGAGGCACCGTCACCTTGGCCGCAACCTCCACACGCTTTCCATAGGGTGCATTAGGACTTCCTGGGTCCACTGCATGGTAGGATGTATTTGGTAATTGTAGATGCGTTCAGTAAATGGGTGGAGGCTTACGACATGAGTAGTTGCAATTCGGGGGCCGTCAACGACGTACGACAACGAACGACGTCAACCGAGTCTTATATCAATTTTATTGTAAACGGGGATATACCGGTGACTCTTAGTAGAGTTCGCGACGAATCATTGAAAGAGTCGTTATTACAAACGGTAAAAACTTACATTTTGAACGGTTGGCCTAAGGGAAATGTCGACGACCGAATTAACCTAACTCTCATATGATAGCTGAGCTCTACATAAACGGTAAGCCGTTTATGTAGAGCTCAGCTATCATATGAGAACGGCTGTATAATGCGAGGTCATAAGGTAGTCATACCCGAGTCGTTAAAAACGGAAGTCTTAGGGGAGTTACATAGATCTCATTTAGGTATGGTCAAAACTAAAACCGAGGCTCGAGCACGGTTATGGTTTCCCGGCATAGACGGTGCGATAGAGACCATGATTAGAACTTGCGCGATCTGTTCTCAGTTTCGGCCGTTTCCGCCGCGCGTTCCGCCCGAACCGTGGTCATATCCAAAGGTTGCTTTTGAAAGAGTGCATTTAGACTTTTTAGGACCGATTTATGCACGTACGTACCTGGTTGTAGTAGATGCTTACACCAAATGGGTAGAAGTGCATCAATGTAGGAATACTAGCTCTAGCGAGGTAATAGACAAAATGTACGAGTACATTTCACGATTTGGGTTGCCGAGGACTATAGTAAGTGACAACGGAACGGGTTTTACGTCGTACGAATTTCAAAATTTTTGTCAAAGTAATGGTATAGCTATAGCACACGTTACGACACCGGCTTATCATCCGGCGAGCAACGGGCAAGCGGAAAGCTTTGTAAAAATTGTAAAAAAAGGAATCAAGTCAGCTCTGTTGCTAACGGATAACGTCGAACGTCAAAAAATTTTACTGTTAAAATACTTGTTTGACTATAGGAATTCGGTACACTCTGCCACAGGTTTGTCACCGGCTCAAATGGTGTACGGTCGAAATTTAAGATGTCGCTTGGATTTGATAAAGTCTAGCTCACCTTCGTTATCATCTTCATCCCTTGTAAATAAAAAGCAGAGCTTACAGAGCAATAGAGAAGGGAATAAAAGAGAAGCTAGTTTTGAGCCAGGAGATGAAATAATGTACAAAAAGTATTTGAATAATAATAAGTTTGTGTGGGAACGTGGAACAATTTTAGATAAAATTGGAAGGTTGTATATTTAATTTTTGACCATCAAATGTCATCTCACGTCAAAAAACACAAGAATCAGTTAGTGCTGCATTCTAAAAGGACATGGCCTGCATTTATAGACAGTGCCCAGAATTCGGAACCTCGGGAGTCGACGGGGGGGAACGAAAGGCATCAGAATGTTGATGATAATAACAATGTTTCCTTATCTCCGGAGGCGGACACTGTAAGCGGCCCTCTTCCTTCGAGGAATCCTACCAGATTGTTAAGAGATATTCCTCGTGTAAATTATAGAAGATTTTTATAATTGTTATGTTTGTAATGTTATTTTGTTTTAGTTATATTCCTTTCTTTTATGGGGGAGAAATGTTGTGTATGTTTAGTCTATGTCATGTTGCTAGGCTACGAAAATAAACAGTTTGTAAAATGGCCTAGCGTGTTTCTCTATCCTTAGCACATATTTAACAGTGATAAATATGAGGATATTTATGGGAGTTCGCTATTTTACAAGTAAAATATCAGACGGCCATTCGATAACAGATATATTGTCTAGGCAACCGTTGACAAGAACCATAAACATACATACCACATTACGTATCCCCCGCCCTCTCGGGGGAAGGGGCAGGGGTATGTCGGACTCCCTCCGCAGAGGTTTATCGACTAAAACCCCCCCATGCCCTCGTCAACGCTACACGCGGAGGAGCGGGATCGAAATTGCACCGCGTCCTCTGCAGCGCTTGCCAATTCCGGCATCTCTTTGGCTGCTGCAGCCTTTACCGCTGCCTATCTGCACCGAGAGGCTCCCCGGGCATCGGGGGAGTCTTACCGCAGCGAAACAATTCCCGCTACGGTTCACCGGGGACTGGCAGTTCGGCGCTAAGTGGCCGGTGTCTAGACAGCGGTAACACCGCATTGGCCTCGCGGCCAGCAGCACTACCTTCGTCATGACCCAGCCTACCTGCAGCCGCCCAGAATCTACCAGCTTCTTGGCGGCAGCCGTGGGGACGTGGAGCCATACGTTACATACGTCCCACTGTGATTCAGCCCGACCGGATGTCGGTGGCTGGGCAACCTCCTTCGTTTGCCGCCGCCTTGGTGACATCGGCGGCGGTCGTCGCGTCGTCCATTCCGGACACCAGCAACTCCGCTCTCTTCATAGGACGAGCTATCCTAATCACGTCCCTGTTAAGGACATCTAAACAAAATCATGTGCTACGGTACAAACCCCGGCAAAAATTATCTTATACTAGCGACCCGCCCCGGCGTAGCATGGGTATAAAATATAGAGCCATTGAAAAAATAATTTAAATCGATAGCCTATGATCCTTCACGTGGTCTACTTCTTATCTGTGCTAAATAACATAAAAATTGCTCCACTAGTTCGCGAGATAAGCCCTTTCAAATAATTTCCCCCGTTTTTTCTACATTCTCCTATTAGTCTTAGCGTGATAAAATATAGCCTATAGCCTTCCTCAATAAATGGGCTATCTATACTGAAAGAATCATCAAATCCGTTGCGTAGTTTAAAAGATTAAAGGGAACAAAGGGACATGAGGAAAAAGAAAGCGACTGTTTTATAATATTATGTATACTGTATAGATATGTAATATGTATAGATTTTGACATAAATATCAAGTTTTATCGCTAATCTCGTTCCTTGGACCAAAAGTATAGTTTTCACAGAGCCAGTACTACTACTGGCTTCCAATAAGACTGGCAGCCAGTATTGGCTTGGTATATGCCGCGTATGAACAGTTTGGCCTGGCTTGAAAAACTGTTCACACGCGGCATATACCAAGCCAACACTGGCTGCTAGTCTTATTGGCAGCCAGTACTGGCTCTGTGAAAACTATACTAAAGGGTTATTAAGCATAGTTATAAAGTGAGAGTTTTCATTTTTAAAGGTACAGCATCCAAAAGACTGAGAGAAGAATCAGAGTCGGCGAGTGGAAGCCGAGAGGAATGTACACTGTTTGTTAGTAATCTTGAATTCAAGTAAGTTTTTTCTTAGCTTTTAACGTCTATTGTTAGCTACAAGTAATAAAATAAACCCTTGTTATAAAATAAATCATTGTAAATTGCACATAAAACTTTTATGTAACTTTATAAATAATTGTTTCAAAGGTAATAAAACTTTAATATTGTTTTGTTTAAATTATGTTTAAAATATTTGGTATTATTATTTAAATATTATGATAAATTTAACTTTAATGTTAACAGAGTAAATGAAGATAATTTAAGGAAGAAATTGTCGGATTACGGCACCATAGTATCTATGAGAGTTAAGGCCGGGGTGAAGGCGTTCGGTGGTTCCATATGCTACTGTCAATATACGTCGCCGGTAAGTCATATCAGTTGTATTATTGATCTTTTTTTCTATGGTTTTCTATGGTTATCTTTCATGCAATAATCACTAAATGTTTTTTGATGAAATTCAGTGTAGAATGTATATTGTTTATGGTACTTTTTATTTCATTTTTTCTTTTCCCATATTTTCACATATACGGGCAGAAAGATATCGTGTATATATATATATATATATATATATATATATATATATATAAACTCAAAGGTGACTTACTGACATGGTGATCTGGACTGATCAGGGTGAAATTTGGCATGCAGGTAGCTGTTATGACGTAGGCATCCGCTAAGAAACGATTTTGATAAATTATAACTTCAAGGGGTTAAAATAGGGGATGAAAGTTCATATATAATAATACTTCTTAACGCGAGCGAAGCCGCGGGCAAAAGCTCGTTCTATATATTTTTAGGCCCTCTTCTGTATAAAAGAATAAATGCCCTGTTAAATATATATATGCTGCTAATTATTTTAATTGTAAAAAAAGTCTTAAAATTTTCTCCAAAATATGACTGATGAAGAAACAGTGAAACTGCTAGTCGTTACTGTGTAATTACACAGTTAATTTATTAACTGTGTAAAATTTTAAATTAATTAATTGTGATATAATAAAATGTTAGTATAGGCAATTCAAAATTATTATATTATTAGGTATACTATTTATAAAATTAGTATATATAATTTTACTAATTTTGTAATTATGTAGTATATTAATAGATTGTTTATTTTAGTACTGTATTCTTTACCCCGCATACTATTTTTAGATTTTAATTTTCGTCTCCTGAATAAATATTATTATTATTGTAAAAATTACATTAAAATGTATGGTGCCCGCAAGTCTCAAGATTTTTTCAAAGTTTTTATTTTTATTTACGAAGTCGTGGTTTACATCGCTACGATGCATCGTAAGCTTTTATGAATAGTCAACACCAGTATCAAATGAATGGAAGTGACACATTAGATCCATGGTCCCCAACCTTTTTTTCATACGGGCCACTACCATGTCTTGGTCTTGGTGTCGCGGGCCGTAACAAAAATTTTTTAGGGTTAAAAAGTAACGTTCTTCAAAATAACGATTTAAAAGTGGAAAAAAAAATTCACATCTTGAATACATTTATTTTGCCGGTGGGCGTAAATGTCAAAATGCTTTAACATCACGCGGGCCACAGATAAAGTCCCGGCGGGCCGCGGGTTGGGGATAGCTACATTAGATGATTTTCTTTACAGAGTGCGGTAGAAAAAGCAGTCAAGGATGATCGAACGCCACTCGATGGTCGGCCCATGTTCTTATCGAAATACTCCGCTAAGAAAGGCAATCCTACATTCAAATACGCGACAGAGAAGGAACAGAATAAGCTGTTTGTGAGGAATCTGCCGTTCGCGCACTGCACCAAGGAGGCGTTGGCGAAAGTTTTCGACAAGTACGGCAAACTGAGGGACGTCCGAATCGTCACATTCAAGTGAGTCTGATAATTGGAATGAAGTTCCTTATCGCGCGTTGCGAAAGGGGGCTAGACGAAAAGTTGTGACGACGCAAAAGTGTAGTGTGTCGCGTGTTTCTCTGTTTCTCTCTCTCTCTCTCTCTCGCATTGAACAGTGTGGTGTAGCGAGTTATATTCCCGATTAAATTATTCGTGGAATATTGCTTGAAAATGGTTTATCTTTTCTGACTAATCTTGCAAAATCGAATAGCAGAACTATTCAAACAAGCCATAATTATCATTAGAAAAAAACAATCATGGTCTGAAGGTGGTATTTCATGTTGACATTTATGTATTTGGACAGGAATTCGATGAGACGTTAGCCAACCCAAAGTTGGGTAACGTTTTGAACATTAAACATCATAAAGTCGTCAGAAAAAATCCCAGAAACCGGGCATTATTTCTTCTATTGATCCCAAGTTATAGAATTCTTTTATGGGTCCAGAGCACAGACATAGTAGATCAAGTTAGATACCGCATGTGTATGTACTTCGCTTGCCATATCGCGTTCCCAAACGACAAGCAATGCTCGTCTTTCGAAAGTCTGTTCTTTAGTCTGCTATCGGAATCGGACGTCAATCGGAATTTTAAAAATGCCTAAGGGCCGGGACACAAAAACACGGCACGACGTCGTGCAGCGTCGTACGGCGCCGTACGGTGCCGTGCGGACGCGCGTCGTAAAAAACCCACGGTACGGCGCCGTACGGCGTAGAAACTCACGTAGAAATTCAAGATGAGTTTCTACGGCACGAGATGAGTTTCAGCATAAATCGGATTAACGAGTATTTAAATTATGCCCAACTCTGGAAAAAGTGACACAATCGTTTTCTTACAAATGGAGCGACATGCGGTATCTATCTTGATCTATGGCTGCGACCCAGAGCTATAACACAATATACTATTTCAGAGACGGCAAACCCAAAGGTCTGGCTTACATAGAGTATGAGGACGAGAAATCCGCAGCGGAGGCACTATCCAAGACCAACGGCATGTTGCTCGGTGAGCGCAAAATCGACGTAGCTATTAGCGCGCCGCCGCAACGCGTCGCGGAACCTGCGTCACTGGGACAGCCGAAACGTGACGCTGGCGGCGGAATGTAAGTTTATTGACCTTGTACGAAAGTGATTTCAGTCTTATTTAGTCCCACGGGCATCCCTGAAATCATATCAAAGGGTTTTCGTGGTTGGTTACTACTGTTGATCCTGGCGACACAGGAGTTATAGTGGTGGGAATGTGTCATATGTGGTGGGCCAATTGCCCGTTTAAAAAAATATAAGACTTTCTTGAGATGTCATTATTGCAAATGTTACTTATACGCATACAATATTGTGGCACACCTGCACCAGTACAATATTACTAGACGTTCCGCGCGGCTTCGCCCGCGTAAATTAGATATACAAAAAATAGCCTATGATCTTTCACGTGATTTACTTCTTATCTGACCCAAATAACAGAAAAATTGCTCTAGTAGTTCGTAAGATAAGCCCTTTCAAATATTTCCCCCGTCTTTTACACATTTTCCTCTATTTCTTTGCTCCTATTAGTCTTAGCGTGATAAAATATAGCCTATAGCCTTCCTCGATAAATGAGCTATCTAACACTGAAAGAATTTTTCAAATCGGACCAGTAGTTCCTGAGATTAGCGCGTTCAAATAAGCTCTTTCAAATAATTTCTCCCCTTTTTTTCACATTTTCCTCTATTTCCTGAGATTAGCGCGTTCAAACAAACAAACAAACAAACTAACAAACTGTTCCGCTTTATAATATTAGTATAGATAAGCACTGGCCAGTATGCTGATTTGACTGAGTCATATTTCGGAACAGTGTAGATCTGCTATCGGCCTATGAACAGTTTCTCTGAAAATGCAAAGACGAGCTAAATTCCTTGTGGCATTCTGTAAATATTTTTAGTGTGGTGCCCCCAGGTTGTAAGAATGTAGATATTAATATCTAGGCCACTGACCTGCTGCAGCTGTTTTTGTGCCTATATCCACAGAATACATAATAGTACCTTACGGTACAGAAGTCTCACTCCCGAGTTTAGGTATGATAAACGCAAGCGTCCGGTCACCGGACTAGTCTCAATAGGCTGGCACTCGCTCGACTTGTCGCATACGCAGCGCACGCATCCGCGAAATAAAAGTAACAGTACCCGTCCCCGCGCGCGCGCCGCCGCACAGTGGAAAATTTGGGTCCGTATCGGATCAAAAATCTATAACTTCAAGGTTTTTCATCGTATTGTATTGAGATTTGGTACATGTATACAGTGATATACAAAGATTTTAAAAATAATCAATTTTTGTATTTTTTTTCAATGTATACATATTTATTTTAGGTAAAAAAAAAAGAATAGAGAAAAAAAGTAATATTACGAGTAGTTACATGTTTATTTTTTATTAATAAGTACTAATATGAGTAAAATTAAGAAAACTTAAATAATTACTTATCACACAAGCATAATAAAATACATAAAATTTTAAAATCGTATAGTACCTATCTATACCTCACACCAAACTAATCTCAAATTAGACAAACCCTATAATATTATTGGTTTTTTAAAACTAGGTTTTAGTTACTGATAATGTTATATCTAATTGTTATTATCCTCGCTATTCCTAACTAAAATTACTTCCGGTGTAAATGTAGGATCACCTTCAGGTGCCACCTTCAAAAGACTTAGTGCCTCTTCATCAAGATCCTTCATATTTCTCACATAAGGTTTTCTTAAACCATCACATCCCCATTTACAGTAAAGGATTAAATTTCTGTATTGTTCTTAGAAAACTGAATAAATTTTTAAAATTCTAGCAACTGTGTGGTCCAGTAAGTCTTGTATATTAATCACTTTAGCATAAGTATTTGTGATTTCGATTGTAGAAGATGGTGGATAGCAAGTTTGTTTTATTTCTTGTATTTTGTAACATGGGGGAAACATTGTACACTTTCTTCCGTTGGTTAAATTTCTTAGGTACATATATTGTGCTTTAGTTAGATCCAAATCAATAAAAGCACCCAATGCTTCTGTATCAGATAAAATCTTCACTTGGTTTGACTCTTTCCACATAGTAGAGAAAACTTTTTTCTTTTCGCTCTCAGAGTTTCTTAGCTCTTCAACAAGACGAGCCTCTGCATACTCACCTAAGGCCCGCAGTTTTTGCAAAAATGCGTTACAAATGTGCTCAAACCCATATTCTTCTAGTAAAAGAGTGTTTTTCCTTTTCTTTGTTGATTCTGAGGAGTCTCCATAAGCAATGCACGGTCTTCATTGTTCATCAGAAGTTGATGACAGTGAATGTGCTTCAGACTCCGGAAACTGTACTGAATATCCTGACTCCAGCCAGCTTGTATTATTCAGAATAAATTGGTCCTTTTTCCGTGATGCTTTAGCCCAGCGCTTATTGAAAGAAGGCAGAATATGTCTTTGAATGTCACCAATTACAAAACACAAGTTGTTTTCAGAAACATTTAATGTTTGCTGTAGAACTATGGACAAAGATTCCAAGGTTCTGCCACGCTCGATACAGAGAATGATGAAATCGCCCTTAGTACAGTTGAAAGTTGACATTTTAATGGAAATAACCAATTTAAATAAGTGTCACTTAATATGAAATACACGCTGAAGTGTGCAATTTGAAGATATTTGCTTCCCCTTATATACTGGTTTTTCAGATATTAAATACGTACTAATGTCAATGTTATGCATATTTACTCACGCAGGACGAGTGCAAAATAGATAATAAGCTATTGCTATCAAAATGTTGTGGTTAATATTGTTTTTGTAAAGTATGTCAGCAGTAACCGCAAAAGATACCGAATTATCTACTCCGACCTCTATCACATTTTTTTCCCATAACTTCCAGGACCGCAAACTTCCGCAGCAGATTTTTTTAATTTTTCATATATGAATAGTAAGGCTATTAAATAACATATAAAGTTGCGCGTGGGGAGCCGTGGGTAAATATGAAAACCTTCGACGAAAAAAAAAGAAAGTGAAAAATAGGGTATGTCAATTTTTAGGTACTTACTCAAAAATAAAAAGCATATTAAAAAAAGTTAATAGCTCATTAATAAGAACATAAAATATCCTTTTTAAAAATGTATAAAACCGCATGCATGTGCTAAATACTTTTTTCACAATATTCATTTGAATTATGTGTATGCAAACATTTGAATGAGCCATCCGCTACTTCAACTTACTTCAACCTATGAAAAAAAAAATATTTATGCAGTTTTAGTACAAAAAATGTCTGATTAGGATTATTTGGTTATTAGAGTATCGAATGCAATAAATATTTCATTCAAATTGTGATATTTTAAAAAACCATTTATGATATGCTCTAGTTCTACCATTTTCCATAGTGCGCCGCGCCGCTCGCTTGACAGCCCTGGCAGATTGGAGCGAGACGGCAGACAGTTATTGTACTATGAACGCTAAACGCAATGCACAAGGTTGAAATTAGGTTGTTTTCCAGAACAGTAGGTAAATATCTCGGCGATTCCGCGCCGTTTGTATGGAAGTGAGACAGGCCTGCTATATCATAGGTCCAGCGTACTTGTATAATGGATGTCAGTGATCTAGGCTGTTTAAAAAAGTTGTAATTTTTACAGAAGTCAATATCTGTCTGTTTTACAGGAGGCGTACGCAGCTGAGTAACCTCGTACCTAGCGTGCTACAGAAGCCGTCGACGAGCCAAGCGGCCAACGGCAGCACCAACGGCGCAGAGAAGAAAACACTCACCAATAGCGACTTCAGAAGTTTGCTACTTAAATAGTTGGTACATGAGTAGATATAAGGTAAAGTTTTTATTTTATAATAGGCCAGTCAAGAATGGTATGCAGATTGAATGCATATTCTGAGCATTTGAGACTTTATGCATAATGAAACTTTCAATCATAATAGGTTTTTTTTTTCTAATAGACCAATAAAGTATGCATATTGAATGCATATTTTGATCATTCATTTGAGTCTGTATGCATTATTTTTTAAGAGGTGCCAGATCTCACTTGTAGTTTTTGTATGAAATGATTGTGTGTCTCGAAATCTATATCCAATGATTTGGAGTTGTTTAGTTATGGATAACATTTTTCAGTTTTTTTGTGTTCTATGATTACAACAGCGCTAATCGCTTTAAAATGGTCAAACAATAAATTATATTATGTAGGCTTTAAAGTAAAAGTTTACAAATATATAATAAAAACATTTGTTAAAGGTGTATGTGGAACTACTCGCACGAAAATCTGAAGTAATAATTAGGATTAAAAATCTTACTGTTTGGCGTGTATTATAAAGCTTTTTATTATCGAATTATAGATAGAACATTACAACAGCTGTATAAAGAATTAGCTATATTTTATACACATACAATTTGTATGTAGGTGTGCTTAAGGTTAAGCAGAGATTTTTATTGTATTGGAACTATAAAAAGATACATAAGAAGTACCATTATTCATTTGTAGGTCATATCAGGAGTTTTTATAGTTTAATGTGTAATATAAATTTAAGTTTATTAAGACAGAACAGATACAATCTACATAGGTCATTAATATCTAAAGCGATTATCATGTACCCAGTACCCATGACTTGTTAAGTTTTTTCGTATCTCAACAAATATGTTTTTTTTTTAATAATTAGTTTTAAATTAAACTTTTAGTTTGTACTTCAGACGTTTCGTTGTTTAATAAACTTAAAGGTGAAGTTGTTAAATTATGTTTTATTTCTTAAATCTTACTGAAGACTTTAAGGGCGTTTCTTACGGAGATTCCGTAATTTACCGTATTTCACGCCTTATAAACTCGTAATTTCAAAGCTACAAAGTTATAATTAAAATACAGCAATAATCTTCAGTATATCAACATTCCTTTCCCCGTTTTAAATTTTCTATTTTTGTTTATTATACTTACGATATCAGCTTCCAAAGTAAAACCAATTTATTAAAATTCAAGCATACATGCAGCATCTCCTTAGGATTAACAAATTACTGTTATTTGAAACACACGCCAATAGATCGACAATGTCATAAACTACATATTCCCGTTTTAATTTTTTTTAGGACAATTTTGAACTAAGATAAGTAAAAAATAGGGTTTTGGTGCGATCTCGGCAACGCGGCAAATGTATGGCCAAGGTCGTTTGCTCGGGGGACGGCCTCAAGAGCCAAAAAGAAAACTTATAGCATTCATTATAGGGTATAAGGAAGACTTTCCAACTAAGCGAGATAGCACGCTAAGTCAGGCCGAAGATTACTGACGTCATTTCAGACTTTGTATAATATATCTTGCCATTCTCAGAAACTTCGATAGCGCGATGGAGGATTGTGACGCTTGTTGTGGGTACCGCCACACACCTAATGATTTTGAAGGGAAACCGTGTTGTCTAAGCCCACAGCTTCACAAATTTTTCGCGCTACAACCGATATCGTATCGCGTTGTGTGAAATGTCCTAATTCCCTACGAATAATAAAAATAAAAATTATCAATTATATTAAAATTATTCATTTAAATTAACATCAATCTCGAGTCTCGACGTCTGACATTTTGAAGTCCTATTGTTTTTTAGCAGAGTATTTAGTTATGAAATATAATTATTACAGAGGTAAATGAGTCGAAGGTTGACCTTCTGACTTACCTATTGCGTGTTTACCTTATCCGTTACAAGTAATATTAATTCTAGGGCTGTATAACTAATAATAATTGACACTTCATTGTCGTTTACGTTCGATTTTAGCACGTTCAGAAGATACCTAGGCACCTCGTTCTAAGGAAAGTATGAAAGCAAACGAACGATACGCAAATTTTTGCGTGTTTATGTATTTCATTATTTTGTATGTTTGCAAGTCCAAAAGTAAAAAAGTACAAAAAACTATCACACCACGTTTATTAACTTCAAAATTACAACTTACAATTATCTATCTTAAATAACTTACATATTATGTTTTAAATATCGTATGCTATGCATATAGAGTAGGACAGACTCATTTATATATTTCTACAGTCGATTCGTCAAATAAATTGCTAAGACTTAATATATAATATAATACAACAAATGAAGATCACAGTCGTTGGTAAGGTCATTGACACACAGTTCATTACATTTATTACCCTTTTTTAGGGTTCCGTCACGTCCGATTTACCCACTCACCCTCGAGTACAAAAAGCGCTATTCGCAGACGACACGGCCCTTTTCTTTGCTCATCGCCAAATATCTTTCGCGTCCAAAAAACTCCAAGAAGCAGTTACCGAACTCGGTAAATGGTTCGCAAAATGGAGAATCGAACTAAACCCCGACAAAAGTCACGCTATATTATTTAACGGACTAAAACGTAAGAAAATGCAACCTATTAGTCTGCACGGAAAGTTAATTCCCGAAGTCACGGCTGTCAAATACTTAGGAGTAGTACTAAACAAGTCGATGTCATTCACGAACCATATATCGAATACCGTACGTAAAGCGAAATTTGTATTATACAAATTATATCCTTTACTCAACGCGAGTAGCAAGATGTCCTTAAGACATAAGCTCACCTTATACAAAACATGTATAAGAACGATACTCACTTATGCGTGCGTCTCTTTCGCACACATAAGTGACAATCAGATGAACCAATTGCAACGAGTTCAAAACCGTTTTTTGCGCATGGCAACAGGTGCCCCCCGTTACATGCGAAACATCGACTTGCATAGAGACTGCGAGCTTATCACTATCAAAGCCTATATCAAAGAACTCTCAGAGAGATTCTTTGAAAAAGGCAAAGTACATCCCAATCCGCTCATTCGTAAGGCTGTGGACTATGAACATGACGCACGGACATTCCGATACCCCTTCAGGCGGCCTAAGCATATCTTAGCCGACCCTGTAGACCCCATCACAGAATACGTAACGTACTGTGTACAGTTACGTAAACACAAATCACACTCACCCGCGTGGTTAGTACTGCACCGGGGACGACGCCGGCGCCTTCCCCGAGGACTTAACACGACCCGAACGACAAACAGACAGACCGACCGAAATCCGGTGCCGAGCTCGATCCCGGGTTCGAGTTCGCATGCGGATAGCATAGGAACACACCTAAATCATGACCGCGACCGCGACATTGTCGTAGAGAGCTCTACCAATTACTTTGACATTAGAACATACACGCGTATGTCACCCCAACCGGACTCGGAAGGGGAGAGGGACGGCCCTCTTTTATGCAATAACATTAATAACTTGAGCTCATCTACCGCGATAACTCGTACGCAGCTAGTTTGTGCTATCGCGCGCGAGCAGCCTCACTCGTCAGAGAGTGAGTAAGGGGTCGGACCCCTTAAGAGCAGATCCGTGTCCCCACGTCAGATGAAAATAGCTTATTTTCGTAGCTCTCCCCAATATTGCCCGATTAGAATGTCACACGTGTGACTTTAGGGGAGGGGGCCAGGCCTCCTCATTGTTTATCTCCAAACCAACTAGCAACAGACTAGTTATAGCCACGATTAAACTACCATGGTCTTAACCAGACCAGTAGCTTAGACCCTTTCGAAAAAAAAAAAAAAAAAAAAAAAAAAAGGGTTCCGTACCCAAAGGGTAAAAACGGGACCCTATTACTAAGACTTCGATGTCTGTCCGTCCGTCCGTCTGTCTGTCTTCAGGCTGTAACTCAAGAACCGCTATAGCTAGACTTCTGAAATTTTCACAGATTGTGTATTTCGGTTGCCGCTATAACAACAAATACTAAAAACAAAATAAAATTAATATTTAAGGGTGGCTCCCATACAACAAACGTGATTTTTTCTGCCTTTTTTGCTCTATATCAGTAATGGCAACATGTAGGCACATGATATTTTCACGAAGGCCCTTATTGTATGTCTACGTTAGTAATTAATAATAATATTAAAATAAAATAAAAATTTAAGGGGGCTCCCATACAAAAAACACAATTTTGGCCTATTTTTGCTCTCTAACGGTACGGAACCCTTCGTGCGCGAGTCCAACTCGCACTTGGCCTAATATTTATAACAACATAACATACATAACAATTTTTTTATTACTTTACTTATTTTTATAATATTTTATCTTCTTACAGCCGATAGATTCATTTTCAATTACTTACTCTACTTTTTTGCTATAAAGGCAGTAAATCATTATAAATCTACCAAACGCTAGCTAGTATCAGTCTACACTGAGATTTCTGAAAGTGCCGGCCATGCCCATGTGTTGTTCGTAGAATGTGTCTTTGGGCCGGCGCGCCTCGTCCGTCCGACCGCCCTTCATCTCGTGCCTGAGTGATATGAACTCGGGTGAGCTCAGCGCCTTGATGTGCTCGTCTGCAAAATATTGTAAAATAGTGATAGCCTGATAGGTTGTATGTAGATTACAAGTTGCAAGTGACACAATGCCTAACTCCGTTTTGATCCAATGAACACGAAAAAAGCTTCGTTAGTCCTTAATGCTTACTTCTTTAAAACCATTTTTCGGTTTTAGTTACGTTCAATGAAAATAAAGTGATGGACTAAAAAGAATTAACTGTATTTAATACATGAAAATGCGTTAACAGTACACTGTAATGTCACTGGTGAGGACTTTAATAAAACAGTCAATTGGCCCATACACGAACGCTGAGCGGCGCGCACAATGTAACCAACAGTAAATTGAGACCTATTCCTGTATTTCATGAACCTACTTTTGACCCACCCATCCTGCATATTGAGCACATGCTACTCGTAAAAACGATCCAATGGAACGCAGAGATATTGACAAGTGTGTTGGTTAAGGGGCCGCTATACAGTACCCTTGAGTTACTGAAATATTCGTGGCGTTTAGTAAAGTAAGCTGTAATAGGGATGATGACAAGGTCCAAGATTAGCGAATTTTGTTAATAAAATAAAGAAATCACGGTAAAAAAGTGTTCCCAAAATTTCAGCTTGATAGCATTTGTATTTTTTTTTTGTTATGCGCCTTCAAAGTTGGATAATCAAGTCGTTTTTTTTTTCAATTAAATTTCTTAATATTTGTATGCCATTCGATAACTTATGCAATTAAAAGCAACTTTTGTTACAAAACCACTTTCATAAACGCAATATTTAATATACCTACCGAACAAAATTTTCTCCCGATCCGTACAAACTACGAAAGAGTGACGTCAGTCTTTCGTAGCACTTTGTATGGAGCGTTTCGGGCAGGTCTATTTTATGAGATATTTGAAATTGTCATATCTTGGTGAATTTTTAAGCTATCAGAGTCATTCTTTCAGCGATGTGTCTATTTTTTAAGGGTCTTTCAATTACCAATAAGAAAAAAAAAATAGTCATGTCTATTACCTCGAATATCCTCCGCGCTCTTATCTTTCCCCCCGTACTCCGCGGGTAGGATGTGTCTCGGTATGTGCTCATACACGGTATCCAGGGAGGAGTGCACGTAGAATCTGCTGGCGATCTTGTCGCTAACGAACTGCTTGATAAACGTTACCAGGATGTTGATCACGGAAGAATCGGTGAGGAAGTGGACCCCCTTCACTCTCATACTGAAGCCTTCCTGGAATAGAAAGAAAATAGGTAGATTTTTATATTACGCCAACCGTTTACAGCGTTGATCACCTTTCACATTCCTCTCCGTAGGACTGCTGGAAGAAATTTCTATTGAAGTTATCTCTAATTATTGCTAAATATAGGTACACAGAAGAAAAACGACACAACCGGTACTGCTTATGCAGTACCTGTTGTGTCGTTTTTCTTCTGTGTATAATTTCATGTTAAAATTTTGGATGTGCAATAAATCTGAAAACCGGCGTGAAACAGCGCTTGCGCTGTGTTTCGCCGAGTGAGTGAGATTACCGGAGGCCCAACACCCTACCCCATTCCCTTCCCTACCCTCCCCTTTTACCCTATTCCCTCTTAAAAGGCCGGCAACGCACCTGTCGCTCTTCTGATGCTGCGAGTGTCCATAGGCGACGGAAGTTGCTTTCCATCAGGTGATCCGTTTGCTCGTTTGCCCCCTTAGTTCATAAAAAAATCTATTTTTTTTATTTATTTAACCATTTATTGTACACAAAAACATTTAACAAGATATACTTATAAAGAAAGACGACACAACAGGTACTGCTTATCTCTAAAGAGATTTCTTCCAGCAGTCCTAAGAAGAGAAATTTGATCAAAACATCAGATAGGGCGTGCACAGAAATTAAATATATTATAAATTATTACCTACTGTGTTATACAACATTATTATAAGTACAATAAAATACTAAATTAAAAAAAAAATAATAAGATACTATAATAAATAATAATATAATACATACTATACTATAAATAATAAATACTATAAATAAATACATACTATATGTATATTTAAGAATCATGGCTGGATTCATAATTAAGGTAGTACTCCTTCAAGCGTCTTTTAAAGACAGTAATAGTAGCACTATCACGGATGGTGTGGGGTAGGGAATTCCACAATCTGACTGCATGAACAGTAAAGGAGTAAGAAAAGAAGTTGGTGCGATGGGAGGGGAGGGAAAGGTTTGTTCTAACATTAGGTCTACAAGGGACATCTAAGGATCGTGAAAAGTTAAAACGCTCTACGAGGTAAGAGGGAGACAAAGGGTTATAAAGGATATTATAAAGGAGGGAGAGAATATGGATATTTCGCCGAAGACGAATCGGAAGCCACTTTAGCTGTGACCGAAAAGCAGAGACATGGTCATACTTTTTAAGACCAAAGACAAAACGAATGCAGAGATTCTGCAAACGTTCTAACTTTGTCAGCAACTCTTCAGTAACATCTAAGTAGCAGGCGTCAGCATAATCAAGGATAGGGAAAATGAGTGACTGGACTAGGGAAATTTTAGTTTTTAGGGGCAAAAAGTTCTGAAGGCGCTTAAGCATGTGTATCGAATGAAATATCTTTCTACTCACCTCATTGACTTGAGGCTGCCAGGACAGATTGCTATCAATAATTATTCCGAGGTTTTTTGCAGAATGTGTGTAAGCAATTGGAGTGTCATTGTAAATAACTCTGGGCACATCATTTAATCTTTGTGTCATGTACCTGCTGCCGACAATAATTGCCTGAGATTTGTGCGGATTGACTAAGAGACCAAACGATTTTGCCCAGTCTGCTATTCGCTGTAGATCTGCATTGATGTCCCTGACCGCTGCACTAATATCATCAACATGAGAACGACGGTATATTTGCAAGTCGTCTGCGTAGAGATGAAAGTTACATGATAAAATTATTAAGGTGACTGTGTTTATAAAAATCGTAAAAAGGAGAGGAGAAAGAACACCACCCTGTGGAACCCCCGCATCAAGATCACACCAATCAGAGGTAGCCTCACCATGGCGGACCCGCTGCGAGCGCCCCCGAAGATAGGAGTCGAACCAGTCTATCACTGTGGAGGATATATTGAGGGAACGAAGGACCGAAAGGAGGATGTCAAAGTCAACTGAATTAAAAGCACTGCTAAAGTCTAGTAGAACCAGGATGGTTATACATTTTTCTTCCATAGCTAGACGTAAATCGTCAGTAACTTTCAGCAGTGCTGTAACAGTACTGTGACCAGGGCGGAAACCGGATTGAAAGGAGGAGAGCAAATTATTAGAGGTAAGGAATTGGGAAAGCTGTTTATGGACAATGTTTTCAAGGACTTTGGATAGGTAGGGCAAAATAGAGATTGGTCTAAATTGGAAAGGAAGAGGGATTAGGGGTTTTAGGTAAAGGAATTACATTGGCACGTTTCCATGCCGATGGGAAAGAACTCGTTGACAAGGAGTGATTAAAAATATGAGTGAGAATTGGCAAGAGTTCAGGAATTGAGAGGGAAATTATACGGGGGCTAAGGTCATCATCATAGATGTTATAGCTGTGATATGTTTCTTAACATCATCCTCAGTGACAGGCCAGAACGAAAATGGAATACAGGAGGGGATAGGAAAAGAGGAGATATGGGAAATTGTACGCGCTTTGGTATCTTGGTCAACGCTAACTGGTGGTTTAGAGAAGTGTTTGTTAAGAGCGTTTAAATCTACCGTGCTATCTAAACCAAAAGGAATTTCCAGAGTTGGGAGGGGTTACTTTGGTCAATGTGAAAAAAGTAGAATGTGTGTGGTGTCTTTTTGAATCTCTACACAAGCGACTGCAATGGTTTCGAAGGAACCTATACTTAGCCAAATTTGTCTCAGTTGGTCTTTTCCGATATTGACACAGAGCTCGGTTACGCTTAGCCATCATGTTTAATATTTCCTGAGTGAGCCAAGGTGCCGGTGCATATTGTTACGTGCTAGGGTTCGAGGATTCGGAAAGAAAGACCTGGTGACTCTCTTGAAGACTTTATTCGCAAACACTAGCTCACACAAATCACTAAGTCCAAACACTAAGCACTAGATCCAAATCACTGAGCACTATCACTGTCCTAGGTCGTAGCCGAGTCGTTAGTTCACTATCACAATCACTCACTATTGATCACTTGTCTCACTTTGAAGTCGCCTTGATGATCGCTCGGATCGAACTGACTTGACTGCCGGCTTGTTTACCTTTTATATGGCCCGCGTCGAATTCTGGAGCGTTCTATTTTGGATTGTTTACGTAAACACGCGATTCACATAAACAAGGGTTGCACTTTTCTAGAAAGTACGCGCAACTGTCGCGCGCAGGTAAACAACTGCCCGTATCCGTAACACGTAAACAACTGCCCGTATCCGTAACAATATTTAACTTTAACTCTTTTTAATGGAGCATGAGTATCAAAGATTTGGGTCAATATGTCACTAAATATCGATACTTTTAGATCGATATCTGAGGCCGAGTGGACACGAGACCAGTCAGCATTAGATATGTCATGCTTAAGAGCCCTCAAATCCAAACCCTTAAAACTGCGTAGGATGAGGAACTTAGGTTTTTTACGAGGTGGTTTGAGCTTAAGGGAAAGGAAAACTAGGTCATGGTGAGAGAGGTTACATGGAAATTGGCCATGTGTTGCAATGAGATCGGGTGTAGAGGTGATAAGAAGGTCTAGGAGAGAAGGGTTGGAATTGGGAGCATGGTGGGTAGCTGAGAGCGGAAGGATGCTTAGGTTCAGGGATGAGAGTAAGGAGCGGAGTTTTAAGGCACGTGAATCGACTTTTAAGAGATCTATATATTATATTATATGTACTACATGTAAAACTCAAAGGTGATCGACTGACATGGTGAACTATCAACGCACAGCCCAAACCACTGGCCGGATCAAGCTGAAATTTGGCTTGCAGGTAGATGTTATGACGTAGGCATCCGCTAAGAATTTGATTCATTCTACACCCAAGGGATAAAATAGGGGACGAAAGTTTGTATGAAACTTTGTCAATTTTAAACCGATCGGGCTGAGACTTTGATATCTAATTAACAATAACACTTCTTAACGCGAGCGAAGCGGGCAAAAGATAAATAAATATGAATTTCTTGGAAACGTATTTAAATTAACGCGTAGCGGTCTGGGCTGATATTTCATACCCATCGGTGTCAGCGCCGACACTAAAATCAGCCTTAGAAGAAATAAAAGACGAAATTCGGTATGAAGATAATATCTTCTCACCGAATTTCGTCGAAATTGTTTCATCTGTTTATGTGTGAAAAGGTAACAGATACATACGGATACATAATAGATACATCAGCTATTACATCTATGTCACAGGTTTCACGGTCAAATTTTCATCAATCTGATCCACCAATCCGGTAGGGATTGACGAAAGTTTGATCGTGTACGCCACGGATTGATGGATTGATCGTATTTTTAATATGAACTTTTTAAACCCATCAATATTCCGTCAGTCAGATTGATGAAAATTTGACCGTGTAACCTGTGACTATAGCATTCATGCAGCCTCTTTATGATTTGCGGGATAAAAATAAATAGCACTTACGAGTACAATATCAGTGAAAATTTTAAAGTCTGCAATGTTCATGGACTTGGAGAAGGACACGGGGTGGCCGCCGCGCCAGTCCGCCAGGTAGATCAGGCCGTTGTTGTAGTCGAAATACTGCAGGTATTCACAAGTCTGAAAACAAGCTCGACACTAAAAATACTGAAATGTTATCATTTTTAGGCCTTGAATATAAAGCTTTTGTGGCCGGTTTCAGAGATTTTTTCAAAGTTCATATTATATCTATTATATGAACCAAGACGGTCGGTCTGGTATATTGAAACAAAAAATCATCTAAATTGTCTTAGAGTTAGGTAACACGTTTTAAATTCCCACTTGCCAGGAAAATTGACGTTCATTTTACCTGGGGAGGCAGTCCCCCCCCTGCCCCTATCTGGGTACGCCCATGCATTCGATCGTGAACGCGAACGCGCCACTGGGTTGGCCTGTGTGTGTGTGTGTTGGCCTCACTCCCGTGAGCATCGCTAGGTGTCAAAAAAGTCAGTAACCGGGCAATAATGACGTTGTTCATCGTTGCAATTCCTTATTGAGCACTAGGAAGAAACTATACTTACAGCGAGATGAAGGCTTAAATATTGACGGGCTATAAGCGAGTTACATTCAACCTCCTTCCCCTTGAACATACAGACTCGACTGTGGTCGGGAGTCATTGTCGGGAGGAGAATATCCATCCTGAAAGTAAAAATTACGTTTATTTTGCTGTACCAAAACATATTAAATACAGGGTGTAACAAAACTAAGTGATAATATTTTAGGGTGTTTATATTAGCTCTCTGTAAGGAACACGTGTTCCTTACAGATAGCTCACTGTGAAAGTAGCAGCGCTGAAAGACCAACATTTTTTTCACTTTTGTATGGGCAAGCGCCCCTACATCACGAGTTTCCCCATACAAAAGTGAAAAAAAAATTGGTCTTTCAGCGCTGCTACTTTCACAGTGAACTCCCTACAAGGAACACGTACACACCCTAAATTATCATCACTTAGTTTTGTTACACCTTGTATACACATAGCAAGGTAGTTAAACTACCTAGTTTGAAAAAATAATACAATATATTTAAAATAAATATTTATATTTTGGTCCCAGCCTTCAAAAGTAGGTACACTGTAGCATTTATCATTATTCATTACACTAATTGCTAACTAGTAAGTAGTAACTAGTAAGCAAGTACTTAGCAGAAATATTATCTCATAAAGTTAATAATTTATTGAAACTCAATTTTCTTTAAAACTGGGAGTAAGTCACAAGGAAAACATAAAAACCGGCCAAGTGCGTGTCGGGTCACGCGCAATATATGGTTCCGTAGTACCGCTTGTTTCCGTTTTTTTTAATGGTCAATGAATGTACATTATTTAATAACGTATTTTACACTACTAACAACTTCATCTAACGTTTAAAGGAATTTAAACGAAAAGTTCTTTTATACTTCTCGTTGATCGAGAATTACTCAATAACTTATGAAGTCTTCTTAGCCGTGATAGATTTCCTTTTAGGCCGGTATAAATAGTCAGTACTCAAGATGCATCTCGGTCTCAAGACGTGATTCGGCTCTATGATTGGTCCAAATTTTGACAGCTAACCAATCGCAGAGCCTGAACCGTGTCTTGAGACCGCGATGCATCTTGAGTACTGACTATTTATACCGGCCTTAAATTCAGCAATTTCCTACTCCCGTGAATTTTTTCACATTTCCAAATGCAACTGTTTAGCTGGTAGAAGGGGGGTGGGGGGGGGGTGGGCAAAGACACTAGGCTCTAACGATATTTTCCACCTTAAAACTTCATATAACATATTTCACAAATGGATCCCTAAATCGGAAAATGATCTTTGAATACTCATAAAATTTATAATAACCTATCCAACGATACCCCACACGGTGGGATGGACGCGAAGAAAAATTCATCCCCGCTTGATGTACCTCTTAAATTTTTTTTAAGGATCTTATATATACCATTTTGTCATTCCGCCATCCATACTAATATTATAAATGCGAAAGTGTGTCTGTCCGTCCGTTACCGTCCGTACCGTACTTCTGTCTGTCTGTTACCTCTTCACGCTTAAGCCGCTGAATCGATTTTGCTGAAATTTGGCATGAATATCTTCTTTGAGTCCTGGGAAAGGACTTTTACTTTTTGTCCCGGAAAAATGTACAGTTCCCGCGCAATAAACGAGTTTCGGCGCAACGTAGTTGCGGGCGTCATTTAGTCATTAATATGTGCATTCATGCCGAATTACAGCTTTGTAGGTACTATACCTAGTCTCTGAGAAAACCGCGGATAGACAGACAGACGGACGGACAGACCGAAACTATTATAAGGGTTCCTTGTTGACTACGGAACCCTAAAAAATGAAGTGTCCTCGCTTTGATAAATAACCGAAATTATAATATTATGGTATACATTTCTGATAATTGAGTTCGAGTGACATTCTACAAGGAGAACGGCCTTCACGCCGCGCGCCGGCTCAGGTAACTCGCACCCGTAACCTCCGCCGACTTAGGTCTAGACTTTACATAAATATACTATAACTAACTCGGTAAAGCAAACTTTACAATAGACTTTAATTGTTGTTATTTTAAATTTAGAGAAAGTTGTGCTTCTAAAATAATTATATATACGAAAATATTTAGGTCGATACGAAAAGAGTGTAAGGTACGCGACTTCTGTAAAATACGTAAAGCGACTCTAATTTTTAAAACTACGCTTTTAAACCCATAACTGTACACAAGTGTAAGTATTGTCTCCATGGTATACACGCCGGTTTCCTACTAGGCCGTGGTAGAAAACCGGCGTACTCGTGTAAACTCCTGGCGCGCGATTATCGAGGAACTTTCACAGAAACAGAAAATTCACTTACAAGGAGTCTCGCACGGTTTTGTCCAACTCGTTGATGTCTTTTACATCGAAATAGTCCGGTACCAAAGTCCGGAGCGTGCAAATCTTGTCCAACTTCTTCTTGGCTTTCTCTACGGAACCCTTGTTGTGTATAAGTATTCTCTCCAGGTATTCTCTGGCTGTAAAATAAATACTTTAGGTAGGCATTCCGAGTTATAAATCTCTACATAGAGAGTACCCGAGTATGACGAAGCCAAAAGGGAGGTGGTAATTTTGACTATAATATTATGATTTGGGGTATTATGATTGTATATTTCCAATTTAGTGCCTAAAGTGATACTATTTTAAAAGCATTAAATAGATTTTATAAATATTATTTGTAGATAAAAATAGCACAAGCAATAATAAAGGAAAAATGCGTAGTCGAGTTAAAATTTTTGATTGCAAATATTTTTATTTAAATGTCTTCTTATTTTACAAAATAAGTTTATAAGTTTCATTAATTTTGGCAAACAGACAGACAGACGGGAGTAACTGACACTAATTAATGGATTCATGACATCATTTCAGGTTTTTGGATATAAGTAGGTAGGTTTATTGTATAAGGATAACCGCTTTTTGATAGAGACCAAAAAAGCCATTTAATTTGATCAGACCCACCAAAAACGCTTTAAATACATTTTATGGGCGATTACATTGTGTTTGTTTATTTATAAGGTCTGTTGTTGACAATCGTTATTCGATTAGTTATAAATTAGGATTTAGGTAGGTATAATTATTTGGAATTGAAATATTAAAAAAATATAAAAGTATTTAACCTTTGTTTATTTTCTTCATTATTAGACACATGAGATTGTTTGTATTTGTAGATATTAAATAGGCTTTGAAAATACCTTTGGCTAATAAATGATAATTTGATAGTAATTACAAGTATCTACCAAAACCAAATAAGACATTCTTACGAGATTTCTTAGTTTTAAAAATATAATGGTATTTTAATCCTTCAGGCCCCGCGCGAGCACCGGTGACTGCGACAACAATAGAATACAATAGCAATTCCTGGAAATTCCGACTGAAGTATTAAGTAAAGGCAAGAAATTTAAATATTAATCAAGATAGCTACTAATAAAACGTGGAAAAGGCTTGTACTCACGAAAATCCTTTTTCACAAAATGCTCCTGTTTCTTCATCCATTCCTCCAAAATCTCCAGGGCTTCGGTCATCCGCGCCGGGGTATCAAAACCATATTGTTTTCGAAGTTTCTCTAAAGTGTCCGAGTTAAATTTTAAAAAACCATCATCACGTAAGGCCTCCATAATTATTATCGATGAAATAAACCGAAGAACGAAGCCACCTGTTATTTAAAACTTACCTCAAGGAAAACGCAACAGATATTTTAAGGCTCTGTCACACCGAACACTGAGTCGCCGCCGCGCACCTAACGCGTTATTTTGTATATTTTATTACATTAATTAAAATACAAAATTATGTATTTAATTAAGATATTGTTAGCCAAAAAATAATATTTTACTTTTGATGATTGAAGTTTGAACTAAACTATAAATTCTGTTTTACTAATTACAGTTTTTGCGGTATTCTGAAGTGACCCCTGCGTGGCGTGTGTGAAACCAACTTGACGAGTTTTTATGGAAAAAAATTTATCGGTCAAAATTATAACGAGTTCTTCGATCTCAATTGATTTTTGAACATTCCTAAATCCTATGACAGTTAAATCGCATCGCATCAATCAGTATGATAGAGCCTATAATCGCTCTGAACTTTTGACTAGCACGTTACTTGCCATGAAACTAAAGGCAACCACTTTGTAATTAAGTAACATTGCGTAGTACATTGCAAATAAAGTAGGTACAGTCGTAGACATGATTCGATGTGTAACATAATCGTATTTGAACTTTATTGCCGATACGTAGGCCGATACATAATATCGAAAAGTGCTAAACTGTCTTTGACCATACCTATATCAGATGCATATCCATACTTACTAATATTATAAATGCGAAAGTGTATTTGTCTGTCTGCCTGTTACCTCTTAACGCCTAAACCGCTGAACCGATTTTGGTGAAATTTCGTATGGAGATACTTTGAGTCCCGGGAAGAGACAGGATGCAACGGAGTTGCGAGCGTCATCTACCTACAATCTACATTAAGTATGTTGTTAATATTAAATTATTAACAACGTACTTAATGTAGGTATATTAGCTGACAATATTAAGTACGTATAATTCTAAGATATTTAGGTCCTCTGTATGATCATTGATCAATGCCAGTACATCCATAAAGGTATTCCTTTTCCTTACCTATATATACATATATGTACTTAGATGCTAAATCTATACTAATATTATAAAGCGGAAGAGTTTGTTAGTTTGTTTGTTTGTTTGAACGCGCTAATATCAGGAACTACTGGTCCGATTTGAACAATTATTTCAGTCTTAGATAGCCCATTTATCAAGGAAGGCTATATTTTATCACGCTAAGAATAACAGGAGCGAAAAAATAGAGGAAAACGGGAGAAATTATATGAAATTGCTTATTATCTTAACTACTGGAGCTATTTTTATGTTATTTGGCAAACTTGAAGAATAGACCACGTGAAGGGACATAGGCTATTTTTGCGGAAAAATGTACGGTTGTGTGAAATTCCTGAATTACGTGGGCGAAGCCGCGCGGAACAGCTAGTCCAATCTAACGAGAAAGTCAAAAAATCCAGTAGTGCAAGATGATGATAATGGTTATAATAATAAAATATTGTAAATTGCTTTTTGCCGTCATTTATAGGTTCACAAATTCAAATTCTGTGAAAATGCTAATTTTTAAGAATAATTTTAATAATTTGCCCCGTTGTCTTCCTTAACGCTTAATACCCAAGTAAATTAGTTTGATTTTATTCGTTTTACTAGCGTAATATACATACATATTATAGGTGTGAATCCCCGAAATGCTAGTTTGGTATGTCTTTTTAGGGTTCCGTACTCAAAGGGTAAAAACGGGACCCTATTACTGAGACTTCGATGTCTGTCCGTCTGTCTGTCTCCAGGCTGTATCTTAAGAATCGCTATAGCTAGACTTCTGAAATTTTCATCGATTGTGTATTTCTATTGTCGCTATAACAACAAATACTAAAAACAAAATCGTGATTTTTTGGCCTTTTTGCTCATAATCAATAATGGCTAAAGGTAGGTAGCTTGAGATAGGCGCTCAGATAAATTTAAATTATATTTGTATTTTATCAATTAATAATAATCCCATAAAAACACATTTTTTATTAACTTTATTAACATTAACTTTAGCTCTATAACGGTACGGAACCCTTCGTGCGCGAGTCCAACTCACGCTTGGCCGATTATATTTAATTTTGTTTCTTTGTCAAGGGGTTGACGACATGACACACGGAGAGTATCCGCTTACCTACTGGCGATATAAGGACAGTTGAATGCTCCGTCTGAGGATGGAGTCGGCAATGGCCTTTTATAATCGTCCTCCAAATTGTTGAAGTCATTTTTAGTTTGTGATACCGTGTTATAATAAACAAATTGGCCTGCTAAAACACTATCTCTATAGACATCTACTTACGAGTTATGTATAAGGAGAAAACTATACTACACACTAGATGACGCCCGCAACTCCGTTGCGCCAAAACTCGTTTATCGCGAGGGAACCGTACATTTTTCCGGGATAAAAACTATCCTATGTCCTTTCCCGGGACTCAAAGTATCTCCATGCCAAATTTCGCCTATAGCGTATTGAAATACGTCAATTCAGTAGGTACAAATATAGAAATGCATCTTCGCGTCGCGTTGCGGTCTAAATTGACCCTTAAACTAAATAGTTATTCTTATTTATTATAAAAAATAATTTAGATAGTAGGTAGGTACATAGGAAGTACACAACAATGTTACTATAAATTATCTTTATGTTAAATCATTGAGGTTTTAATTATGTTTATCATGTTATTACTGTTTTTTGTGCATCTATGTGTCTTCTGATAAATATGTTGCAACAAAAACGTGTCAAATGCACATACCACCACGCGAGTTCCGTGTTGATTTTTAGGGTTCCGCAGTCAACAAGGAACCCTTATAGTTTCGGTCTGTCCGTCTGTCTGTCCGCGGTTTTGCTCAGAGATTATAGGACCTACAAAGCTGTAATTTGGCATGAATACATATATTAATACTTCAGTCGGAATTTCCAGGAATTGTTATTGTATTCTATTGTTGTCGCGATCACCGGTGCTCGCGCGGGGCCTGAAGGATTAATGATGCCGACAAAATGGTACATTTTTTTTATGGTAGGTACCTCCCCTACACATCAAGCGGGGATGATTTTTTTTTGCGCCCACCCCATCGTGTGGGGTGTCGTTAGATAGTTTTTTTTAAATATTTGATTTTAAATATCCATTTGTGAAATATTAAGTTTTAAAGTGGATAAAATCGTTAAAGAGTCCAGTGTCCCCCCCCCCCCCCCCTCTTCTACCAGCTGGACGGAACCCCCTTCTGCCAGAAACAATTCTGGAAATTTGAAAAAATTCACGGGAGTAGGAAATATGCTGAATTTAAAAGGAAAACTATCACGGCTAAGAAGACTTCATAAGTTATTGAGTAATAGTCGATCAACTAAAAAAATGTATTCGGCGAAGTATAAAGGAACGTCTTTTCGTTCAAATTTCTTTGATGCTTTCAGATGATGAGACTGAGATGATGTTGTTAGTAGTGTAAAACACGTTATAAATGTACATATTCATTGACCATACAAAAATTTTCAAAAACTAGCGGTACTACGGAACCCTATATTGCGTGTGGCTCGACACGCACTTGGCCGGTTTTTATTTCTTTAATTTGGTACAAATATTTCCAAAGTTGTGGTAGAAAAAAATGTAAACAGTAAAGAAGGCAGTTATTAACTGGCTAGACTACATGACTAGTAAGAAACTGGCTAGTTACTTCCGTGCCCTCCTATGGACAACTAATACATAATATATATTCTGTGCTATGGAACATGAAATCACAACATATATTAATTTTAGTTCTAAATTGCAATACAATATTTTAGAACTTAAAAGAAATCTCCTATCAAAACATCAAAATGTGAAGAATTTAAAATAAATAAAAAAATAAGATGGATAAAGTACCTACATTTTGAACGTAAATCTACAAGAATCAAATTAAAGTTTTAATAATTAGTAATAATTATGCAAATATCCACTCACGTAGATATTCTCGAGGATAAGAAAAACATCCATTCAAAATTACTTAATTTATACTAGTTAAATATACTATAATATGCTATAATATGGTATAGCATGAGGTTAATTAGTTTTGCTAAACTAGAAAATAATAAAATTCAACGAAACATGTTATAGCACTATCCGAAAAAGTGAAAACCATAATATTAATAATTATTATGTTATGGGCGAGGCCGCCAATTTTTGCTGATTTTGCAATTATTTTTCTCCGCCCTTTGTATTTTAAAAAGTATTGTGTTTATCTTATGCTCGAAAACTGATTCTAACGAAGAAAATAAAGTGCTCAAGTATGCATTAGAATTATTTGAGTTCCAATAATAGTCTAAAAATATATTTACAGTTAAACATAAAAAAAGGTAAGAAAATAGCTTAAAATTTACAATCCGCCGTGGAAGAGGTGCACATTAACTGTCGCTGTAGCAGTAAGTATGACAGGTTTGAAGATAAATCTGATATGTTATGAATACTTTATGCTTATATAAATGGCTATTACCTCATCTAAATTCTTATAGTATTTTAAGATAACTTTCTTTATAAACTTTTTCAAATCAAATGAATCGTTAGAAACATCAATTCTACCCCACATTTTAAACGTCATCAATAATACCGATTTATTGTTATTGTTGGGTGTAAGGGAAGGTAAAATCGGGAAGTGGCAACGCTGAGTTTTTACGTATTCTATGGAAAATCTTGTAATATCCGCCATTTCTCGACAGTTCACATTTGAACCTCAGTCGGGCTGTGTACACAGTTTTTTCAAAGGAAGTTTTTTTGTGACACAAATGTAAGTATTACTGTTTCACATAAAACTATCAATGCATCATGTGAGTAGTCAAAAGGGCCATGTTTGGGGCTATAATACAAACCGCATTGTGTATTATTTACAGAGATAAGTTTGATTTTCTCTACGCTATGATAGCCTCTACGCTATCATTTTGGTGCTCCAACGGCATATTTCTCAACGCTTTGATAGCGTAGAGAAATAAATTCCCTACAATTTAGGTGCTCCAACGTCACAAGCAGCGTAGATTTTCTTTCTCTCGCAAAATTTTTCTGCGTCATATCAGCAAAAATTGGCGGCCTCACCCTTAACTAAATAGACGTTCCACGCGGCTTTGCCCGCGTAAATTAGGAATTTCACGGAAACCGTACATTTTTCCGCAATAAATAGCCTATTCCTTCACGTGGTCTGTTCTTTATGTGTGCCAAAAAACATAAAAATTGCTCAACAAAAAACATAAAAATCCAGTAGTTCTTAAGATAATAAACAATTTCATAATATTATTTTCCCTGTTTTTTCCACATTTTCCTCTGTTTCTAAAGTCACAGCGTGATGTTATATAGCCTAGGTATATATAAGCCTTCCTCTATAAATGGGCTATCTAACACTGAAATAATTTTTCAAATCGGAAAAGTAGTTCCTGAGATTAGCGCGTTCAAACAAACAAACTCTTCAGCTTTATAATATTAGTATAGATTAGGGGGCGTCCACAAATTACGTAAGGTGTTTTTTTTTTTTTTGATCCCCCCCTGGAGAGATTTAGTGAGATTTTATTCAACCTCTAAAATCTCACGTGACATTTTTTCAAAATGTGTGTTTCTTAATTATGTAAACGTATGGTTTGACAGTCAGTAGGTTTTCTTTCGAACGAATTTGTGAATGATCTTAATCGTATAACGATTACGCTTACGATTAAATCTTAAGCATACGGACAATCTGGATGAAATGAACTAAAATAGTATTATTTTATTGAGAAAAAATTTACGTGAGATTTGCCGAGGCCGAGGCCGAGGCCCAACGTGAGATTAGATGAGATTTGACTCAACCCCCTCCTCCCCCTAAACACCTCATGTAATTTGTGGACGCCCCCTTATAGTACTTATATATAACAAGTTTTTCCGAGGCTTTGAAAAACCGAAGTTTTTTTAAAGAGCATATACATTATATTATTGACACCAAGAGATAGCTAAATTATTTTGATTGTTTTAAAAGTTTATGAATTTCTGACTTTCTGTGCCGATGTACGTAGTTAAAAAATCCTCCTTTGGTCTTGGTAACAGCTGTTGCAGCCAGTGCCGGTTTTAGCACTACCGGCGCCCTGGGCGAGATTTCTTTGGCGCCCAGGGGGCTGGCAGTGTTAAAAAGGGGCGCTGGTCCCTTTCCGATAAATAAATTTCTCTCTTTTTGTTACTCTGTTAGTAAACTGTAGTTTAAAATAAATTTTATAAACAAAAAATAACAGTCAACAGTAAAAATATATTTATTAGAAAAATATATAATATTACTATTATTATTAACATATTTTAATCTCAATAGAGACTATCACTTACTACGATATAACAAAATTTAATAAAAGTAACGTCTAAAAATCTAGTCTAGTCTACAGACCAAGCAAAGTAATTTTGTACCACAAATTCATTTCCATCCATTTATTTCATTTTTATTTGAACACGTGGCTTCTAAAATCTAAACTGATTTTAGTAGTTACGTACGTATATTGCATCATGACGTACGGTGTCCAAAAATTTAAAAAACAAGATTAATAACTATCTACATCTAAGCAATGTTTAGAAAAAACTAAGTCTTAAATTTTCATTAACTCTACACACAATTTAGTAAACAATTTAACCTCGTATGATAATAGTAAGTCTAGTACTTTGCCAATCATATTACAATAGCAAGACCCGATTTTGTAAATCACTCTTATTTTACACAACATTATAATGTCTAATTTACACGACTAGGAGTTAGGACACATTTTACTAAAGAATATAATATGTAATATAGATTTCATTCCAATAAGTTTAAAGTTCTTGCTTCAAGGAAATAATAGCTGATTTTGTCTGACGTCGAAAATTTGATTTTCTAATACTAATACTAATTTTATTACGTTTCTATACACTATTGTATATAACTAGACATAACTTGATATGCATTTATAAATAGCTAATATAAAATAAATAGCAGTGAGCTAAAGTTTACGCTG
This sequence comes from Lysandra bellargus, assembly GCA_905333045.1. Classification (NCBI taxonomy): domain Eukaryota; kingdom Metazoa; phylum Arthropoda; class Insecta; order Lepidoptera; family Lycaenidae; genus Lysandra; species Lysandra bellargus. The sequence continues at coordinate 4,169,779 of HG995337.1, read as the reverse complement.
TTATCAATAAAATTGCATAATTTAATCAATAATGATCACAAAATTGAGCTATATCAATAATTATTATTGAACTACGATGGCTACTTATAAATATCAGGCACAATTAAAACACATCTGTAGAGAATTTGTGAACGTTAGCATCTTAGCACTGAACACATACATCTCATCTTTTTTGAAAATCCCTTAGTAATTTATAGATCTATATTGTGTCTACAGATTATATTATTAAACAATGTTTTGTAATTGTCTGTTACGCGACTTTTCTAGGGTAACAGACATGGACAAAACAATACCTACGGCTGCATGTTAGACATACTGTAGTGTGGATCTTTTCATTAGTAAAGATGCTAGTATAAATTTATTGTGGGCTATACATACTTGTACACGATTGGCAACGACACATTTACAATATTATAAAGTATGCCCCACTTGCTCCAGCCTTAATTGCTTCTATCGTTCATTAAAATTAAGATCAATACATATTCCATGATATTTCATTACGATTACCTTTAATGTTTACCCAGTCTGGCGCAAAAGGGGTGTTTTACAAATCTTTTTAGAATTTCAATTTGCTACAAGTATTATAAGCTCCTATACCATGTATGAAGTAGTACATATCCTCGTAGGAGCGTCTGGATTGCATAGAAGAAATTAATATAAGCACCTAGTCAGACGTCTACCGAAAACATTGTTATATACCTACTACAGGAACGATTACCCAAGTGTCGGTCCTTGATGTCTGAGCTGTATGGTCCTGTCAATCAACGTGTTTCCCGTCCCTCCACTTCTTCTTGGATCGCTCGAACGCTTCTTTTATACACGACCTGCAATAAATAAATAGGTAAATATAATAATTAATAAATATATACTGTACTTGGATATCACATACTCGCTATGGCGTATTACGTTTCGTAATTCATTGATTGCGCGATGCATTTCCTATCCATACGACAGGTAATGCATCGCGCAGGTGGACTAATGATTTCAAAACTTAAGGTAGGCTCTGACGTACCTACTTACATTTGAGAGAAAAAATATGAGTTACCGAATCGTTACGTATATCACACTCAATCAGTATGTACTGCCAATTGCCATGCCATAGCATTTTTGTATGAAACAACAAATTTTTGTAAGTTTTAACACTGCCTGAAAAACACCTCGAATATATTTTATCAAACGCCAATACAAACATGTCTTCAAAAGTAGGTGGAGTCAGCTCGTCGTGTTTTCGTATACCGGTCTTTTCGACGAAGAAAAAGGAGTCCCTTCGACATGCCCCATCTATACACTACCTGAAGAGCGACTGGTGCAGGATGTAGGCGGAGACGTGTCCGGCGTCGACGTAGCGCACCTCCGCACCCGGCCAGATCTCCTCCAGCGTGCCAACGTCTTCGCGTGGCACGTACGCGTCGTGCTTCGCGCACACCGCTGTAAGAGTAAGATACTTACTTAAATTTTTCATTAAGGGGTTGTAAACTTTAGGAAATTTACGTGCGTCCTTACAAGAGGTGATAAAGATTCAAGGTCAAGAATTCATCAATAATAACAGTCAATACCTAGTTCTATACTCCATTATATGTCCATAATATTACAAATGCGGAATAGTCTAAATTACTTCATCATTATTTACGGATAATTTAGTCCCGGGAAAGGACATAGGATAGTATTTATCCAGGAAGAAAAAAATAATAAAATTTTCGCATAACAATTTTTTTTTTATGAAATAAGGGGTAAACGAGCAAACGGGTCACCTGATGGAAAGCAACTTCCGTCGCCCATGGACACTCGCAGCATCAGAAGAGCTGCAGGTGCGTTGCCGGCCTTTTAAGAGGGAATAGGGTAATAGGGGAGGGTAGGGATGGGAAGGGAAGAGAATAGGGGAGGGTAGGGAAGGGAATAGGGTAGGGGATTGGGCCTCCGGTAAACTCACTCACTCGGCGAAACACAGCGCAAGCGCTGTTTCACGGCGGTTTTCTGTGAGAACGTGGTATTTCTCCGGTCGAGCCGGCCCATTTGTGCCGAAGCATGGCTCTCCCACGTATATAAAGTTCAAAGAAGGTCTAAACTACAGATAAGTTACATACCAATAATAAGCGACGTATCAAATGGCACTGAGAAATTGCTGAGATGCGTGCACTCGTCCATTATACCACGCATGAACTGCAACGCCTCTCTGTCCCTCCAATGAATCTTGCTTATGTCTATCTTTTTCTCATGTGTTTTCAGGAACGGCAAACTGACTAAAAAGTCTGTGGCCAGGTCCGATACATTCCATAGTTTCTTCTCTATTTTCCTGTCGACATTTTTAGATAACATGATTTCGTTGGCACCCGTCGTTTGCGTAGTTTCCAGAACTTTGTCGTTGGTTTGAAGTTTTTCTTGTACTGTTGCTGTCTTCTTGTTTTCAAGCGACTTCTTGGTTTCCACTGAAAAATTATTGACTTCTTTCTTTTGGACTGTAATAAAGAAATAATTATTAGAACTGGACTACTACTCCAACTAAACTCAAAATTTTATCTAATATGCACCTTTACATTTTAATAAAACTCTCTCTCTAATATGTTCCTTATTTAAATTATTTAAAATCTCAATATCTTGCGGCTCAAGCTCAAAATTTCTATTCGATAATAGCTTATCAAAAAGCTGCTTAGATATTTTATTTTCATTCAATAGATTTGTTAGTTCCACTTTCAAATCGTCATTCGCCTCGGGAGCTATTTCAGTTTTAGTTTTTAAAATAATGTTTCTATTCAAATCTATTATATGATCAGTTTCCTTGGCACTCGCTGGTTTAGTATCTACATTTTCTACATGAGTTTCTGGTTTTACATTATTTACTGTGGATTCACTGCTCATGTTTTCCTTTTGTATGTTCCTTGAATATGATTGTACAAATTTCTTTCCCGCCAAGAACGCTTCATCTATAACTGTTACCATTTTAGAAAGCTTTTCTCTGTACACGCCATCAGATAGGTACTGGTCCTCCAGAAGATCCCAGTTTATTGAATGTGACATAACTCCCTGCAAAATTACAAAAGTATTAGTGTCAATGTATATTTGTAGTCTCTGCTCTCCTCTGACTCCAAATAATGCACATTTCCCTCCTAATTTTTGTAAAGCAATCTTACAGTTGTTCGCGGTGTGTCTGGGAATAAAAATAAGCTCTATTCAAGAAGATATTGTGTTACCTGCAAAAATACTGCAGATGCTGTCGACCAAGAAAGGCAAGGAACCAGTACCAGAGGCTTTGGCCAATTTGTAGCTGCCAGTGATGCCATCTACAAAATATTATTTATCAATATTTTCTCCATTTCAGATGAATGTCAAGTTAGCATTAATCAAGCTACGTACATGGCCACCCATAGATAAACCGGTTACACCAAGAGGTCCTAAACCGTTTTGTTCGCACCAGTGAAATAGCACCAAAGATTCCAGAATAAGGCATCCACCCATCACAAATATGTCAGATACATTGTGTAAGGAGGACCGACTACAATGAAAAAAAAAACTGGTTAGAAGTGCACCATGCATTTTTTAATTATAAAGAGTAAATATTTATTCTGTAACAAAACTCGACAGATTGGATGCACTCCTGAACATTTAGTTTCAGTGTTACAGAATAAATGTTCACCATATATAATATATATATTTAAAATTAGTTATTAAAAACATTAAAACTTTGTAAGATTATTAGTGTGACAAAAATGAACTCTAAATTGATATTTTTGAATAAGTTAATACATACACTTGATCAACCGGTTTCCTTAGACCATAGAAAGGGTTTTCCAATATTATTCCACCAATACCAGCTTCTTTTAGCAAAGGCTTCACCATGAGATTTCTTCTTCTCCAAAAGAACTGAAAATAAAAAAGAAATTTCTTATACTTCTATGAATATTATATTCTATGAATTTATTAGCATAATATTATAAACAATCATAGTAAAGATTCCTTAAGAAAGATCTAGTTTTTTCTTACATGATCTCCAGTGCCAGCTAAATGTAAACACACGGGCTTGTAATTTGGATCCTGCCATTTTTCTGGCAATAAGATCTGGAAATGAGCCTTCTGTGCAATTTCAGGTACGATCCCAGGCAGATACCGTTCTAGTGGCGTTATGAAGAAGCCCTCAAGAAGTCTGCAATCTGCCAACTTTTGTTCCTTAAGTACAGAAGAAAAAAAATTATAATTGAAGTACAAGTTGTAAGTATCATGATTTCTAAACAATAGGTGTTATTACAACATGGCCTAGCAAAAAATTCAATTCTCTATAGGTTTTTTGCTCTAATTTTGGGCATGTGTGATTCATATGAGTAGCAAAGTGAAATTACATAAAGCAAGTTGCAACTTTACCCAGAGGCCAGAACAAATTGGCACATAATATTATATGGAATAAAAGACTGATGTTTAATGCGACTGATCTGCTATAAATACTACAAAGCACTTTCAATGCATGAGTAAACAACTATACATACCTTTGTCAATGCAATAACCATTTATCAACAATAACAAGCATAAACAGATGAAGATAAAGATAAGTGATTATAGTTTTGGCACCCATTCAACTGCCTACCACTAAACATAATGTAAGTATGAGTAAAGTTATAACTTCTTAATTCTTACCTTCGTTATAGTAACAGGGTAATCTTTCTCTACAAGTTTAAAACATTCATCACGATTCGAAACTACTTTCCTGAACTCGAATAACCTAAAAATGTTGTCAATATTTTTACTATTACGCAAAGAGTAAAATATTCTACAGTAAAGTATATCCGTAACAAAGCTGAAAATATAAAGGCGACAAGTAGATTCTATATACCTTCGTAAATTTTCTGGTTTTCCCCAACCCTTTGTAAAGAATTTGGTTATAAGAAAACTTCGGTAAACTGCATCCAACTTACTCGCTGACATTTTGATTATAACGTACAAAGTCAAAAGTTTTTGGAATTGATTTCCAACAACTGGAAAAAACATGAGTATTTTAACTGATATCTCGCATTTTCGTAAAACTTCTTTAATTTTCTATTGGAGAAATGAGAATTACAAAACCAAAAAAACGCTGTTATGAGTTATGACATATTATGACTTTTGACATTTGAGAGCAATCAGCTGATATTGTATTTTTTAATATTATAGCAGTGTGGCTAACTATACAATAGTCCAATGGCAATTCTTTTGCCGGTGTCAAGTGTCAACTGGGAAGTTTCATGGCGAAAAAATATTATTACTATTATAAATTAATGTGCCCTTATTAATTATTATTACTGTAAGTTGTAACCCGTTCGATTTTAGATAATATGGGGCGAGGAGTGATAGTAAGTATAGTACCACAGTACTGCCGTATTATTTTGCTTTATGAGTACCACAGACGTCACGCAAAGCGAAGTAATTTGTGTCAAGTGATAAGTCATAAGTCCCGCCTGTAAACTTAACAAAAAATAGTCAAAATTCTAATTTCCATGTTTAGTAAGTTTAACTAAATTTTAACTTGCTACTTAAAATTTAGTTAAAATTTAGTTAACTACCTATCTACTTAATACGTGTAAACCAGGGCTTCATAACGTTATCGAATAACAGAAAAAATATCGTTATGTACCGTTATTTTCATAATGGTAGCCAGATAACGTTATTTTTTAACGATATTTAGTAAAATAACGTTATATTTACCGTTATTATTATAACGATATTTTTTCGTTATGTATAAACGAACAAATATCGTTATAATAATAACGGTAAATATAACGTTATTTTTTTGGTATCAGGTATGCGATCGTGCACGGTGTACTAAATCTCACTCGCAGCCTACTTTTTTTGCGAGATTTGTGTGAAAATACAAAGAAAAAAATACATCTTTTAAGCGTGATTACGTTTAAAAAATTTCGCCTGTCATGACTTTCTTGACGGACTATAACGTTATCAAAGAACATATATTTACCGTTATAAATCCTATATAACGTTATAACATTAACCGTTATTAATATCAATTTTTAACGTTATTTTTAATATCGGGTAAATTTTTATAACGTTATCTATGCCTAACGCCCTTGAAGCAGTAACGTTATGAAAAAATAACGTTATTTGAAGCCCTGGTGTAAACCAGCCCTAAAGCCACCAGCCTGGTATAAAGAGGCGGGCGGAGTCTTACTATATTATACAAAGCTGTGTCTTCAGAGTTGGCCAGGCTGACTGCATGTACATTGTACACGGTCCGCACGCACACATTCGTAGGCTAGTCCATACCATTTAACAGGCGTAAGAATGTGTGCGTGGCCGACTCTGAACACAGTTATTGTATATATGTATAGTAAGACTCCGCCTTTTTTCTACGTTCATGGCTTTACCAAAGAAAACTATGAGAACTACTCGCTGATTTGGGACTGAGCATTTTTCCGCGATAAAAAAAAGTGTCCTTCGAACTTCGAGGCCTTGTTTTTTTCGCCGAGAAATACCGTTCCGCGTTTTGCGGGGGACTGAGGGCGTCTACCACGGATATTATGTAGGACTCGCTTCGCCCAAATGTGAAAGTGTGTCTGTCTGGCTGTCTGTTACCTCTTCACGCCCGAACCGCTGAACCGATCTAGCTGAAATTTGGTATGAAGATAAGTCCTGGGAAAGGACATAGGATACTTCTTGTCCCGGAAAAATGTACGGTTCCCGCGCGATGAATGCGCTTGATGGAGTTGCGGTCGTCATCTAGTAGGTACCTATATCATAAATATAACTATTAGTAGGTACATATTTAAATGAGAATTTTACAGATCTCGGTGCGTCCACATTTGTATCATTCACATTAATTTATTAATTTTGACCGACTTGAAGGAGAAGGCTGTTTTTAAGTTTAGTTCACTACAGCACACTGACCTCCATTATACGTCTTGTATAATGGTGGTCAGTGTTACAGCATCAGTTGAGCATTTACCAAAATATCCAATTTTTGCAAATTTTCAAAATCACAAATGAATGAGTCATTCAATCATTAGTTAGAAAAGTGTGGGCACGGATTTGTTCGACGGTGACCTACCCAACCCGGACGTAGTATTTCATTAACACTGGCTACAGCCCGTGGTATTGCCTGCGGAGTTTCCGTACGTTTTAGCAAATATTGCAATTTATAGTTACTGCAGACTACCTAAGTTTCAGTCTAGAACTAAGTAACGTTAAGACTTAAGACTGAGTGTTTATAAAGATCATGTTAATCTTTAGCAATTCAAAATAACTTTCTGTAATTTCTATTAGAATAAATACATAAAAGACCCAGTATTTAAAGCTGCTAATTGCGAAGCTCGAAGGACCAAAAGATGGTCCCTAAAATTGACACATACCATCGTACATTATATGTATAGATATTTCTACGTAAATTTGATAATGAAACCATAGGAATATTCGATCATTAATAAAGTTTTTCTTCGTATCTGTGACAATACGGAGAAAATGTGCTTGGGTTTTTTGACGAACTGGAACCTAAGTACCTATCTACTAGGTATGTAAATTTTTTTCCGCTGATCTGAAGTATAACAATAACATTGCTAATAGGACTATCGACCACACCTACATTTGTTATAACAAATTGATTTTACATAAAGATATGGCTATGTGGTCCTTCCATGCTTTGTTAGTAACACAGTGGGTCAGCCTACGTGCATTACGTAACTCACAGGTTCATCGAAAACAGAACTACTGTTGTTGATTTATATTTTTACATAAACACAATAAATAAATAGATATATTATGTAATGCTCATCTCGAAGTAAGGCCATTTAGATGTAGCCTTTCAGTCCGCAGGGGGCATTTTAATAACAGCTGTTTACTACTATCGCCAATTGGACACTAACATAAGAGGAGGCTGGAGGCCTCTGGGCGCGACCTCTCGCTCTCGAGCATGGTTATATCGCTGCATGCTCGAGAGCGATGAGGCATGGCAGGCGGCGGTCTCTTTCTGCGAAACCGTCCTTTTGCAGAAAGAGGCCGCGGAGCAGAAATGAGAGTATGACCCAACCTCTGTTCCGCTCCGCCGGTGTAGTACGGGAGTGCGGAGGCGTCGTTACGCGAACCTCGCAAACTCCCGTCTAATCCGGGGCTCCAGGCAAGGATGGGAACCTGCCCGGCTTAGCTAGTTCCGGCGCCGAGGGGAACGCTTCAGTTTGCCGGAGCGTTCCCTTACTTTGGTAGAAGTCCCCTTTTGTGGTAGACCAAAAAAAGAAGACCAAGAAGAGAAGACCAAAGAAAGGCCGGTCGTGGAGGGAGTCCTGTGTTAGACAGATCCAGGACATCCCTACGTATACGGCTGAAGGCAAACCGCAGGTGGTTTTAGTGGGTAAGAGTTCCACATACCCCCGGGGTGCTTCATCTTTTAACTGAGGCACATCCCCAACCCGGGGCACTCATGATGGATTTCCCCGCGAAAAAAAGGAGGAAGTACGTCGAGGCTTAAAAAAAGTAAAAAGAAGTACTAGTCTTTTTTTATTAGATAAGTACTTAAGTAGTTAGTGAGTGTCAAAACCTTCACTAAGTAGTAATCACTAAGCGAACCTAAGTGCAGCCACTGCGGCCGTCAGAGGAAAATTATGCAACTAAGGGTGGGTTGCACCAACATACTTTATCTTATAACTGTAACTTTAACTATCACTTTAAATATAACTACAGTGCCAAATGTCAAATCTTTGGTTAAGGACGCCATATTTAACCGTAACCGCTCGTACTTATATCGAATTTTTTTCGTGAACATTTAAGTTAGCCTTAACTATAACCATAACTTTAACCACGCCCTTTTTTTGGAGAGAAAATACGTTGGTGCAACCCACCCTAAGTATATACGAGTGGCAAACAGCAGTAGACATGCAGGATGTGCTCTTTCCCATAATGTCTATTCTTGTTTCTAATTTCTTCTCAGTACCTACAGTTGCCAGCCAGAAAAGTTATCGATGTTAAGTTATTAGTTTTGAGGTCTGGTGAGGTGTTAGTCTTGGTAGGGTTACCGTTTAATTTTTGCTCGGTAACTACTAACTTGTGAACTGTGACAGATAATGGTAGTGGCAGAAATCCTTGAGGTAAGAAGTTGTCGTTAACCATATTCATCGTTCTAAAGCCTAATGACTTTTCATATTTTCTGCAGACTATTTGAATAGCCGATTGGTTTATAAAAAAAAAAAAATACTTATAGGTAGGTCTCGGAACTAGGTAACACTTATTCAAAAGAAGATACAGGTAGGACATGAATTATTTATATAATGCTATCTAAGGAAATACTTATGATATTGAGGGGTATGATACAATTTCGGTTTCGGCAGCTGGAGGTTGTTTTTGCGAGCGCGTAGGTGCCGTCGCTAGTATAAGGACGCGGACGAGGTCTGGAAGGCACGTTTCCTCATCGACCCGCGACGGACGGACAGGTGCGTTGTGTTGTGCGTGAATTAAAAAAAAAGTGTTGGAGGTAACTTGGAGGTAACGCAGCGGTATTAAGTGTTCGGTTCGTTTGGTTTTCGCGGTAAAATTGTCTCTATGATAGAGTCTAGAGAGACTTTCTATAATTATTTTCTTGAATTAAATTTAAGTTTTCGTTTAAATACAATGCGTACAGTCTATTATTCAGCTTATCGTGATAAGAGAATAATATTTTTTTAAAGTGAAACAACGCATGACAAAATTACGTGAGAAACTCTCCTTTTAATTTCGCGTGATCATAAAAAGTTCTACTCTGCGGTCTGCCTACTCTTGTAATGACAGCTGTTTAGGCATTGCAGGTGATATTTTTACGTTGCTAAAAGGGCCCATTCACGGCAGTCCGCCGTGTAGTCCGCCGGCTTATGCAGAATAGTGAATGGGCCTTTTAAAACTTACTCACCCAATGATATTATAAATATTTATATATACAATAAAGTAGCTTAGATTTGAAAGATGAACCAAATGACTTCATAGGTCAGTTTTAGTTCATTTACCACTTGCGGGAGACGATAATCGCTTTCCATCAGGCCGTTTACTATTTTTATATAATTTTATTTAAAAAACACTAAAGTAATTTCAACGTGAGTAAACTGTTTTGTATTGCTTCTAATTTGCTATTTCGTAAGTGCGATGAGTCAACTGTCAACACTGGTTGCTAAATTATGCACAGACAAGTGCCTCTCATTGTGTGAAGACGATTTGTTTACCATCAGGAGCCCGATTCTCATACCTCAAACCATCACCTACACTTGACTATTATATTCTGTTGACCACAGTCTGTGATCGAAGCGACATTGAGGTATGGTATGAGAATCAGGACTTCGCTGCCTAGTGCCTACTAAGTAACCGATAGATAAGCGGAAGTAGGAAGTCGGATAAGAAATATTGCTTTTTACAAAATATATAACATTACGTAGTTGTATAATTTCAAGACAGTATTTAAATATTTTTGTCGTGTACTACAAAGACATATAATAATATTTTATAATAAACGCGAACCCAAAAATCCTATCTACGATATTGACTTATAAGTATATTACTGATCTATGATCAATAGTTCTACCGCTACGTTATACTCTACCTACCTACCTATAACATTGTCTATCTGTGAAGTTTCTGTGTGTTAACATAGTAAAGCCATGTAAAGCTTATTGAAAGCTGAACTCTACCTTAGGGAACGTACTCATACTGTGTGATCTATTTCTTAAATTTTCGATCCTCTTAATTGGTCAATTGTAATTTGTAGTATACATTTCCACTTCCCTTATACACTATTATGTTTACTCGACACTATTTACTGGACACGCTGTATACTGCGTTTGTATCGGCCTCTGGCACAGACGAAACCCTTCATAGCTCATATCTTGATTTCACAGCTCTGTGGCCAGTGGTCTGCTGACTAGGTAACGTGATCAAAAATTAATAAAATTCATTTGTTTCAGATGGAGAGGAGTATTTTATTTATAGCGTCTCTGACGCTTTTAGCTTTAGGATCTGGTGCTGATGGTAAGTAATCAAATTGTGTTAATTATATTATTTATAATTGCTTAGTAACTTGTAGAACCCTTGGTAGAACTCCGACAAAATTTTAATTTAAAAAAGTAGATAAAGAGGTATAGAACATAATATAGAAGTGTAGACACGACCTCTACTGAGGTCAGTGATTGTAGAGAATAGAAATAATGTCAAAAAACGTAGACAAATACGAACTGACAGATGTTTATTTTGATAAAATGACAAAATTATGAAGCATAATGTTAATAAAGATCCACGATAGCAGCACCAACCGAAGCTACCTTCTAATTCGTCCAAAAGGCGATGGTGACGGTACGGTTTGTTGTTTGTTTGCAAAATTGTTGTTTGTTGTGACGACCACGCGGAACAGCTCCTACACATTAATCATCATGTCACTGATCACTCGTCAGCTCATTCATATTCTATTGAGGCCTTAGGCCTTGCATTCTTGCGTTTATGGGTCTCCCTTTTGAGTCACTGAATTTGTTAAGTATCTCTACGTAGAATTTCTGTGGAAGAGTAATAATAATTGTTAATTTTTGCAGTAGTAGATATTTTGATCAAACTTTTTACCAGACTTATCCATTTGGGCTTCATTGTTAGTCAAATGGCTTTCTTAATTAGCAGAGATAGCAATATTAATAATTATAATCTTGGTCTCTTTGTCTGCTAGTTAGGAAAGCTTTTAAAAAATAATAATGATCAAAAGCTCAGAGAATACTAGTATAGACACTTTTGTTGCTTAGCGAGCAATTTAAACATCTTGATCGTGTTGCTATCATTAATTTTAATTAATAATTATGCATCAATTTTTTTGCTATAGGTACCTTTACCTTGTTACAAGCACTTGGTGACTTTATAGCAATGTTTACACGTAAAAATACAACAAGTACGTATTAATAATACAAAATTGTATGCTGAAATATTAGCCCATTCATCTTCTGGAGTCCATCGTGTAAGGACAAGGACAGCCGTGGGTGTGGTCCCCGTATAAGGCTGTTGCCAAGGTCTCGTTATGTTAATTTCCTTGTATGTGGATTAAAATGTAATTTATTATTCTCAAATCATAAGTCTTTATCGCGAACCAACTGAGTTATGTAAATTACAATAGTGGTTTTATTTATTGGTAATTTATAGCTACTGTTACATCCTAGTACTTACTATGTTACTAATTTAATTTAAATTACTTATTTGACAGGAAAAGGGTTGGTTTTGAATTGTAGTTGATATTATAATAATAACTGTAGTAAGTACACACCTACAAAAATTCCTAGTATTTGTGCTTACTTAAGCAGATAGAGCTAAACATGAATTTCACCTTCCTTCGGTAAGAGCAGGCTCTCACACGAGACTTGTTTCGGAAATCGAATTACCTGTGACATCACCTTTACCTGTAAGGTTAAATTAGTCATCGCTTGATACACATCGCCAAAACAGAGGCCGACGCGGATAGTCGAAACAAAATAAAGCCTTATTCGGAACGTACGGATAGAGATAGGTATGACATCACCTGGTAAAAGTTAATGGTAATGAAAACTTCTTTGAATCAATTTTAAATCGAATTGACCTTTCGAACTTAATTTAAATAAATGTTAAGTTCAAGAGCGACGATAACTATACAAATTTTGTAGAACTATCGTCATTCAAGATCAGCAATTTTTTTTTATTTCGCAGTTTAATAGTCGTCGTGCTCTCGTCATTTTCATAACTTACAACTTACAAAATCGCAGTAATAAATTTAAATAATTTAAAATCAATAAATAATAGTTGACCTTGCTGAATTCCAAGGCATCGTTGAAAAATATTAAGGGAAAACAGATTATTTTTTTTGCCCAAGCGCAACCCCTCCTTTTCTCAGCCCTCGCCTCCGATTTCATAGAACTCACGAGGTGAGCATAGAGAATAGAGATCAACGAAAATATTTTCGGAATCGATCATCATTTTTTTATTTCCTGTCCCCCGTATTATTACACGTAGGTCGATTATAGGTAGAGAACATAAATCTATGAAAGTGTGGCGGTACCCACAATTCGCCTAACATTCCTGCATCGCGCTATCGAAGTTTTCTAAGCGCGGCGGTATATATACGACAGCTGAAATGTATCACGTGGGCTTCGGCCTGACCGGGCATACCACCTCGCTCGGTCGGAAGATCTTCCTTTGGCCTCCACACATTATTTCCTACATTGGTGACCCTCGACAGAACACGCCTCCTTCATCATCATCACTCCCCGCCCCTCCGCACCGCGCCAGCCAGCATCGCCTCATCGGGTACCTCGTCCACTAGCCGCAATGTACCGCAGCCTGGGCGACTCCGCATCGGCATCATCGGGCTTTCTCACTACACCGACCGGTCAGCAAGCAGAGCACATCTCTCCTGGTCAGCACGTAGCATCGGCCCCGCACGGCAGCTATCCGACTCACTGGATCCCGTGCAGCAGCTTCACAGTTCCGACTCACTGGGACTCACTGCAACAGTTCCGACTCACTGGAACTCACTGGCACTGGCGACTCAAGCGACAAGACTTCAAGATTCGACCTCCGGTCTTCGGGGGGGAGTGATGTGGCGGTACCCACAATTCGCCTAACATTCCTGCATCGCGCTATCGAAGTTTTCTAAGCGCGGCGGTATATATACGACAGCTCAAAAGTATCACGTGGGCTCCGGCCTGACCGAGCATACCACCTCGCTCGGTCGGAAGATCTTCCTTTGGCCTCCACGTATTTCCTACATTACAATTTGGAGGAAAATTAGCGGAGGTGCGAGTTGGTAGAGGTCACTCCAAATAAAACTTCTGGATAAGTGAACACACTGAGTATATTCCGGTAACACGTATATACACTTCGTACACGGATTCGTACGCACAGGAATAATAGTTTTATCTAAGATCGTAGTTTTCGCCCTGATCGTCACTTGTCAGTCCCGCGAGAGAAAAACCAGAAGAACGAGGGAAAGCCGGCTGTCACTTATGACAGACCGTCTTCTCCTCCTTCCCTGTCGCGCATAACACGCCACACCACCCCCCCACGGAGAAGGATAGCTAGGACTTGAATGAGAATGCACAAGATTATTTAAAGATTATTAAAAGTAAACGTATTCGTTTTTGTCCTTAAATTTTACCGTGCGACCCGATCTAGTGGTCCTGGGTAGTTTTTGTAAGGGCAAAGTAGGTTCGTGCCGAGAAGGCGTAGGTGCAGTAGTTGTGGGAGGAGAAGTTGCAAGTTGAGAAGGTGCTTGTGTGGTGGTTGTAGGCATAGCAGTTGCGGGCAATTATTACGAGAATTTATCACCATTTTTCCTACTTTCCAGCCCAGCGCTACTACAACTACTACCCGCGGGGCTATGTAGGCCGCAACCTCTACGAGAACGGCCGCTCGATCTCTGACGAGACGGTGACGTGCGGCCCGCACACGTGCGGCGTGGGCGCGCACTGCACGCACGGCTCCGTGCGGCCCGTCTGCGCGTGCCTGCCCGGGTACTCCGGCGACCCGTTGTCGCAGTGCATCAGGATCGAGTGTGTTGGTGAGTAACATCAGTTCTGGATTTATGTATAGGCAGTATAGGCCATGGCCAATGGGCGGCAGCGTCCTAGGATGTCGGCAGAGTTCGTAGTTCGTACATAAGGGCGGCAAAATTAAAGTGGCCTATACTCATAAAAAATATAAATCCGGCCGTCAGTAACATCCAAAGACCTAAGCCACAACACCAAGGGATTTAACGTTTTTAGAATGCGTTGAATTGCCTTGTGGCACGTTGTATTCCAGAAACAACCATTGCACAGCAATGTAGATTTTTACAATGCGACGCCGCAATGCAACGCTATTAGTTGGATGCCCAAAATGCTATAAGTTGGATCAAATCAGAGCTGCTACAATGTACCAAAATGACAAAGAGCTCTCGCTTTCATAATAACAAGAAATTTTGTTTCTGGAACGAACTCTTCCTTACCACCTTAAATTGAAGACTAAAACAGGCGCGGTCTCAGACTGAAGTAGGTACGTCAGTCACGAGATTTTTTGGGAGGGTAACGAATAGTGATAAGCACAGCACTTACCTATGTCGAGATGAAAGACTTACTAAGTAATAGATTTTGGGGTCATAAACACTTTTTGGGAACGTGCTTAAGCAAAAAATTTAGATTTATACACGAAATTATAATGTCGTCTATGTATTTCAGACAATAGCGAGTGCCGCGCCCACCAGTCGTGCGTGAACCAGCACTGCATCAACCCCTGTGAAGGTGCCTGCGGAGTCAACGCCAACTGTGACGTAAGTATTCGATTGAAGCATTTTCTCAAACTTTACCATGATCTAATAGAGTAGAGCCCGCGACGGCCATACCTTCCTGAGTTTAGGAAAGCTGAAAGTTTGCCCGTTTGTGAGAGACTTGCAGTGGGAGACAATTGTCAAAAATGTCCGGCACTGGAAGACGAGATTCCTCCACTTACCGCGAAGAATATAAACTATGAAATTGAGCTTCACTCTTTCTCGAAGGTCAGGCAGACCTTCAGAACTGGATACCTCCTAAAGTAACCGCGACCGGAACTTCATAGTTGCTGGCCGTTCTTACTTCTGTTGTCACAAACAAGTAAACTTTCAGCTTTCCTGAACTGAGGAAGGTCTGGCTGTCGCATGGTCTTGGTCCATAAATGACAAGGTGATGACAAAACTTCAGCTAAATTAACTATCACAATCATTATCAAAATTAGGAAATGTTGTGACTATCTTCTTGATTTTAATAATAAAATATATTGTTCCTGATAATATTATCTATGACCCACTACTGCTTGTACCCCTTTAACGGTATAGATTAGTTAGCTAAAGCTGGCACGTTCACAGTGCTCACACTTATGCAATTTAACCATACAGTATGTTTAAAAATATAATATGTTTGCATCATGATAAAAATTATCGTATAATCTGCGTACGATAATAATATGCTATCGTACATCGGTACGTACGCACAAAATTATCGTATGTGTACGATAATTATTGTACGGTTTTGAACGCTGGCCGCGCGCCGATCACACGTTACTGACTTGTAACATCACGCTGTATTTATAAACAGTAGCATAAGAAAAACAATATATTATGTCCCCTTCACGCTCATAAGATAGACCGCGCGCGAGAGTGACGGGCAGACTTTTTATAATGCGTATACGACGTCACGCCACGCGCTTATTCACAGACACTATACAAGCGCAATGTTTAAATGTATTGATCGTGCCAGCTCTTGTTAACTGACCTGTATCTAAATGTTGTTTTTTCTGCAGGTGCGTCAACACGTCCCCGTGTGCACTTGCCCTCCAGGGTACACCGGCAATCCTTTCACATCCTGCAGAATTGCTGACCCAGGTAAGCTTTAACTTCTATTTTCCACTTGAAGAACTTGCTTTGAAAAGTCGTAGGATAAAGCCTGACTGAATTTTATTGAACTTTATATGTCAATTCCTAATAAAACAGTACTCTTGTAGAGTTCGGTCAGACCAGTGGGGCGATTTCCGTTCGACACGGATTCGGAAACTTTACCGTGCGGTCATTGGTCAATGCCTAGCGCGGCGAGCGTTTATTGGATGTCGCGCGATGAAGTTTCCGAATCCGTCTCGAATTACGCATTGTGAATATGGGTCCTGTATTTGAACTTTACTAAAACATCGTCCATCGCAGAGGAAGCGTGCCACCCCTCACCGTGCGGCGCCAACACTCAGTGCCGTGTCTCCAACAACCAGGCCATCTGCACCTGCTTGCCCGGATACTTAGTGAGTGATCCACAATTCAAACTACTAACTACGAAAAAGTACTTTAAATATCCTTAACCTGTCAAGCCCCGTAAGGTCCATATGGGCCGCGATAACAAAAGATTTCCATGGAAGTGATCGACGGATTAATAAACAATTTGTGAAGGTTAAGTATTGCGATTGTATGGACATTTCATTATGGATGCCCAGTGCAGACTTAAAATTTTAACCTTATTTCTTGAGATTATACCTAGCCGTTGTTCTTGAGATAAATGGAGTTGGGGACAGACGGACGGACGGATAGACAGCGATGTCCTAGTAATAGGGTCCTGACTCCTGTTGCCCCTTGGGTGCCTTGGTTTGAAAATTGAAACCCAGATCGAAACCAAACTCAGTATAATAGGTACAAATGTGAACTTATTTCACCTAAAGTGACTAAAGGGCCGGTTTTACCTCTTACTGATAAGTGCCGGATAGGCTATCCACAACTAATCTGACAGATAGATTATGGACAAAATAATTATTCTCTCCTCGTTCACAGGGTAGCCCACTCTCCGGCTGCCGTCACGAGTGCGACTCGGACAGCGACTGCGGCTCGCAGCAGTCGTGCCGCGACTTCAAGTGCGTCAGCCCCTGCAGCGACTGCGGCGTCAACGCCGACTGCGAGACTGTTGCCGCCCACCGCGCCGTCTGCAAGTGCCCACGTGTGAGTTTGACAGAGTCTTTGTTGTGAAAGTTCAAAAGAGAAACGGTAGTAGATGCCTAATCGAGATCTCGGTGGCTGTTTTTTAAAAACAAAATATATTAAGCTATGCAAAAAAAGCAATTAAGCTCGAAAATTTATATTTTTTTCTCCAACCCGGTAAATGAACCCTGCAAATGGGTTGTCAGGCTCTTAACTATTAGCAGTGGAATAAAAATTTACTGGAATGCTCGCATTTCAGCTTCTTATTTTCACACTTCTTAGGCACCTCGTTTAAGGTTTTTAGTTTTCTGTTAAATAGTTGTCTTGTCTTGAGGAAAAGTCTAGATAGCCAGTCTAGTTCGAGCTCATAGAATTGGCAGGCCGTGACCTACAGGAAACATTTGGCAGTACTTTTAAGCCGCTCAATCCTCGTTATTTCAACTTATTAATTTTCTTCCTGTCTCTCAGGGCTACCACGGTGACCCGTACAGGATTTGCACCGCCGAGTGCACCTCCGACAGCGAGTGCCCGAGCTACAAGCCGGCGTGCGTTTACAACGCGTGCATCAACCCCTGCACCAACGCGTGCGGAGTCAACGCCGACTGCAACCTCCGCGGGCTGACCCCCGTCTGCTCCTGCCCCAAAACCCACACCGGAGACCCCTTCACCTTCTGCAGACTCTTCGAAGCCCGTGAGTAGTTTTTTTTTACTACAGCTGAAGGCGATAATTTGCTTTGAGAGTACTTCATTATAGGGAATGGAATGAACAGAGTATCTAGGAGCTTATAATGCAACTGGAAGTAGATTTATTTAATACTAAAGGCGAGGCAGCATTAGGTCGCTTGACTGTAGTATACTTAGGTAAATACACATAGTGACCCCTTGAACCCAGTAACATACTAAGACCTAAGCTGTGCCGTAGGTGACCTCTGCGAGCCCAACCCTTGCGGCGCGAACGCCAAGTGCACGCCCGGCCACGACCGCACCGGCGCCGAGCGGCCCGTCTGCACTTGTCCCGCCGGATACCGCGGCAACGCCCTCGTCTCCTGTGAGAAGGTAATTGATGAGCAGATTGCTGTGGAGGCTTGGGTCCAATTTTATCAACGACTGTTAAAGTTAATGCTCGAATTAGTATCACGTTTCCTCTTTCATTTTTCATATTAATAAAAGAGAAAACATGACATTTTAACAAGCTTTTAACACTAACAGACGTTGGTGAAATTGGGCCTTAGTGTTTATATAGGTAACGCACAACTTTAAGATAACTCAAAAATACGCAGTGATATAGATTAGGTAGATTGCGATTTTATGGTAATCTATACTGTACTAGGCGGTAGCGGTCATTGACTTCCTGTCAAAGTAAGCGGCTACACGGTCAAATTTTCATCAATCTGATCCATCAATTTGGTACTGATTGACGAAAATTTGATCGTGTACGACTCGGATTGATGGATTGATCGTATTTTTAATATGAACTTTTTATAACCATTAATTCCGCCAATCAGATTGATGGATCAGATTGATGAGAATTTGGCCGTGTAGCCTGTGACTATAATTTGCCCTTTTCTTTAAAAACCGCGATTGATAATGAAGTATCAGATGTTGTCACTTGTCAATCGCGGCTTTGTATAGAAAATGACAAGTTTTTGACCGCTCAATGACCGCTACGCCATGTTTCGCCGAGTACAGTATACATATTTGTTGTTATTGACTTTCCTGCTTCCTTGAGTGATCTTGAAGTTGTACATGGTCTCATATTAAGGGCCCTCTCTCCCTAAATTAGCAGGTCGATTGTCTGTCAGTGCGAATATCGACGTAAATGACATTAAAATAACATTCATAACAGCGCGCCTTGTACGGTGGCGGTTACGACGCTCGCCGCGTCCATGATAGGGAAATAGGGAATAGGGAAATAGGAGAAAAAACCTTTTTAAGGCTTAATATAATACATATTTCAAAAAAGTAAAAAAACCAAATTATTAACTTATGTATTGCAAAGCAGTAGATATTTTTTATATATTCTTTTGATAAATAATGAAGGAGTAAAGTGGTTTCATTCAACGATTTGGAGGTGATTTGGTTTTTTTATTTCTTTATTATATGATACCGATAGAAAAAATATGGCAAAACCAAATTACGTATCATTTCACGTAGATTACTAATTATTTTTTTCAGATATAATTTCTTTGTTAATGCCGATGAAAAGTTGTTTCATCTGCACGCTATTTTCGAAAGAGCAGCCTTAAGGTTATTATGGCCATTTGTAACACACATCGCTACCAATATCACAGGGAATTTACAAACAACACTAAACACGCACTCACCAAAAACGGGGGGTCCTTTGAAAGTGATGAAAAAGAAAGTCATGCTCAAGCCGGGGAGTTTTATACCCTCGAGCCGGTATATTTTTTTTTTTTAAAGTTGACAGTGGTAGCGGTCAAAGGACGCGATTTAAAAGTCACCAACAATTAAAAAAAAAAAAGTTAAGTTAAAAAAATATAATTATCTTTAGGTAGATGTAATTTAAAACAATACTTTTTATTTAATTATGAAATAGTTAATAAAAAAAGGAAAACATCTGGTAAAAATAACAGATATCACAACAAGGAGTTAAAATAGTTGCATCATTACCCCAAAGATGACGCTACTAACCTCATTCCGAGTTATAAATTATCGATAAGCGACGCAATCTATTAGGCGTAAAGGTTCTAAAGAGGCCTAATAGATGTCGCTACGCGACAACCGCTCTACTAGTAGTTCATTCTTACCTTAGTATAAATTTATTAATGACAAGACGCTCCGCGCGACTTCTCCCGCGTAAATTAGATATTTCACAGACAAATTAGTCCACAAAAAATAGCCCATGATCCTTTACGTGGTCTACTTCTTATCTGTGTCAAATAACAGAAAAATCGGCCAAGTGCGAGTAGGACTCGCGCACGAAGGGTTCCGTACCGTTATGGAACGAAAATTGGCAAAAAATGAGTTTTTTTTGCATGGGATTAAATATTTATTTTATTTTTATTTTATCATAAATTATTAAAGTACAAATATAATGAAGAATATTGTGAATATTTCAAGTACCTAGCTGCTACCATTATTGATTACGAGCAAAAAGGCCAAAAAAACACGTTTGTTGTATGGGAGCCCCCCTTAAATATTAACTTTATTTTCTTTTTAGTATTTGTTGTTATAGCTGCAACAGATATACATAATCTGTGAAAGTTTCAACTCTCTAGTTATTACCGTTCTTGAGTTACAGCCTGGAGACAGACAGACAGACGGACAGACATCGAAGTCTCAGTAATAGGGCGGGACTGAGACTTCGATTTTTACCCTTTGGGTACGGAACCCTAAAAATGACTCCAGTAGTTCGTGAGATAAGCCCTTTCAAATAATTTCCCCCGCTTTTTCCACATTTTCCTCTATTTCTTCGCTCCTATTAGTCGTAGTGTGATAAAATGTAGTCTATAGGCATAATATAATAAAATATGTAGATGCAAGTCAAGCAAACACGGAACAAAATGTATTCAAAACTAGCAGGAGTTTTATGCCTACGCGAACATTAACAACTAAATTAATTCCAGGGTGAATGCGAGCTGGACTCCCAGTGTCCGGACAACCTGGCGTGCGTAGGCTACTCGTGCACCGACCCCTGCCTCGGCAATACCCAGTGTGGTTCAGGTGCCGTATGCGTCGCCCGACGACACATCGCCGTCTGTACTTGTCCTGGAGGTAAATATGGCTTCTATCCTTTATGATTAAGAGATATTGTATGTATAATTGTTTACCTACTTAGACTAAATGATAAGTACTTTGATAACAATATAAAAAACGATCTAATGTTTGATGTATGTTGAGTTGATAATGAATTTATGGATGGTTTTAAATGGTCATTAGATAGGCTACGTTTTTTATCAGGCTACTGGATGACACTAAACAAACTCATTCCCGTGTGGGCAGGAAACCAGACTTAGGTGCAATAATAAATTCTTAAAGGTTTTTTTCCATTCTGTGGGTAGTTCTCAGTAAAAATCGTTTTAAGTACTTACCGTTTTAGTAGAACTTACCATTGGAGCTTTACTTACTAGGAAGTTAACCTAATGTGACACTGTACTACTACTAATGACATAGAATAGAACTTTAGATAGAGTTCATCTATAATTATTGTTTATTAGATGATAGATAATAAAGTTGAATTAGTATCAGTATAGCCTTCGTAGTGGTAGCTTCATATTAGACCAACTTTAATTAGATAACTACTCCATATGAATGGTTTCATGTGTTTTCAGATCACCGCGGTGACGCGCTAGTGAACTGTTACCAGCCTCACGCCGAGGCGGTGTCGACCCGCTACTATAGGTACAAACGTAACGGAAACTTCACCGTAGAAGACGCCCCGGCGCCATCTGTCGATCTCAGCGAGAAACCAACCGAGCAAACCGACAAATCTGAGGAGAAACCTGAGGAAAAAACCGAAAAAACTGAAACGATAACTGCCAAAAAAGAATAAATTATTCCGTTAAACTTGCCTAACAATCAGTGATTTGCCAATTAACTGTAAATTAGATGTAATGGAAACAAACTAAAATAAATTATAATAACAACTTTGTGTTTTTTTAAGAATCCTAGGTATTCTTGAGCCAGGGCGATTTTGGTGTCATGAGGATTTGGTTACGCACACGAATTTGTATTAAAAAGAACAATATAGCTACCTCCTCCTTTTTGAAAATCGGTAAAAATGGATTATTAGTTAGTTTTATTAAAATTTAATCATCACAATATGTCAATAGCCAATCAACGACAATCTTATATATTTAAACGAGCAATTCTTGTATATACCTATCGCACCAAAAACATACCTGTTAATAATGGGGCGAAGTTCCTATTGGCTAATTATTCGCCTTAAAAAAGAGTTGAAATCCAATCCAATTCCAAGTTTAGATGCACTTCAAAATCGATCATAATCATCATCAACAACAGCCTGATCCTTAATACTTCTAAATTTGAACTTGGCAGGTTGATTTGATCACATAAATACCAAATATTAAATTTAATTATGCAATTAATCAAATGCTTTATGCTACGTATATCATGAAAACCTGCCAAGTTCCAATTTAGAAGTATTAAGGATCAGGCTGTTGATGATGATGATTATGATCGATTTTGAAGTGCATCTAAACTTGGAATTGGATTGGATTTCAACTCTTTTTTTAAGGCGAATAATTAGCCAATAGGAACTTGGCCCCATTTTTAACAGGTATGTTTTTGGTGGGATTTCAATACTTTTTTTCGAGAAATCGTACGGTCTATTTTTATAGTGCCACACCCGCATGTATTGTTAATCTAAGTCATTCTGCGTTTCAAAGTAACTTTGCTAGCGCCATCTATTGAAAGTATTTTATAAACAATATTTTCGATAGATGG
The DNA here is from genome assembly GCA_905333045.1 of Lysandra bellargus. Lineage (NCBI taxonomy): Eukaryota > Metazoa > Arthropoda > Insecta > Lepidoptera > Lycaenidae > Lysandra > Lysandra bellargus. Next base: position 4,146,972 of record HG995337.1, on the reverse strand, counting down.
CGCTAGTGGTATTTGTTAACCTATCAATAGAAGCCAAATTTTTAAGGTAAAAGTATTTATTTATAAGCTATACAGTGTGCATTATACATGACAATATTTTTAAACCCTTCTCTCCTCCTCCCACACGTATTCACTGTTACATATGAAATTTTTCCTAAAATTCGTAGATGAGCCGACTCACGCTTGACCGATTTCTTAAATTTCTCAATTTTTGTTAATCTACATATAACACCCAACCTACGTGCCAAATTTCATAGCGCTAGGACAATTGGAAGTGGCCTAGAGGATTTGATTACCGGTCAGTGAGTCAGTGCCAAAATTAGCTATTTTTACAAGGACATATTTCAGGATCTAACAACGCTATATCTATGAAATTTGGTATATTGCGTAAGTACTAGTATATGATTACGTACGTATAATTTTATCTTTGCAATTGCAATAGTTACTGAGCTACAGGGGGGTCGAAAGTGCGTCGAAACCGTTCGTGTAAATAGTGCACGGCATGCGCGCGGCCTGCTGGAACTTGTGGACATGGGGATACCTATTATAGGCTATATCCCATGCTATGACCATGGGATTGGAATTTAGAGCATCTTTACAATAAAGTTGTGTAGCTACGCACTGCAGCGTCCGATCCAACTATTTCGCCGCTCCGGGCAAAATAATAATTGCCGCCCTAAAAACTGGCCAAGTGCGAGTTGGATTCGCGCAGGAAGGGTTCCAACTTTCATACTAGTATGAAGCAAAAAATTGGGTAAACGCGTTTCTGAATGTACAACTATAACAGACCACGTCATGGCAGCGGTAGCGCGATGTAGACGACCAGCAGCGACATCTATTATCAAAAGAAAGAAAATACAAAAAACACGATTCTTGTATGAGAATTTAAAAATATGTAATTTATTTTGTTTTTAGTCTACGAATAATAAAACCTAAGGAAACGTAACTCCCATACTAATACAGTTTTAAATTTGGTTCCATTCGAACTGTCATGCAACGTCAGCCTTAAATTCATACCCATGTTCTAATACAAAGTATGTCGTAGTATTATTTGCATATTTGTACAATAATTTACAACTTAAACTATATTAATATGAAAAATAAATATTTCATAGAAAATATTATAATGTATATCAGTATGCAGTTAATTTGGAAAATGTTAAAATGTGTTTAATATTGTTTTATTGTAAGAATACATAAGGTTGATAAGTATACTTAATAATTTATGTAAACTGTATGGAAATGTAGTAAATGAAAAATGTTTCATTAATTTCAGATTTTTAGGTCCCTATACTAGTTTGCAACATTTTAGTCTGCAAGCAATAGCTGTTATATATATTAATATGTATATTAATATGGAGATTTTAGGAGGATATATGACTACACGACGCGCCGTCTGCACCGTACGTCCCGATTCCGACCTGGTGGACGCGCAGCTTTAATCCCCTTAGGGACAGGCAAAGGGAGCGTTGCCCATACAGCCATTTCTATGTTTTCTCTATTTACTGAATAATAGTGAAGGCCAAAGCCAATTCTTTTAAATTAACCATCTGAAATAGTAGCATAGACAGCTATTCTATTATATTAATTATAAATAAAATACATAAAACTACTGTAATATTATTAATAGAAATCAACAAAAGCTTGTGGATTAAATCTGTTTTATTGCTTAATTTACCTTATTAGCCTATTTATTTAGCTATGTACAATATTTTTTATTGAAATAAAACATTTATTTGAGTTCATTTCTTTTTTATTTTTTTAAATTTTTGGTATGTTTAGAGTGAAAGGGTTTGCACTTAAAATTTTCTAGTTTAGTTTCAAATTAAAAAAAAAATAACGGATGTTTATTTTTTTTCTTCTAAGTCCGACCTCTTGTTACATAGTATACAGTTTACATCCTCTTTGGTTTGATGTTTCATATAATTGTCATCCACAGAATAAAAAAAACAGAAGAAATGACATTAGCACGATTTGTTTACCAGAACCACTGTCGCCAAACTCACACAAACAAACAGAGAATAGACCGTTGCACTACTACAAACAAATGTTTTGATTGAACGCGTAATTCTAAACCCAAAAAGCCTAAATTTATTTAAACTGAAAACAAAAACACACCTTCATTGCACTATAATATAGTTTGCTATGCAATACATAAAACAAACACATAAGACATTTCGTATTCGAGCATCAGTTTATTGTGCATTTACTAAAAAGTTTAGCTACTTCACACTAGATGTCAGTATTAGGGCAAACAATTTTCATCAAAAGTTTATACTTCAAAACTATGCTTTATCTCTCTGGCGATAAGATTGTTTTTGGTTTGATTTTTCTACATATTGTGCATTTACTAAAAAGTTTAGTTACTTCACGCTAGATGTCAGTATTATAAGAGCGAAAAATTTTCATCAAATGTTTACTTCAAAATTATGCTTTATTTCACAGGTAAGAGGATTATTTTTGGTTTGAATTTTTACAACCGACTACACGTGTTGCCGCGTACAAACCAATGACTCGACTGATGTCGTGTTTGCGTAAGTACTTAGCGAGTAAGCGTTACAACGCTAACTAGTGACACGCGTGCCCCGCCCACTTACCATTTCTACTGTTTTTTTTGTTCTGTGTTGTCATCCCATAGAGCAGCGCTACGTTGAGGCGCACTGATCTCTATTAAACAAGTACGCTGGATCGATGATACTCACTTTTTTTGTGCCTATTTGAAGCGGAATCAGCTCCCCCATTATCAGGGATAGGAACTAAATTTGACGTAACCATTGGTAACCATGTATGTATTTTGATGTATTTTAATTCTCTATGGTATAATCGTTTGAATTGTTTTCGTGTTTTTAAAGTGTTTTAAAAGGTTTTACGCGATTATGTAATATATAAATAAGTGGTGGTAGTTCATAGTTAAACTATGAAAGGGTGAATGTTATGTAAAACGCGGTACAAAAAGGGATGTGGGATCAGGACTTCATAACGTTATCGAATAAAAAAACAGAAAAAATATCGTTACGTACCGTTATTTTCATAATGGTAGCCAGATAACGCTATTTTTTAACGATATTTAGTAAAAAAAACGTTATATTTACCGTTATTATTATAACGATATTTTTTCGTTATGTATAAACGAAAAAATATCGTTATAATAATAACGGTAAATATAACGTTATTTTCTGGTATCAGGTATGCGATCGTGCACGGTGCACTAAATCTCATTCGCAGCCCACTTTTTTGCGAGATTTGTGTGAAAATACAAAGAAAAAATACACCTTATAAGCGTGATTACGTTTAGAAAAATTTCCCGCCTGTCATGATTTTCTTGACGAACTATAACGTTATCAAAGAACATATATTTACCGTTATAAATCCTATATAACGTTATAACATTAACCGTTATTAATATCAATTTTTAACGTTATTTTTAATATCGGGTAAATTTTCATAACGTTATCTATGCCTTTGAAGCAGTAACGTTATGAAAAAATAACGTCATTTGAAGCCCTGTGTGGGATTACATTTCACAAGTAAGTGATTTTAACAGTTAATTTCTACGATATTAAACTTTTATTGATAATATAGGCACTTAAAAATGTGGCACTAATCTTATTATACAATATTCACCACATATTTTCCTTTGTTTTACCGATTTTTGATAAACAATAAAATTCAATAGTGCTGGAGTTTTCCGTCGATAAAACTTATCGATATCTCTAATATATAAAATTCTCGTGTCACGGTGTGCGTAATTGAACTCCTCTGAAACGGCTCGACCGATTTTCGTGAATCTTAGCGAGCATATCGGCTAGGGTTGAGAATCGGACAACATCTACTTTTTATATTGATAAGTGCATTTGTTGAATAAATAATAGTAAATTATTACAACCTGAGACTGACGGCGACCATTGTTTGTGCGACGGGATAGCGATCGACGTTGCCATGGCGACATACTTTATTTAGTCACTTCAATAAAATAATATGGGCGAAATACTTTATATTATGGCAAAGCAACGTTTGCCGGGACAGCTAGTAATATATAATAATTGAATACAATTATTTCAATAGAAATCTCCGATTACCGATTTTTACTATCAAATACATATTATGCTCTTAAAATAATTGACAGGTTTCCGTCTGACGAAGGAAGACTGGAATTATGGTTGAAAAAAAATTGAAAAGCCTGGTTGGCGTCTGAAAATTGCTACTACCGCTTGCTGTTGCCGTTACTATTTGAAGTGTACAAACGTTCTCTGTGAAAATACAAGGCGCAAAAACTACCATTTGATCGTGATTATGTTTGGAAAATTTATTTCAGCGTCTACTCTTTCTTGACAGACTGTAACTGTGTAGCGGTAACTAATAAAATATAATGTTAAAGTATCGCACATATATTTTTATTATTTATAAATACCTTTCCTACTCCACCCCAATAAAAAAATGTATTCAAACGTTCTATATTTATCTATGGATCGCATTATCCAATTAGTTAATTTCCCTCGCACTTCTGCAATCAGCGCCAAAATGGCGAAAATCAAATGAGATAAAGTAAATAGATAAAAATTGGCTTGCTAGATCCATAAATAAATAGGGAACTTTTATATTATTACTAGACGTTCCGCGCGGCTTCTCCCACGTAAATATATAATTTCACAGACAAATTAGTCCACAAAAAATAGCTTATATTATAATCCTTCACGTTATACATTCCCCCGTTTTTTCCTCATTTTCCTCCATTTCCTAGCTCCTATTAGTCTCAGCGTGATAAAATATGTAAAATGGGCTATCTAACACTGAAATAATTGTTCAAATCGGACCAGCAGTTCCTGAGATTAGCGCGTTCAAACAAACAAACTCTTCCGCTTTATAATATTACATATGGTATAGATTAGTTAGGGTATATTATAATCACACAGAACACTTATTCAGCTCTGTTCAGCCTTAATACGATACACTTTAACACTACTTTGATGATATTAGAAATGGAATTAGAAAATACAATACAATAAAGTTTTTGTTAGAAGCTTATCTTCAGTTTTGTTTTCAGTTTTTCGCAGTGCAAACTGGTAAAAATAAATGGACTGTAGATAGGTACTGCTACTTCACGTTATTTACGTATGAAATCGTTGATAATTTATTACGCCTATCTAAATTACGGGCGACTTCAATGCTAGAGTCGGCACTAAACAAACTGGCGAAGAAAAAATACTGGGTATGTCATACTTTGGAAAAAGAGATAAAAGAGGTGAAACTCTAGTACAGTTTTGCTGGGAAAATAAACTTTTCATTATTAACAGCCTTTTTAAGAAAAACTCCAAAAACTTGTGGACATGGCTCTCACCAAAAAATAATAAGAGCCAGATTGACTATATTCTATCAAACAAGAAAGAATATTTCTCCAACTTTGAAATTATCAACAACTTAATGTTTCCAAGTGACCACAGAATGTTAAGAGCCACACTTTTGTTAGGCAAGCACAAAAAATCAAGAGCCCAATACAAAAACAAAAATTACACTCTAAGCACTCATGATGAACAAGAGCAATTCAAAAATGCGCTACAAGCATCTAGTATAAAAATAGAAAATGATGAAAACTTAGAGATATACTACAAAAAAATCAAGACTACAATTATAGAAACCCTCAAACTTATCAGTAAAAGCAAACAGAAACATTCTATTTTATCACAAAATACGAAAACTCTAATTAAACGAAGGCAAGAACTAACTAAGAAAAATCACTTAACAATAGAAGAAAAAAGAGAGAAGTGTTTCTTATACAAAAATATTAAAAAAATTATAAAACAAGAATACCAAGACTATAGAATATCAATTATAACAAAACACTTAAATAAATCGAAGTGTGAAAAAAGGTCTGAAAGAACTGAACGCAAGTAAAATATGGGTACCATGTTTACAGGGAAGCTCACAAAAAAACAAGAAAACATTCAATAGAGCAGGAATTGTTGACATCGCTACAGAATTCTATAGAGATTTATACTCCATTAAAACGATGCTCCAGCCAAGTGTTTTACCATCAAATTATAACAACCACAACACAGTCAAGAGATTTACGTGCAATGAAATTGCTTCAATGATAAAAAGACTAAAAAAGGAAAAAAGCAGTGGACCAGATGGAATACCTAATGAGGCAATCCTAGCAGGAAAACCCACTCTGGTTCCTCTCCTAACCACCCTTTTTAACATGATATTAGACACAAAAACAATCCCCGAGGAATGGGCAAAATCCAACATAATACTTTTATATAAGAAAGGAAACCCCAACTGTGTGAGTAATTATCGACCAATCAGCCTACAACCAACCTTATATAAACTTTTCGCATCTGGCATAGAAAGACGCCTAGCAGAATATACTGAAAAATACCAACCAGTGGAGCAAGCGGGATTTAGAAGCAGTTTCTCGACGACAGACCACATCCACTCTCTGGAAATTGTTATAGAGAAATATCAAGAAATGAAGAGGCCGCTCTATCTAGCATTCATAGACTACGCCAAAGCGTTCGACTCTATTTCCCATGACAGCATATGGACAGCTTTAAACGAATGCGAAGTCCCATCAGAAATCATAAGTCTTATTAAAGATATATATAAAAAGAGCAAGAGTAAGGTAATACTAGATAGAGCCGGACCAGAAATTGATATACAGAGAGGTGTTCGTCAAGGTGACCCCTTGTCGCCAAGAATTTTTATAACTGTACTTCAAAATATAATGAAATCACTGAAATGGGAGAGAAAAGGTATAAACATAAATGGAAAATATTTAAATAATCTGAGGTTTGCCGACGATATAGTTATTTTTTCAGAGAAAGTATCACAACTACAAGAAATGTTAAAAGATATCCACTCGGTGAGCTATACCATTGGATTAGAATTAAATACTTCAAAAACAAAAATTATGACGAACTCTATAGAAGTACCCATAAAAATTAATAATGCTCCAATAGAATATGTGCAAGACTATGCTTACCTCGGAAAACAAATATCCTTCAAAAAAACCAGACATCAAGAAGAACTTACCAGACGAATAAACATGGCCTGGAAGAAATTTTGGAGCCTAAAAGAAATCCTGAAATCAAATGCACCAATTAGACTAAAGAAAAAGGTAATGGACTCTTGCATCCTACCGTCTCTTACTTATGCATCGCAAACATGGATCTATAACAAATTCACAAAAAATAAAATAATTACAACTCAGAGAGCCATGGAGAGAAGCTTGCTGAGACTGAGACTAAAACACAAAAAGAAAAGCACAGATATAAGACACATCACAAATGTAATAGACGCTCTAACACACTGCAAGAAACTTAAATGGAAATGGGCTGGACATGTTGCACGCATGAACGAAAACCGTTGGGCAAAAATTGTAACCCTGTGGCAAGGTCCTATGGGAAAGAGAAACAGAGGCAGACCAGCTGACCGATGGCTTGACGAAATACTCAAAATAGCAGGAAAAAACTGGACTGAGAAAGCAAAAGATAGAAAGATGTGGACCAGCATGGAGGAGGCCTTCACTCTGTAGAGAGGTCCTTATAAAGATATACATAAATAAGAATAAAATAAAATAGCATGATAAAAACGGAAAATAAATATTGTGATAATTGTAATGTATATTGAATAGTAATGTTTTGACATTAATAATGTAAATAAATGAATTATTGAATATTGAAAATGAAAATAAATATTATGTAATAATACCTACATGTAAATATTATGTAAATTGTATATAAAAAATATAAAATAGATATTGTGATTAAATTATGTTATTAAAAATAAAATGTATAGAAAAAATAACTGAGATGTACAATATAAGAATAAAAATATAGAATTAATAAGATCTTGCATGAACATAAAATATACTGTATTAATAAAATATGTACAGGTCAACATCATAATATGTATAGCATTTAAAATAAAAACTGACTTATGTATGTACTATCATTAACTTATAGAATTATAGATTATTGTATAAAAATGTAAATAAATCATGTTGTAATTATAAATATAGAAAACCGCAATGACTATCTAGAAATATAAATGTTGTATCTGTATAAATTTACAAATAAATACTGTGGTAATTACATGTACTAACACAAAAATGTACAAAAATATAAGTTTAGTAGACATTTAAAATAAGAAATAAGATTGAGACTTCATTTGATTGAAATAGTATATTACAATTATTGTTAAAAAATTATTACAATATTTTATTCTATTGAAATTAGGCAAACTGTAAATAAAAATTGTGATAATAATATTGTATAGTGCCAAATATTAAGCAATTAGAAAGTATAATAAAAATGTGAATAAATGATAATATAAATTATTAAAAATAAAATGACTAGAAATGTAAATATTGCAAGTATCCTTAGAAAATATAAATAAATATTGTGGTACATAATAGAAAATATTAAATGTAATGTTATGTAAATCTTTTAAGGATATAATAAAGGCTTTTTTATTTTTATTTTTTATTTTTTTATTTTTATTTTATTTATTATCTAAATTACGGAGAGGTCTGTAATCTTTAATACAAATATGTAGCGTTTGTATTATTCAATTTAAAAATTTTGTCCTAATGGTCGACATTATCTGAATCTGGAAACATTTCATCGATAATAGAAAAGACAGTTGTGCATCACTAGTATTAGTTCCAAATACTCCCACTACTGCTATCAGCGCAAATATGGCGACATGATGGCGACTTTCAAACGTCATTTTTACGTCAAATTTAGTTCCTATCCCTGATAATGGGGGAGCTGATTTCGCTTCAAATAGACACAAAAAATAGCTGTCATTTCAAAGGGTATCATCAGTCCAGCGTACTTGTATAATGGAGGTCAGTGTTGAGGCGGGTCAGCCGTCGCACGATGACAGACGACTATGGCGAGCGCGCGGTGCGCGTGCGCTGGGCAGCCGCGCCGGGAACACGCCCAGCGAACGTCAAAATATTCGAAAAAAAAGTAAACGTCACGTAACGGATTTAGATGTCAATGTCAAGTGTCAACGTCACTGGAGTTTATAAATTGTGGTTCGAATGAAAATTGAAATGTTTCGTCACTTGATTATTGAATAATGTAAAATATATTGGTAATTTAAACAATATAAGTACTTGTTAATATATATGTGACACCATGTCAGATATAAACATGGAAAAATTCGCCATACCGGATTTCGTACCGGAGCGGTACGTAAAAGAACTAGCAAAATCTTGTGTCGGAGGGGAGGAGCTGCAACAGCAAAAAGAGAAGATCTCAGCTTTGGCCGAAGAAACAGCCAATGCCCTGAAGAAAAATGTTTACGAAAACTATATGCAGTTCATTGAAACTGCTTCCGAAATATCCCACTTAGAGGCCGAAATGTACAAACTGTCCCACCTACTCAGCGACCAACGTACAGTTCTTACAACCTTATCGCAAGCTTCGATACTGGGCAACGAAAATACATTATCTCACGAGTCACTCGACGATCAAAACTTGGAGACGGAAAAGGCCGAGGAGCAGCGCAAAAACAAACTCATTGCAATATCAGAAAAGGTCGAAAACTGTATGAACTTGTTAGACGTTCCAGATAGGCACCTGCTTCACGAGGGAGATTTATTGGAGCTTGACCCAGAAGAGAATACACCCATACAGCCGAGAATGCATGTGTATCTGTTCAATGACTGTCTCATGTTGACTTCATGGGTGTCAAACCGCAGAGGGCCCATGAGGTACAAATTCCAGACAAGTTACTCTGTCAGTACTCTAGCTGTAGTCAATGTGAGGGATTTGGGGACTGTGAAACAGGCTTTCAAGGTGCTCGCGTTTCCTGACACCAGGGTATTTCAGTGCAATAGCATAGCAATAAAAAAAGACTGGCTGGAAAAATTTGATGTAGCAAAGAAAATTTATATTGAGAAGGAAAATCTCAAACAAAAGAAAAATGAGAAACCTAAGCTAGAGTCTCTGGAATCACCCAGTTTATCTGTTGAAGAAATACAATCACCTCAAATAGCCCCCCTGCCCGATTGGCTCGCCGATGTTGCGGAGGAGTTGGATGTCCTAATTGTGGAGAGACACTTTGAGAAAACATATGATTTGATGATGCTGGCACAGAACACATTAGAGACTGAAGAATTTAAGAGTCACCCTCAAAAAAAGGATATCCAAGTCAAAATTGAGCAAAAACAAAAGATTTTAACTGACATACTTCTGAAAGAACTGGATGTAACAGACAACTGGAGCCCCAGAGGTGGGTTGAGGTCCTCCCGGTACCCCGTACTAATTCTTACTAAATTCAACATGACCAGCCAAGCGTGTGAGCTGTTTCTGGACATCTGTAGTCGTATAGTCAAAGCCCATATAAAAGGTGTCCAATTGGAAGGTTCCATTCAAAGTTATGTAAATCAAGTCGGTGAAGTATTTTTTTGTACCCTCAGTGATGCCTTATCTGAATTTACGTCACTGTTCCCCAAAAACAAATTAAGTGCTTTTATAGTATGGGCCAGCATGCAGTTGAGATTGCTGATGAGCCAGATCATAAAACAAGTATTCACCCCACAATGTCCCCTGGACTCGGTCCTTGAGTGTGTACAAAGTTTAAGAGACCAATGCACCCTTTTTTGTGAATTCGGATTAGATCTTAGATTTCACTTGAACAGTTGCTTACGGACTCCTATTATTAAAGCATTACGTGAATATAAGGAGAAAATTGTTGACTCAATGAAAGCAAAAGTTTCAGAGGATAAATGGATTCCAGTGAACTTGCACAGCAAAGTGGGAGTCGGTAAATTTTTGACGCAGATGGAGAACTTGGGCCTTATGCTAGTTAGATATATTATAAATGAGACTTGGGTAGATTTATCTAGTAGTACCATATGGTTCACACAATCTGTAATCACTTTACAGAATGTTGGCCTAAAAATTGTTTCAAAAGATATGATGGATGTGGTTGATGAGTGTATTTATGCCATATTTAATTCTCGATTGAGTATAACTGGACATGATAGTAGCTACTCTCAGAAAAACTTGAAGTTTATATTAGACATAGTGTTGCCCCACATGCTGAAACAGTATAAAGATGAGGTGGGGTATGAGAATGATAAGTTGCTGGGCTTGGGAAAAAAGTTTGGCGCGAATATCGCCCCACCGAAAAAATCTAACATCACAAAATATACGAGCAATGAATATTTATGAAAAGAGTCATTATTGGATGTAGAATATATTATGTAGATTGTGGGGGTCATTTGAGGTCTTCCTAAAATCGTAAAATAATCTCATTGCAACAATTGTTTTGTGTAATTTAACTTTCTCCATGACCATACTTTGGAACGACTCATGGCCCACTAGCTACACCATAGAAGTAGATGTATAAAATTATTTTATTATGCTAAAGCTTTAATAATGTAATATATTATGTAAATTAAGCATGCAAGATTTTTGTAAGTTTATTTAATAAATTGATCAAATTAAAATTTATATTATATGCAAGTTAAATAATATGAAATTTTAATAAAACTGAAGCATTGGTTTTTTAAATATTTATTTATTTTTCCTCTACATGGTATAATGCAGGGGTTCCCAATCTTTTTCAGCCTGCGGCGCACTTATAAGTCAATATTTTGTCACGGCGCCCTAGTCTGCCTAACTATTACAAAAAGATACATAAATAAACAGTAAACGCCTTTGATGATTATAGTTAGGTAAAGCAAGTAAATAATAATACTTAAACAATTTTTTAATAATTTGCCTGCTTTGTATTTAAGTAATTCATATTATAGTTTTATTTTATAATATTTGTGGTTATGGATAATGATGGAGGATCGACTCACGGCGCCCCTCTTGCCTGTCCACGGCGCAACAGGGCGCCGCGACGCACAGTTTGGGAACCCCTGGTATAATGTCTTTATTTGGTACTTAGTGTACTTTGGCTTCCCTTGAATAGAACTGTGGTATTCTTTACATATTATGCCATAATTCCATTAAAGGTTTTGGTTTCAAATATTATAACATGCTATTTTACATAATGAGACAATGAATATGAATGAGTCATCTCTCGTTTCATGAATAGTTTACCACTTTTTGTTGAGACAAGTTCACAAATAAATATAAATACCTATTACAACCCAGTCACATTATCTCGAGACTGGAGCGAATAGCGAAAATACAGTCGCAAAATAATGACGTCAACGAATCTAGATTAAAAAATAATAATAATTTGACCCGGTTGTAAGTACCTTGATATTTTACTATTACAAGCTTTCATAAGCATGAAAGGATACCTTCTAATACAACATTTTAAAATTGCAAAAACATGATACATAATTTTATCGAATTCGGGCGTTACAAAATGCTTATCACCTATTCCTTATCATATTGTTACAGTCATACAACATGGAAATACCAAATGCATAGCTATAATATGATACATGAATAACGTGACCATACGTCCCGCTTTCAGGCAGTCTGTCCCGCTGTCCCCCGCGAGAACGAAATTGTCCCGCTTCTGCAAACAGACCAATCAACAATTTAAAAGTATTTTTATGTTTGAAATGCCTGTGTAATGCTTGGAAATAATACACTCCCATTCAACAAATGTGGTTATTCTGCCATATTTTGCTCATATAGATAGGCACTAGATACCTATTCACAAAATATTGTATTTATAATTTAAGTATGTACTTTCATAATTAATAATAAAATATAAAATGAAAGGGTGGAAATAAGTGGACGCCTCGTTCTGACAAACAAAATAAATGCTTAGTAAAATAAATAATAACTATAATAAGTTTAAATTACAGTTTTGCTCTGAATGTCTTTTTCAGTCAGTTCCTAAATTAGTAAATATTATGTATTTTCAATTATTATGAAACATAATATATTTATATTCCATTAAAATGGAGAGTAAAAAAACTGAAGCTAGTACGTTGCATGCTCCTGAGCCTCGGTCCGCGGTATAATTTGGTTGCATGCGTTTGTGTGATACTGTTATTACACGGCGAGGCGTAATTTATTCGTGTGTGGTTAACAAAAGACTTTACTTCATTTTGGTCTGACATACAAATCAACAATTGAAGATGACACAATGATAACAACATTATTCGGTTTCCATCAGCGTTTCTAGGAATGTGTTACCATTGATCATTTTAGTTGTTAAAATAACAAATTCCACATTAGAATCCTCCTGCGTGCTAATATTCCTGAGGGCCGATATTTCATGGTAGCTACAGCCGCCGATGAAGAAAACTAGGATGACCCTTGGACTTTCTATGGAGGAGGAGTTTTCACTTGATATCGAATTGCGACGAGGCATCCGCGGCTGTAGCGTTTGAAGCTCTTCTACCGTTGGTCCTGGTAACAGGCCCAGCATATCTGTGATACCTGCAAAACAAAGCTGGTTATCTACTAGTAAGTAGTGATTGAGTTTGCAAGTTGATGTTTGTTTTACCATATAATAAACACTTGATGTGAGCACTCTATTGTTTATACTACATGGATATTAGATCTTTCCTCAAAATGTAGCTGTAAATCGAAATACGCCTAATTTCTACAGCAATTTTTTTAAAATATTAGCGCTTACCTGCCCATCCTTTGTTATTGGAAATATGTTCACACAACCGCACTGTCAGTGGCACATATTTACTCGACAAGTAACATCTTTCGTTTTCGTCCAATTCTGACTCGTCCATCGTCAGGTGAAGGGCCTAAAAATTAATAATTATTATTATTTGTTTACTTAATATTTTTTTTACAAAGCTCTCTCTCTAGCTGGGTCACTACTTACTGTTGAGGAAATATAGCCTAATGACAGACAGACCAGTAGCGTGTCAGAGCAATTGTTTCTCCATTTGATACTTTCGCTACATAACCTCAAAATCTGACTGTCAATTACCTTTCTTAGCACAGCGTATTGTCTGGCGCCGGTCTGCGCTCTCAGCAGGCCACATTTCTCGAGGTTGGCGAGTGTGAGCCAGGCGCGTAGGCCATATACTTGGGTCAGTTCTCGTCTGTAGTGTTCCCACGTTCGAGGGCGAAGCCCTGACCCCGTCGCACACTGCAGGCAGATGAGACGCAGCACCTACGGGCATGTTGATATTTTTACCGAACATTGCCAGAAATATGGTTGTGTTTTCACTTTTCCGTGAGTATGTATGAACATTTGTTTGGCACGCTCTCGGCTTTACATATAGCCTGATAGATTTTGGCCCGACAGGTTCAGTTAAATTCGTGTTTACACTCTATTTGTGCCTAAGGCTGCGTTTCCACCGGAGATGAGCTAAGCTGCGTTGCGAGGAATGTGTTTAACAAGAACCAATAGAATCGTTGCGCTGAATGGCAAATGAGGCGTTTCTATTGCTTCTTAAAAGTATATTCCTCACAACGCAGTTTAGCTCAGCTCCGGTGGAAACGCAGCCTAAGACGATATGCGAGATTTCTATTATAAAGCGCCGATATTAGCTTACTGCAAAATAAGTTTATCTGCGACAATATAATATTACTAGCGACCAGCCCCGGCGTCACACGGGTATAAAATTTAAAGCCACTGAAAAAATGATCAAAATCGATAGCTCCTTCACGTGGTCTACTTCTTGTCTGTGTCAAATAACATAAAAATTGAACTAATATTCTCCTATTAGTCTTAGCGTGATAAAATATAGCCTTATATAGCCTATTAATAATTTTTCAAATCAGACCAGTAGTTCCTGAGATTAGCGCGTTCAAGTTAGCCCTTTCAAACAATTTTCCCCGTTTTTTCCACATTTTCCTCTATTTCTTCGCTCCTATTAGTCTTAGCGTGATAAAATATAGCCTATAGCCTTCCTCGATAAATGAGCTATCTAACACTGAATCATCAAAATCCGTTGCGTAGTTTTAAGATTAAAGGGAACAAAGGGACATGAGGGAAAAAAGTGACTTCTATACTAATATTATAATAGGGAAGAGTTTGTTTGTTTGTTAGTTTGAATGCGCTAATCTCAGGAACTACTGGTCCGATTTGAAAATTTTTTTCAGTGCTAGCCCATTTATTAAGGAAGGCTATATAAGGCTATATTTTATCACGCTAAGACTAATAGGAGAATGTGGAAAAAAGCGGGGGAAATTATTTGAAATGGCTTATCTCGCGAACTACTGGAGCAATTTTTATGTTATTTGGCACAGATAAAAAGTAGACCACGTGAAGGAGCTATCGATTTTGATCATTTTTTTCAGTGGCTATATATTTTATACCCGTGTGACGCCGGGGCGGGTCGCTAGTATTTTCATACTAGTATAGTCGCCATATTTTATTGAGGAAGGCTATCCATATCCATACTTCCATACTAATTTTATATAATTGCGAAAGTGTGTCTGTCTGTCTGTTACCTCTTCACGCTCAAACCGCTGAACCGATTTTGCTGAAATTTGGCACGAAGATACTTTGAGTCCCGGGAAAGGACATAGGATACTTTTTGTCCCGGAAAAATGTACGG
Source organism: Lysandra bellargus (assembly GCA_905333045.1). Lineage (NCBI taxonomy): Eukaryota > Metazoa > Arthropoda > Insecta > Lepidoptera > Lycaenidae > Lysandra > Lysandra bellargus. Next base: position 4,131,509 of record HG995337.1, on the reverse strand, counting down.
TTCCCGCGCGATAAACGAGTTTTGGCGCAACAGAGTTGCGGGTGTCATCTAGTAGGCTATATTTGACCCTATTTATGCAAAATGAGTCCAATCCACACCATTGCCAAAATTGAGTTAATAATGCAGAAGTATTCCAAAATGGCCCTTTTATCGACCCTATGAAGATCATACTAATCTAACAATTTTTTCAGAACAAAACATTTTCACAACAAAGTTACCAACTAACAAATTAATGAGTATTGTTTTTTTTACATAGATCCAAACTAGGTACATGGTCTCTCGATTTTTTTTAATTAGGCAAGTAGAATCATGCGACTTTGTTGCTGTTTGCATATTAAAAAAGGCTTAGTTTTTAATATTTTACAAAGACTCACGGGTCATCGTGACACAGGCCCGACACAAAATAGACATATCCCATTTTTTGATAGGGTAAAACGACTAGTGATTAGATACCTAGTACCAGTTATTGGACAAAACACAAAAACGCAATATTATTTATAAAGTTTGCTTTAAAAACTGCATTTTTAAAGTAATAAAAAGCCTGATTTGAAAGATAAACAGGTAGCTATTAAAGCAACCTTAATAAATATTATAATGTTTTTGTGCTGTGTCCAATGACTAGTACTGACTACTGTCCAATCACTAGTCATGTTCACCCTATGTAATATTTATATTCAAAATCAGTGGCTAAGACGTTATTTTATTGCTTTCTTTTTTTCTCTTTAGGCCCAGTAAGAAAAGTGCTAATACGAAGAATAAGAATCGTTATTTGCATGTTTTTTGCAATTATATTCAATATCAGTGGCTAACACTTAGAAATTATTATTTTCATACCGTGCCTAAAGAAAAACACAAAACCAAAAAAAAATATTTTGTTTAATTAGGTACATTTAAAAAGAAATCAGTCAAGTGTGAGTTGAACTCGCGCACGAAGGGTTCCGTACCATTATAGACCAAAATTAATAAGTAGTAAAAAGTTTTATAGTGCCCAAGTGTGTGCCCGTGTAAAAAGTCGGTCGTGCACCTGATCTCTCACCAGTCATGTCGGTCTTCCGCTTCGTTGGGTTACGAGAGTAAAGAATAGTGCTCTTGTGTATTGCGCACACACTTGGGCACTATAAAATTACTCCTGCTTAACTGGCCTGGTTTTATTGAAACCAAAGTGCTCTTGTGTATTGCGCACACACTTGGGCACTATAAAATTACTCCTGCGTAACTGGCCTGGTTTCATTGAAACCAGAGTGGTCGTTTGTATTGCGCACACACGACCGTTACGACACGATCGTATAGAGGGGAAAAATCCAGGAAGAACAAGCCGAAGAACCCCATATCGAGGACAAACAGTTGCCGAGTTATAAGCACTCAAAGTTTGACATTGACAGCTCGGCAACTGTCAAACGTCGAACAAAAGCGGCCATAACTCCGCTCCCAATAGGCCTAGAGGAACGGGGTTTCTTCTAACATCAAAGGCAACATCTCGGCTACCCCCTCCCTGAATTTTAACTAAATCTGAGACAACAAATTTTGTCTCAATGCTGAGGCCAGGATCGAATAGAGGAGAAAAATCCAGGAAGAACAAGCCGAAGAACCCCATATCCAGGACAAATAGTTGCCGAGTTACAAGCATTCAAACTTTGACATTGACAGCTCGGCAACTGTCAAACGTCTTACAAAAGTAGCCATAACTCCGCTCCCAATAGGCCTAGAGGAACGGGGTTTCTTCCAACCTCAAAGGCAATACCTCGGCTACCCCCTCCCCGAATCTGGACTAAATCGAAGACATCAAAACTTCAAGGACGATTCTTCTACTATATACTTAAAATACTTTTAAATGAGTAATGTAAAATTTGTCTATTACAGTAATGTAATGGACAAATTTTACATTACACATTCTTTGCATTTAATGGACAATAAAGGTCCGATAATGGCTCATTATTTTGTAAAATGGCAATGTAAGATACTCCATTACTATTATTTTTTGTATTATTATTATTTTTTACATTAAGATTTTTGCAACGTTGCTTGAAACCATCACTACTAATGCGAAAGTGTGTCTGTCTGTCTGTCTGTCCGTCTGTCTATCTGTCTGTCTGTTTGATATCTCTTCACGCCCAAACCACTGAACCGATTTTGCTGAAATTTGGTATGCAGATACTTTGAGTACCGGGAAAGGACAATTCATCCCGGAAAAATGTACGGTTCCCGCACGATAAACGAGTTTCGGCGAAACGGAGTTGCAGGCATCATCTAGTTTTAAACATCCTTGTAAAAACCAGAAAAAAGTAGGAGCCCCACATTATATCAGGTAGGTACTTACTGCCGAAGCATACAACAGATATATTTAGGATATGCTCACCTAGATACAAAAAAATATTAAGTTTTAAATCTAAATTATATATTGTTTCATTTCAATCTTTTTTTTGGGAATATAAGCAATAATATAAACTAAAAAATAATGAATATATATTTAATTCTATTACTACATAACCGAAAGAAAAAAAAAGCCGGTTTTCTTCAAAATTTGAAAGTTCATGAGGCCTCAGTTTATTTAAAAGCAAATTTTATAAGTTAACATGGTTGTTTCTATTACTAATTAGATCTTAGACATCCAAATCGGGTGCACAGATCTCATGCACGAAAATCCTGTTGACTTGTGTAATAAATCTAAAAAGATGGTTCGCTTCGGATTATATGTATCCCACACTAATATAGTTTTCCTACAAGGAACCCTCCTGTTTTTGTTTAATTTTTGTTGGAAATAGTAGTAATTTTCAACATATTTATGTTTGTACGCATAGAATAAATTACCAAATATACTATTGTAAATTAATTTTACTTAAAATAACAATCAGTTTTAAAGAATACACAATTTTAATAAAAACGGCTTTTTCTCAGAACTGTCATCGTGTGAGTTGAGTCCGGTATGCATAAATAGGTCCAATTTTTATCACGTTAATAATACTAATAGAAGCGAAGAAATAGAGAAAAGTGTGGAAGAAACGGGAGGAAATTATTTGAAAGGTCTTATTTGAACGCGCTAATCTCCGAAACTACTGGTCCGATATGAAAAATTGTTTCAGTGTTAGATAGCCTATTTATCGAGGAAGGCTATAGGCTTTATTTTATTACGCTAAGACTAATAAGACTTAAGAAATAGAGGAAAATGTGGAAAAAACAGGGAAATTATTTAAAAGGGCTTATCTCACGAACTACTAGAGCAATTTTTTGGTTATTTGGGTCAGGTAAGAAGTAGACCACGTGAACGATTATTGTGGACTAATTTGTCTGTGAAATATCTAATTTACGCGGGCGAAGCCGCGCGGAACGTCTAGTTGTTTTATAATATGTATAGAAGATACGTCAGACATTTCCTCAAAATGATATACAGAAGTATTAACCTATCAAATACCAAGCGGTCGAATTCGACCGCGACAACAATAGACTTCCAAGAATCCTCTATCGAGGGATAAAGTAAGTGTTACCTTAGTTAGGGGTGCTTTCTGTGCGATCAGGTCCTCAATGTAGTTGCAAATTTTCTCGTTTTCGATACAGTTCAAGAAGTCTTCTTCACATTGTATGGTATCGTGGAACTCAAAAGAATCTGTAGTCTGGAAAAAGTAAGATTATAATTTGTGTTATATTATGATAGGTTAAAATGATTGAAATGGTGTTTAAAATAAGTAATTCTATCTTTGACAAAAATCTTAATGGTTTTTTTTAATACTAGATTTTAATCTCTCTTGTGACCACTGCTGCCAAACCTACTGTTTGCTGCTATTTTTTGTTTTTTGGGTTTGGCAACACTGCTTGTGACCCCCATGGGACTGCGCGCGGTCACATAGAATCTAAGACTAGGGTTACACGGCCAGTCTGGCATCAGTTCAGTTCATCAGTCTGATCCAGACTGACGAAAGAATGATCGTGTAACCGTGTGATTGGGGGACTGATAATTTTTAGGGTTCCGTAGTCAACAAGGAACCCTTATAGTTTCGGTCTGTCCGTCCGTCTGTCTGTCTGTCCGTGGGTTTGCTCAGAGACTAGAGGACCTACAAAGCTGTAATTTGGCATGAATGCAAATTAGTGATGCCGACAAAATGGCATGTACCATTTTGTCGGCATCTTATCGGCATTCTTAAAAAAATATTTTTTTTATGGTACCTTCCCTACATATCAAGCGGGGATGATTTTTTTTTCGCGTCCGCCCCATCGTGTGGGGTGTCGTTGGGTAGGTTTTTTAAAAATATTATGAGTATTTATAGATCATTTTCCGATTTACGGATCCGTTTGTGAAATATCAAGTTTTAAAATGGAAAAAATCGTTAGAGTCCAGTGTAACGTGTCCAGACCCTTCTACCAGCTAAACGGTCGCTTCTGGAAATGTAAAAAAAATCACGGGAGTAGGAAATATGGTGAATTTAAAAGGAAAACTATCACGTCTAAGAAGACTTCATAAGTTATTGAGTAATAGTCGATCAACTAGAAAAAATGTTTTCGGCGAAGTACCTATAAAGGAACTTTTCGTTCAAATTCCTTTGAAAGCAACTGAGATGATGTTGTTGGTGTTTACACTGGTAAAACACGTTATAAATGTACATTCATTGACCATACACAAATTAAAAAAAAATAGCGGTAGGTACTACGGAACGGAATATTGCGCGTGGCTCGACATGCACTTGGTCGGTTTTTATTTATTTTATAATGTACTTTCTGGTCATCATTCTGGCGTCTGTCTCTGACTGATGGACTGAACTGATGCCAGAATGACCGTGTAACCCAATGCTAGCTTCTTACGGCGCGTAATATCACGAGCAGCGCCGCGCCTAGCCGATTTGTACGAGCGAGCGAGCGAGTCCGCGCTACCCGTTCTCAGTTCTCACGGCGCGAAATATCACGAGCCGCTCGAGTCGCACCTTTGAAGTTACCGACTTCAATCGGATCGGACACGCCTGCTCGAGCCAGCCCGCGCTACCTCGAGCCATTCCATTCACCCGGCGCGTGGCTCGAGCTGGCGCGGCGCGGTTCGTGATATTACGCTCCGTGAGAAGCCAGCATAAGACTTACCTCCTTGATATACTCGGCGATGGTGGTGTGCTGGGCGAGCGAGGCCTTGTCCGCCAGCAGCTGGGGGAGGCGCGACACGAACTGCTTGATCTCTTGCACCGACTTGTCCTTGTGCCGCTCGTCCAGCTGCGTCTTGATAACACGCGCCTTCTTCGACAGCATTGCGCCCACCTATAACCAGAGGCGGCGCAAGGCGTGGGCGGTGTGGGCGACCGCTCACGGCCTCGCGGTCTAAGGGGCCTCGCGCAACTTGGATCACGAGGTTTTTTAATGGATTTACAAGTTTTGATACTCAAATATTCATAAAAAAGCTTCATAAATAAAAGTTTGAGTATCAAAAAATTCTTTCTCTCCAAAAATCCGTCTTCTTGCGTCATCCATCATGGGGCCTCGCAAAATATATTTTATACTGAGAAAGCCCCAATAAAAACTGACTACATAAAGCCCAAGTTTTTCAGCAGTGAGCAGGCTGATTTAAAACTATTGCAGATGTAAGAACACTCTCGATCATGATGTATTTCAAACAAAACATTTAGATCGAAATCGGTCTACCATTTTGAATGCCACGATGCCATGACATGACAGACAGACGCTTCATACTTTTGCTGCGCCAAAATTCGTTTATCGCTCGGGAACCGTACATTTTTCGGGATTAAAAGTATCGCCTTATGTCCTCTTCCAGGACGGTTCGCAAAATCGGTTCAGCGTTTGGGCGTGAAGAGGCAACAGACAGACAGACAGTCAGACGCACTTTCGCCTTAATTTCCCAATATTGTTTTCGTCGGGGCCTAAAAACGAACATTATACTACTTACCATGGTGAAGCTGCTATCCCTCAAATCACTGAACAGCTCCTCGCTGGAGTTGAGCACGATGCGTTTCTTCTCTGTGGCGACGTCGGGGCTGGCGTCGTCGGGAGCCGCGAACTTGTGCCCCGGGAATATCGCCGTGCAGCTCTTGATGCCGTAGATCTCGTCTGAAATTGGTTTTAATTGCGATATTAAGGGTCTGTTTCACCGCTTTCTGATAAAGTGGCGAATAGGCTATTCACAACTTTTTTGACAGATTCTCCATACTTTATCTGTCAAGTTAAGTGGTGGATAGCCTATTCAGCACTCAGCCATATCAGGAAGTGGTGTAGTGGTAATCTTTATTGTAACATAAGCTGTTTGACCTCTGAGCCTATGCCAATTTGTGAATCTATTTCAGGTACAGAAAAAAAAAAAACAATTACACACAGGATAGATATTAAAGTTTAATTTATGAATTATAGTCGGTGTTATGAATTTCGCGTTTTAATAAAATGTAATACATATTCAGTTATTCTGCGGTAATACGTCTCGCTTTCAAAAGACCGCTGCAATGCGCGCGTAAATCGTGCGCGCTTTTTGTTTTGATCGCACTTTTTTTCATGCCCAGGGTGGGGCAAGCACCCCAGCTTGCCCCAGTGTGGCTACGCCCATGGAAACAGGCCCTAAAACTTTCCCTAAAAATAAAATATTAGTATCGTGGGAAGTATCGCATCGCGTTGCTCCTTAGTAGGGTTACCATCTGTAATATTTAATAATAATATGTAGTTTAAAAAACTAGAGAAAACACGCTTTTATTCTAACAAAATATTGCATTGTCATTGGTTCTTACTATGTATGCAAAGTTTCGGATTAATTAGACTACTGAAGATAGGGAAAAATCATGCTCAAAGATTTCGTTACATACATACAGCCCATGCTTATAAAAGTGTGTTAAAAACTAGGACATAACTGGTTAGAAGTCCGAAAGTTGCAGTTCGAAATTTGGACAAATAAACAGATTCCAAGCCAAAATGGATGCAAAATTTGAGAGCCTTGATTTTAAACAACCCGGATATTTAATGATTTCTCGCCCAGACTCTGCCCAATAATCCTTCAAACTAGGGCAGATCCAGGGAAACTAAGACAGATGACAACCTTATTCCCACCTACTGTATTTTAAGCATTATTATAGACTTATAGAGTATCAACGGAACAATTTATTTTATGTTCCATAATATGTCAGTAAGAAAAATGTATAAAAAAGGATTGCAATACCAATAAGTCCTTCATATGTCAGCTGTGTGGTCATGATACTTGTGAAGTCTATGGCTCTGTCCAGTAGCAGCAGCTGGTCTATACATGTTGTGGTGGAGCCCTTATGACCTAAGCCTTGGTCCTCCTTGTTCAGGCGACATAGTAAATCCCACACCTACGTAGAGAAAATGTCTGGTAAGCTACGAAAATCATTAAAATGGATCATTAGCTTAGGTACCTACTTAAGAAAATATTTTATTTTTATGTCATTTTATTTGAGACATTCGCAAATATTATAGAAGTTTTATGGATACTTTTATAAGGACTACAACAATTTCCATGTGGACTATTTTACATAAAAGTTTATGGTATTTTAAACATTGTAGTAAAATAACATTACTTTTTTATGTCAGCTTCTGTAAACTCAAAATTTTTTATTCAGATTTTTGAAGTGAAAACTTCTTTAGCGGCGTTGAGCACTTGTGGGATGGGTAAAAACTGTGAAACTCGCTGCGAAATTTTCGTGTTGATCGAAAAACCATACAAAACGCGCGGTTGGAGAGTAGTGTTTTGTGTCGAACTCGAACTCGAACTCAATTTGAAACTTGATCGAAACTTGATCGAAATTTGATCGAAACCTTGATCGAAACTTGATCGAAACCTTGATCGAAACCTTGATCGAAACTTGATCGAAACTTAATGGAAACCTTGATCGAAACTTGATCGAAACCTTGATCGAAACTAGATCGAAACCTTGATCGAAACTTGATCGAAACTTGATCGAAACTTGTTCAAAACTTGATCGAAACCTTGATCGAAACTTGATCGAAACAACTTGATTGACGATTTTTTAAAATCGATTTTCATAAAAAATGGGTTAAAAAAATGCACAACGTTAATAATCAAGTTTTCACTTCTGCCGGCACTACCGGAGTGCAACCAGTCTTTTTTTTTAATGAAATAAGAGGGCAAACGAGCAAACGGGTCACCTGATGGAAAGCAACTTCCGTCGCCCATGGACACCCGCAGCATCAGAAGAGCCACAGGTGCGTTGCCGGCCTTTTAAGGAGGAATAGGGTAATAGAGGAGGGTAGGGATGGGAACGGAAGGGAATAGGGGAGGGTAGGGAAGGGAATAGGGTAGAGGATAGGGCCTCCCGTAAACTCACTCACTCGGCGAAACACAGCGCAAGCGCTGTTTCACCCCGGTTTTCTGTGAGAACGCGGTATTTCTCCCGTCGAGCCGGCCCATTCGTGCCGAAGCATGGCTCTCTTTTTTTTCAAATGTTTTCTGAATGTCGGTACTACTGGTGCCTAACATACATTGAATACCTACTTGTTTAGCAGCAAAGCCCTTGCCATAAACTCTTGGTATAATTCCATACAGCTGTTGTATGGTGCGGAGAGCTTGTGCTGCATTGTAAAGACAAGTGGGGTCACCTTCCAGATAATTTTCCCTGTAAAGTAATTTTGTAAAGTCCTTACATAAAAATCTAAAAAAATTAATCAACAAAAATTTCAGAAAATTAAGAGTCCGGGTGCCATCGCAATTCTTATACTTAAACGTAATACCAAGATCATTTCCCATACGAGAATATTTACCAAAAAATATGAATGATTACAATTTAGTATGTAAATATTGTAATCTTTCATATTTTTGGTATGTAAATATTTTGCAGTGAATCTTTGCAAAGGAACCTAGGTAATAACTATCTTAAGCTTAATAATAACTCAAATATGGTAAATATTCTCGTATGGTAAATTATCTTGGTATTACGTTTACGTATGAGAACTGTGATGACACCCGGACTCTTAAGCAAAACAGTTTAGAAATTATTAATACATACCTTGAACTTGGGAATCGCATACACAATAGATTTTCAATTCTTATGCGGCAGCCGGGTGCCGCTTGGGGATTGATGGGTAATTGAACAAAATATTTACCTAAAATCATTTTGTAGTTCCAATGACATGACATCACTATCAAAGGGGAATATATCACACTTGAATTCTTCAATTGATAAATTTGTGAACACATTCCGGTTCTTTAAATGCTTCTCACAAAGTTCACTTCTTCTGGGCACAAAGAATAAATGGAATTCTATTGGAGTGCTCTGTTTAGATCTGAAAACAATTATAAATTAAAAACACCCATGAAAGTAAGATTATAAATTGTAGTACATTTTACTCAAAACTGTGATCATACTTTTGTTTGAGTATAAACTATGGAATGTTGAAAATTATCTAATAGCTATGTCCACACTGTGCACTTTCGTCTTCAATTCTCGTCACCTTCTTTCATTCAACTTTCGTATTGGCGCATTCAATAATTGAACGCGTCAACGAACGCAACACCATCATTGTCATTAAAAAGCGAAAGTTTTGGATATGGTCAGAGGGCATGCGTCGCGGGCATGCCTCACGTGCGCTATTGACTGCGCTATGATGCATGCCCTTAATGAACAAAAAAAGGCACAGTGTGGACATAGCTATTGGCACTCTTACCTTAAAGATTGTATGTAATCTGCAACCAAATCCATCAAGTTTAGCTTAGGTCGGGCGATGAAAATTATGTGTTTCACCGCTGTGAGGGGGAGGCTCCCAGGTCGCAGTGGAAACATGTCCACGACCTCATGCTCTTTCAATAGCGAGTATTGAGCAACCAAGCCCACAGGCCCAGCCAGCCATTCGTCCCAGATAGTCACCTATACAAGCAAATATACTAACAAATTGTTTTAATAAGTAAAATCTAAAGTAAATTGTAATTTAACTTACTTTAGGACCATCACATAGCTGCAGAAGATTCAACAATTCCTTTCTCATAGTTTCGTGCAAGAAAGCTACATTTAATCTGCCTCCTGACAAATGAGTACTCATTTTGGATTCTTTGTTATACTTTTAGATGAAATTTGTTATTTAGTTTTGCAAATTATTTTACCAAACAATTTTATTCACAATTTTCACAAAACTATATTTTTGTTTTGTTTTTGATCTTTGACAGTTTGGATGTGTTCCGAAACTCGAACATTAATAATTTAAATGCAAGTTACTATATTTTGACTAGATTGGATTGGCTATAGAGACGTCATTGCGTCAGCTGATGACACTAGAAACATGACCTACACCACCTACACGGTACACCCTGTTTTGACATTGACATCAATATTTTTATTTGAGATAAGCACAGAATTACTAAGCAAGAGTCCGCAGTAAACAAAAAAACCGTTTATAAAATATTATGGTAAATGACTAGTAGATTGGACAGTACCAGTCATTGGAAAGAGCACAAAAACACAACATTTATTAATGTTGCTTTAAAAGTTTCCTGTTTTTAAAGTAATAGAACGCCTGTTTTTTAAGAAAAACAGTCAGTTTTTAAAGCAACATTAATAAATATGGTGTTTTTGTGGTTTTTCCAATGACTAGTACTGCAGTACTGTCCAATCTACTAGTCATTTACCCTAATAATAATAATACGCCCGCAGGGCAGCTTGTGGCGAGCTGTTGGGGAGTAGGGACCCCACGAACCCGAGTGCTCCCAGGGAAGCCCCTGTTTTCCATGTCTCCGGCTTGCCTTCACCGACCGGCCAGAGTGAACACTGACGGAGAATCAGACCCTACCTCTGCCTTGCCATAACCGGCCGGTCAGAGTGGAGTCGCGAGAGCTTCGGCTCGGAGGGAGGATGTGAAGCGTAAGTGGCGAGTGGGCGACGTGATGGGACCATGCGGCCATTTTGAGGGGCCCATTCAAAGAGTTGGCGAGTCACCGTCTGCCAACTTTATACATGTTACAACATTGTATCTGCAGACGCCAAAGTCCTTCCATAGTCCCAGTTACCCAGTCCACTAGCACCTCACCCCCATAGCCCGGCATCATTTCTAATATCCATTCCCTGTAATAACACTGGCCGCTGGCTCTCCTTGGTCGTACTCTCATAGTGCCGAAGTCTGGCCCCGTGGCAAGTACCCGACGGACTTGTGTTACGCGTACCAGACAACAGAACTATAATACTTACACAACATAGATTTTTATTTTAATAATATGATACACATATCATTTAATACACATCGAAGATTCAGAAACATAGAAAACTTTTTGATCCGTCGGCATGATTCGAACCCGCGACCCTCGGCTTGAGCGCTGACAGGCTCAACCACTGAGCCACAGAGGTCGTCAAAATATTAATTTTATTACATACCTACTTTCCTTTTCATTCTTCATTACTACTTCCTATAATAACATGGCAAAACATGGCGGTAGCGGTCATTGACTCCCTGTCAAAAACTTGTCATTTTCTAATTTCTATACAAAGCCGCGATTGACAATATCTGACACTTCATTGTCAATCGCGGTTTATATAGAAAATGACAAGTTTTTTACATGGAGTCAATGACCGCTACCACCATGTTTCACCGAGTACAGTATAGGAAGGTATGAGATTGTAATTACCTACATAGGTACTTAACCCTGGAGTGGTCGCGTGGACTAAATAATATTATGTAGTCCACGTATAGTTGGGACATTTTAATAGGCCACATTTGACAGTTCATTATAACTGTACCAGGTAACCTTATAGCGACGTACATAAAAAATAAATATTTTCGTTTTGTTATAACTGCACAATTGATTAACTTTTTTTCAATTACGATTACATATTTATTGTAAATATGACCGATACGAATTATTTTACGATTTTCTTTTACTGCTAAACAATTCTAAACGTAATAAACAAATTCTGATCTTAATAATTGCACGTCGTTACAATGTTACGTCAGCTTACCTTTTTTCTTTTTAAACTCTAGGGAAGTTACCCTAAAAATCGAAAGCGAATAAATAGTATCGATGCATTGATTACTTGTAACGAAATATCCCCATAAATTAATAACCACGTTGTGAAAAGTAACACATATTTATGTGAAATGAATAATGATAATACTACATTTAACAGTTTTTATAATTCAAGCAAATAAATGCATTTTTTTTGTAAATTATGTACTTGTCTTATTTTGCTCCTTGAATTTGCAAAAGAAAAAGTAATAATGGGACAGGAGTTTGTTTCAAACGTATGAAATTCAAATATTTTATTTCAAGTCCGTATCGATTTATTCGTTTTGGTCGATGTTTTTACGCACCTCACCTCACTTTGGAGATTAATCTGACAGATGTCAAATGTGGCCTATTAAAATGCCCCGACTGTAAACAAAATCTGGGGGCACGGCAGTGCCCCAGCTAAGCTTTTTAGCAAAGGCACGGCCGTACCATACTTTTCTCGAAGCGGTTTGCGGCTATTTTACACCCCCTTTCAAATTTTGGTCACTAAGAGAGTATTAAAACTAGCTTAACCTCCAAATTACATGAAATTTTGATAAATATTTTAATAGTTACGGATGGTCAAAGTTACTACATTTTGTCACTCACTGACATGATCATCAAAATTCTAAGGTACTTCTAGCAGACTTAGAACCTTGAAATTTGGTACCCGGATAGGTCTTTATTCACAATGAAATTAAAATTTATGAAACCGGCCAAGTGCGAGTCGGACTGGCGTACATAGGGTTCCGTACCGTAAATTTGTATGGGAGCCCCCCTTTAATAATAAGTTTATTTATTTTTTATTATTAATTATTAAAATTATCATAAAATTGAGGGTTTCCTGAAATTTCCAAAAACCTTTAGTCTTACCATTATGGACATTGAGCAGAAATAGAGAAAAAAAATCGTGATTGTTGTATGAGTATACCCTTTAATAATTATTTTATTTTTATTAGACTATTAGCCAGTGGCGAGGGGTGAATATTTTGAGAAGGGAAGCCGGAGTAAAAAATCTACTTACCAATTTTGGTAATTTATAATTGAATGACATGCTTTTAATTTTCAAAACTAAGTTTGGAAAACAAAGTTTCCTTCGACAGCAAAATATAATCTGTCAGACAACAGTCTTTCTGAATTAATGCCATATTTTCCGAACTACACGATTACGTCGTACGACTCACAATTCACAAGTCACAATATAAATTAATTTAATTCACGACACTCTTCTAAGTTCTAACGCTAAAACAAAATTTAAATTCGACAAAACAAAACAAACGACATGTTGTTTATAAACACACTATCCGCCATATTAACATGTCAATCTAAAAACCAGCAAAATAAAAATGTATTACGCGCCTGTCATATTTAGTACCGCTAAAGGCATTCTTAATAAAGTCGTATTACAAAAAATTTATTTTGGTAGGCAAAATAAAATGTATTACGCGCCGGCAAAAGTATAATGTCGCTACATTCATTCTTAAATTCGAATCATAACAATTTTACTTCATGACTCATCTATCTCGCTTGCACTTGTGCGTTGCTAATTAACCTTTCTCCGTAATAACTCGTCGGGCATCGAGTTATTTCCAAGTATATATCGCGCGTGCTAGAACGAGACAGAACATGACGACCAGTTCACAGGAATGAAAAGGACAGATGCTTACTATGAACTGTCGTTGTATGGAGAAATAAGCCGCTAATCCTGCGGCTTATTTGATTCTCTGCGCCCGCACATTGCATTGCCTTTTAAAATTTGTAGGCGATAGTTATTAATTCAAACTATGTATTTCAAGTGAGAGAAAAATTTATTGCATATAACATTGTGAATTCAAAGTTTTTTAAGTAGGTATGTAAAATATTTATTAGATAAATATGTCGTTGGCCCATATATTCGATTTTTCTAAGCCCTAAGGGAAGCCGATGGGAATCGGGTTATATGGACGCTTCGCCACTGAGTATTAGCTTTTATAACGACACCAGAAATACATAATTTGTGAAAATCGCAACTATCTAGCTGTTGCGGTTCTCGAGATCCAGCCTAGTGACATACGGGTCGTACGGATGTACGACGGACAGACAGCGAAGACTTATAATAGGGCACCGTTTTCATCCTTTAGGCAGGGAAACCTAAAAACTGAAATTGAAAAATAATGGTATAATACTTTAAGTATTAAATAAAATAAAATATTTTTATGTTTGTAACTTTGCAAGAACAGTATGAGTTTCGACTGCATATTTGTTTAACGTAGGTACAAAAGGCTTTAAGTTAGTTGTGAACTTAATGAAATGGTATTAAGTAAATAAAAAATAATATTAAGAACGTTAACAATGAAACAATAATTAAATTCGATTTAAATATTATAAATGTAATCACTAATCAGTACTGAGGTATACACTCCTTACTTGCTCGATATAATATGGGAGTTTTAAGTTATCGCATGAAATAAGGTGTGCTCCTTTCTGCGAAGAACGTCAAGACGCTTACAACAGTGCTGCTATGTATTCAACGGTAATGCTAAAAATGACCACCTTTAAGTATTAGCTTAAGAGTCAATTACATATTATTATGAACTCAGAACTCAAAAGTATTTACGTTACGTTGTCCACCTATAGAACTAAGGAAGCCTCAAAGGAAAAATATAAAAGAGATAGGGAATGGGTGCTAAGCTAAGTACAGGAAAGTTATATAACGTGACCAGAAAAGAAAAGAAAAAAAAACCTTCAAAAAAGAAATGAAATCCCACCAAAACATGAAATGTAAAAGGAGTCAAGCAAAATATTGCATGGCTATTCAATTCAATACTTCTGCCGTAAAAAGTTTTCAGATCACATTCAAGCCAAGCCTTCAACTCATTTTGTATTTTAAATCAACATTCAGTAAATGTATCAATAGATTTCTTTATTTTATAATTAATATAGTGGCTTGGCAATGAGCACAATAGAAAGAAATATAAAACTGCATATTGGGAGGAGTTCATACTTACACAGACGGCAAGCGTAAAGCGTTTTAATATTATGTAACGACGCATGTGGCTGATGGTACCTAATAAATCCAATTAGTAGCTGATTATTTCTCTAGTGCTCATTGGCCATTGCCAAGCCACTATAATAATTATAAAATAAAGAAATCTGTTGATACATTTACTGAATGTTGATTTAAATTACAAAATGAGTTGAAGGCTTGGCTTGAATGTGATCTGAAAACTTTTTACGACAGAAGTATTGAATTGAATAGCTATGCAATATTTTGCTTGGCTCCTTTTACATTTCATGTTTTGGTGGGATAAAAAAATTCTCAAAAACTGTAAGCGTGCTTCTCTTGCGCCTCTAGGTACTTTCAAATGACCTATCTAGTTACACATTCAGTGCAGCGCAAGCCCCTGTCGCGTATTTTCGTAATGCAATAGTCCCTCAAATATCGTGGCCTACTTTACACCAAGTCCGTCTGACGGATAACCCATCGACCATTGTCTGACCCAGTAGTAAGTACCTGAAGCTCATATTATGTGTTAGTACCTACGAGACAACAAGAAATATATTTTTTTTTAAATTATACACTTATATCAGTCAGCAGAATTCGAAATTGCGACCCCTGCAGGCTGGAGCGCTACGCTCCCATTCACTGAGCTATAGGGGTCGTCATGTTGTAGCTACTCTTAATAATATTGGGAAATAGAATATCAACAGGCATACAGGCAGCCTGATGGCAAGCGTTTATGATTATTGGTTAGGACTTAGGTATTTAGTATTTACCTATTGCTATTAGGCCGCGCGACCATCGCGACTTCTTGTAGCGATGCAGTCGCGATACTAGTGTCGCATATTTGCATCGATACAGCGCTTCATAAACGCACGACTGCATCGCTACTAAAAGTCGCAGAGAGCCCTTAGGGAATAGTACGTCACAGCATACCTATTCTATATTGTTTTGCGATCCTTGAAATGTATCCGATGGCCTCAATTAGGCTCTGCAGTGGCAGGTGTATTTTCTTGAACTTGCGCGATACGTACAGTGGAAACAGGATATTGCAACATGGCGGTGACACGAAAGTTATACGCGATAGTCGCTGTATAATTACCTACCTGATACCTGTACCTTTGTGTAGTAGCTATCGGCTATATACATTATTATTATTTAACACTAACCGGCAGGCGGCAGTACTTATTAAATGTTAGTTAGAACCTATAATAGTTAGTTATAATAAAATACGCAATTAGTGCTTGTAGTTTATAATAATTACAAAACGCGTGTAAAATAATAGAGGTCAGTGAAAATAATACAACTATAATATTAAAGTAGGTAGGTTGAATTGTTTGTCATGCACTTAGTTACGTTACGTTGCCTTTAAAAAATATTGTAGCCCCGGGAGGACCGGTGAAAACAGTTTTTTTACTTTGGTTTTCCCGGGTTCTTCCCGCTAAGTGCAATTCCTATTGCTAGACCTCTTAAGGTGTCTGGCAGTGGGCAGCAACTGTCAAAAGTATCCAGCAGTGGAAACTGGAAGACGAGATTTCTATTAATATTTATCACGAAGAAATTTTAAGGTTAGTGAGACCTTCAGTCCAAGTGCTACCTTCTAAAATTTAAAGTAACCACGACCGAAATAAAACTCTTTATTTATTGGTCGTTCTTACCTCTACAGGGGACATAACGTAGGTACTTATACCTACTGAAGAACTTTCAGCTTTTATAAAATGATGATGATCGGGATGGAAAATGGATAACGCAAGTGCTTATTTAGGCTGTAGATATTATTATTGTTTACAGCGTGTTTTGAATATCTAAATAAATAAGAGTAATCTCCTTAAGCCTTTTTTATGTACCTACTTTACTTACGTTAATTACTTAGGTCTGTATCAATTGGTATAAATAGAACATGAGGACTAAGAGTTACTCTGAAATGTACTATGAGATTTCAAGCTGATGTCTACAGACAATGTTGACATCAGCAGCAGCCTAGAACACATAATTTGTCTACAGACAAATTATGTGTTCTAGGCATATTATTAAGCTACTGCTATATTATATTAATTTTTATGACAATATTATGCCCTATTATACCTTAATAATTAATTTACCTTATTATTCGTACGTCATTCTCATTAAATGTTTGCTATGCATTCTCGAAATCTCGTGACACAAAAACCTACCTATACGAATGAATACGAGGATTTAGGAAAAGTACAAAAGCCGGTGACGAGGAATACAAATAGAGCCGGCGTACACACAAAATCGATTTTGACGTACATCACGCAATCAAGTTAATCAGCCATCTCTCTGTGTAGGATGTGCCTAAATTTTAGATTAGTTACGTACGAGTTATGTACTCGGACGTTATCGTACTACGAGTCCACTGCGCGCGGCGCTCCATCGATTTTTCCAGTGAACGGGCATTTTCAACCACCGAGCGATATTGTAAACACGTTTGGAGCCGGCGATGGGCTGGTGGTGTCATTGAATTATACGAGTTGTAGTGCGTGGGCGGGAGTGCGTATAATGTGACACGGGAGCACCATGGCCGCGCAAAACAAAGGTGAGAGCCCTCGGACCCTGTTGCTGCTCCATGTGCTAAGGTCGAAATTTGTGGGGCGTCGAGCAGCAGCGTGGGTGATGTGTACGGCATTGATAGATAACGCGCTTAGATTACAGCTTTAGACACATTTATTAATAGCATTAGTGCTAATTTGCAAATAATATCCCCATAAAGTAGTCCGAAAAACGAAACGTATGGTTCGGTAGGTAGGTAAGTACTCTATAATTTGCTACGAAAGTTCCTACCTTATAAGACTAATATTTCCAGGTATCCTACAAAAGCACGCTGTGTCTAATTATTTATTGTTGTTGTTACCATAATAATATTATAGTTTACATAAAATCCATATCCTAAAAGTTAAAGGTACCTGCTGCTAAAGATCTTACGCACTTTAAGTGTTATAATACTTTTATATTATACTAGCTGTCCCGGTGAACTTTGTGTCACTTTAAAACCTTCCCTGGACTTCTACGAATATTTTAAGACTAAAATCAACCCAATCAGTTCAGCCGTTTTCGAGTTTTAGCGCGACTAACACATTTGAAAATCCATTTATATATATATATATATATATATATATATATATATATATATATATATATATATATATATATATATATATATATATATATATAATTTACCTATTTACCTACCTAGGTAACTATGCGAAACTTATAAAAAATTGACTCGTCGCGAGTTATCAAACATAATAGGTACGTCGTCATCGTCTTCTACGATACTATAGCACTAACTACGATTTAGAAATACCCATTGTTCCGTAGAAAGTGTTTGTCAATGTTCAATTTAATGTGAAGCGAGTAATGCCTTGTTTGACCGTGACCTCGGAGTCTCCATCAAGCCGAGGAGTATCGTTGTAAATATTGATTCTAGCAAGACGTATTACTCCTTACGGCAAACTTCAATCTACAGCCCGCGGTCTCCACGCGCACGAATATACTTAGAAATATACAAGTGTTTTATGGAAGAAAAACTTCGAGATTCGAAGAGGTTACTACGGTTATAATACGAGTACCTACTCGCCGCACTCAGAGATGTAATTATTATGATTAAAGTACAATTGAATAAAGAGTTTCACAGCTGATTATATTGTATGGGGCTTACCGCTTACCTATGTTAAAATCTTCATTAATTAATTGATATATCAGGTGTAGTTACATACTAAATTGTGTATTTCTTTGTACTATGAAATGATGGCGGCTAATGGTACACGGTAAAGTTTCTATAAGCTTATGTTGTACCATCAATCATTGCTAATTTATGTTGTACTTTTTTTATTAATAAACAAAAAAAAAAATACAGTTGGGTAATTAATATTCATCTATGAGTGCGGCAGTTAGGCACTGCAGTAATCCTAATATTTTAAACGCAGTCGACTGGTTAAAAAAGCCATTCATTAGCCCTTTGATTGAACAACGCCATTCAATCACACTGCTATACGTCGTTTAGCCGACTTATTGACTGCACCGTTCAACCTTACAGCTAGATGACGCTTAGCCAACTGATTAAATGGTAAATTAACTAAGGCAACCATTAGTTTAGTGCTATTATTACACAAGCGTAATGATAACAAGTAGATAATACTTCAGTCGGAATTTCCAGGAACTGCTATTGTATTCTATTGTTGTCGCGATCACCGGTGCTTGCGCGGGGCCTGAAGGATTAATTGTATTCTAACTCATTTTGAACACAATTGCAATAAATACCTTGGTGATGCATTTCATAAGATTCCGTAATTTCTCCTTAAATATTAGTTTAAAATTAAAATTTCGATTCACTCGTAAATGTGCCTCTTTAATAATACTTGTAACGTATATTTACGAAAAATATCTGTATACAATCACAAAACAACGATTAGTGGACGCCATATTGTAAACAAAACGCACCTAGCGCCGCGGTGGTGAGCGCTGAACTAATTCAATCAAACGGCGGCTTTTGAATCCAGAATCAGCTGTAGTGTTGAACGTTTTGAGCGACTTAAATATTCAATCAAAAAGCTAGACGTGTCATTGAATGGCGTTGTTCAGTCAATGGGCTAGCTGTTTGATCGAACGGCTATTTAAACCAGTTGGCTGCGACATCGATATAAACGCTAGTTGAACGCTCAGCAAGCGGAAGTAAGCCGACACGCTTAAAACTTTATATCTGTTAAAAAGACAATGAAAACACGCAGAAGACGCATTAGAAATGCGCATCGTCACTGCTTAAAAAATACGTCGTGTGGAAAGGCCCTTATTGGGTTTACAACTTTATTGCGTTATCGTTCTACTAGATGACGCCTGGAACTCTGTTGCGCCAAAATTCGTTTATCGCGCGGGAACCGTACATTTTTCGGGATAAAAAGTATCCTATGTCCTTTTTTGAGACTCAAAATATACCCATGCCAAATTTCAGCAAAATCGGTTCAGCAGTTTAGGCGTGAAGAGGTAACAGTCAACAGACCGACAATCAGACAGGTACACTTTTAACATAATATTAATATGGATGATTGTCGTCACGATGAGGTCGCTAAAGATCGATTCCTGTGTTAAGACAATCAAGCAGTTTTGATTCTGTGCCTAATCTAGCTTATTTCACGATATAGTTTCAAGATAGTCTACTGTATAAAATTAATCTTTGTATCAGTAGTCGTGCATTTTGCGTTATCACGACCTGTTGCGTAGGCGGTGAGTGTTTATCAAATACATGCACAAAAAATCCATACTTCCACACTTCATTATTATAAATGAGAAGGTATGTCTGTGTGTCCGTCTGTCTGTTACCTCTTCACGCCCAAACTAGTAAACGCTTTGCGTACGGGACCATAAAAATTAAAACTGTATTTTAAAAAGATAAAATCGACTTCAAAATTGTACGTACTTAATTGAGAATTAAAGTTCCCTATCTCAAAAACTACTGAACCGATTTTGATGAAACTTGCAGTATTCCCTAAGTTGAATAATACCTAGTACAATAAAAAAAGAATCATTTAGATCGGACATGTAGTTCCGGAGATATGCGTGCACAAACATAAAAACATACATACATACATACATACATCCATACACTTTTGAAATTTGGCACATTTGTTCAGAAGCTGTTATAGATTAACATATACAAAAACTGGGCAGTTCTGGAAATATTACATACATACGCGTCGAATTGATAACCTCCTTTTTTTGAAGTCGGTTAAAAATATGTCAGGCTTAATATTCAATTTCTAAACGTAACTACATCTTGAATAAATCCGTCATTACTGGATTTTGATCCTACAAAAATTACGTATTGAATTATGAATGCAGTCATGTTCTTTAGATCATATTTTACAAGACTGCACTCATAACTCAACAAAAAAATGTGTGTTATTACACAAATGCTTAACAGCGACCAAATTAGATAATAAATTATACAAGGTTTAACAAAACATTCTTTTTTATATTATAATCCATACTAATATTATAAATGCGTAAGTGTGTCTGTCTGTCTGTCTGTTACCTCTTCACGCCCAAACCGCTGAACCGATTTTGCTGCAATTTGGCATGGAGATATTATAGTACACTTTTTATCCCGGAAAAATGTACAGTTCCCGCGCGATAAACGAGTTTTGCCGCAACGGAAATGCAGGCGTCATCTAGTCACAAATATAGGAGTTCACAATATTAATAGGTTGCTTACAATACTATATTACATAATTTGAGTGTACACCTATTTAAATTACTTACGTGTGCACTAGTGTGATAATATTATAATTTATGTATTTTTATCCTATCTACCGCAGGAGGGTGGTTTTTTCAGGTCATGTTACATATATTAATTAATTGGCACACTCTAGGGCTAAAGGACATTGAGCAAGATATTTGTCTTGGTTAGGAAAGCAGTGGCTGTTGAGGAGGTGGGGTGAGGACCTGGCGCAGGCCCAGTACGGTCAACGTACTGCTTAGGCTCTGCGTCTAGTTCTTGCGGCGTGGATGCGTCGCAAAAGAAAACCCCTCATATTCCGCCTTACACAGGTACTCACCGGACACGGATGTTTCGGTGCAAGGTCGCCAGGAGGGAGCCTACGCCAGCCTGCCATGAGTGCGGCGCTGCGGAGGACACGGCCCAGCTCACCCTTGAGGCTGGGCCGTGCAGCGCCATGATCTCATGGCGGTGCTTGGGCGGGACCTCTCGCTCTCAAGCATGGTTCGCTGCATGCTCGAGAGCGATGGTCGTGGTCGGCGGCGGTCCCTTTCTGCGAAACCGTCCTTTCGCAGAAGGAGGCCGCGGAGCGAAACAGAGAGGATGGCCCATCCTCTGTTCCGCTCCGCCGGCGTAGGACGGGAGTGCGGAGGCGTCGTTACGCGAACCTCCAAACTTCCGTCTAATCCGGGGCTCCGGGCAAGGATGGGAACCTGCCCGGCTTAGCTAGTCCCGGCGCCGAGGGGAACGCTTCAGTTTGCCGGAGCGTTCCCTTACTTTGGTGGAAGTCCTGTCCCTTTTGAGGTAGACCGGCCGGTTGTGGAGGGAGGAGTCCTGCTTTAGAAAGATCCAGGACATCTCTCCGTATACGGCTGAAGGCAAACCGCAGATGGCTTTAGTGGGTAAGACTGCCACATACCCCTTGGGGTGCTTCAGCTTAACTGAGGCACATCCCCAACCCGGGGGACCCATGACGGATTCCCTGCGCAAAAAAAAAAAGATATTTGTCTTTTTCCTCAGACATTATGGGTACAGCGTTGTCTAGTTACCTAGTAGACTAAATGGCGTGTTCGTTTCTACTTCTTCTTTATTCGTATTGTGGATTTCTCATACTTGTTCCTTACTACATAGTTGGTACCAGTTAATTCTAGTAAATTCTAGCAAAACCACTTTATTTTCACTTATCTACTCATTCGTTCTCACTCAATAAATGTTTCTTGGCGCATGAAAGCAATATACAAAAGGTACGACTGAACAGAAGCTGAGCTGTTATGTGAAACAAAAGAGTATTAAATTCCTCAGGCCAGTAGCATTTATATGCTTTCTACACATGTGTATTCTTGAGGGTGCTTCAATATACAGGGAAAATTTTTTTACTCCACGTAATGTTCTCCGATAAACCCTTTTGCATTAAACGAATTCACAAGGTCCCGAAAATTAAAAACATCTGATGCTGGACGGAGGTTTTGGTTATGAAAATACTTGCATAATTAAAAACGTTCCCAGAAGGTTCTCTGTTTTTTCGAAATGGCGACGATTTCCAGGTCAAGGCTTAAAGATAACGTCCATAAAACGTTTATCTGTAAAAGATTTCAAAAACTTTCTCATTTAACTGTCCAAAAAGATTATCGTCGTTGAGACTTAGAAAAGAAGTGACAACGAAGAAAAACTTTTAAACAAATTATCGTAAAGGGACCTGAAAGAATTATTATCCAAGAAAATAGTCTGTGGTGAATTTTCATTATAAATAAAATTCTCATAACAAGTTATGCGTAATATCGTCTAGGGATAGCTGCGGTATGTGTGGTTGGGTGGTTATAAATCGGTATATTACATTACCAATAACAAATATTCTGAATTACTCAGTTGTAAAATAATAGACTCTTGTTGATTTTTATTCTAATATTAACTTTAATCACAAAATACAGTCAGAAAATCAGAAAAAGTATCCTACCTGCTACCAGAACTACGGCGTAGGAGCTCTACCAAATTGATATGATGTAGGATAGTGACTAGTGATGACTTTTTTACTAAGACATTAATGAAAAAGCCTAGAAACAAAAAATTTAACTATATTTTGCAATCAAACGTAGATATGAAAAAAATAATCATTTGCAAGGTAAAACACGCGAGTTATAAAAGTTAATAAGTGCCGTGTAGCGGTTGTATCGCGGTGAAAAATGATATATCATATGCGAGGTTGACACGGGAATCTCGCATTAATGTTTGAAATATTATAATGTCTGTGATTGATGTCGTTTCCAAGGGTTCTCGAATAAAATCTTTACATTTGACGTTGATAATATAGCTTCCGTAGCAGTTTTCGTAGCACTTATTCGTAGATATTTCAGAAGCTTGTTTTTTATTCTCATCTTTAAAATTGGGTTCATTTTTTACCATTTTGAGAGGAGTGGTTTGGAATAAGAACTAGTAGTTATACTAGTTCTAATAAAATACTTCACAGAGCTACGCCGTAGCAGCTACAATATGTGCGTCAAAACCTTTTTCGCTGGAATTTTCTGAAATTAAATTGATATTAATGATCGTTTTAGTTAAGAGTAAGCATAAAGTTCGAGCTTCAACTTTTGTAATCTTTTAAAGGTGCTTAAAATATACCTTATAGACATCCACATAGTTTTTATCACGTTAGGTAATCGTCAATATTAGGTCAATGATCAATCTTAACAATCTATTAACTTGTTAGGCATAGATTTTTGTTTATCGGACGATACACTCAGAAGGAATCGCGAAATTGAATACGAAAACAATTTTAATTAAAAATTAATAATTTTATACTAACTGCAAATCCTTTCAGACAGAATGTTACATTCCAAACACAAACACAATAAAACAAATACAAACTAGCGTGTTACAATAGAAAAAACGTGAAATAAACTCTGAAAGCTTCTACCCCTTCAGCCTTCAGGCGACACAGCAGTCCGCGCGGGAACCTCGGCCGCGCACCACGTGACCAAGATGGCCGCCGTGCTAAACGCGAACCATTTGCACAAAATTAAAAAGTTATTACAGGATGTTTGTGAGTATAGTTTGAGAGAGTTTTTAGTGTTATAGTTGGGTTAAAAGCATGAAGTATACTTTAAATTGTTGTGTTCATGTTAGTGCAAAACGGTGATGTTTGCTATGAGTTACTTACACACTTAATTTTTAGTTTCCGCACCCTAAATACACAATATAAAGTTTTAATACATTAAAACGTCTATTATAATGTTTAAAATGTTCATAGAATTTTTAAAGCACACCTCGCTTTGGAGTTCACTTAATAATTAAGTAAACCATGTTACAAAAATATTTAAAATTTCTAAAGTTTCAAACCCAAACAGGTGAGCTATAATTGGTAAATAAACTACTTTTCAAACTATTATCCACCTTTACACAAAGCGCAAAGTTTGCGCATACTTTTACATCAAACTTTGTTTATTTGGAATTTCAACAATTTCTGTAGTAGCAGAGTTGAGCTAGGGGTAATTATTTAATACCTATAAGCTTGAGTAATTAGGAAATTTAGGTAAGCATGTAATACAATTGGACCATACTAATTTGATTCTTAATTAAAATGTTACTCTTAAATACAACGTCATGAGGTTCCCAAAATATACTTATTATAATTATACTATTATATATTTAAAAACGCCTTCTTTCTTTGCTTTACATTGAATAAGCTCTTACATTACTATTTTAAACAAATTTGGTACAGATAAATATTTTAGTAGCCCAAAATAATCTTGAAAATTGCGTGTTTCATAGATATTTTTGTACGTTACGTAATATGCAACGATGTCAATACATTACGTCTAGTTCTATGTTTATATGTAGATTTAAACGTACGTATAAGAGATAACGTATTAATTAGTTAGCACCTAGCTTGGACAGTAAACGTCATAATAAGGGGTGTGTACTATGTACGTCGCGTAGTTTTAAAATTGTATTCATTTGCAAATCAGGGCGAGCGAAGCGAGCCCTAGTATATCCTAGAACCTTTACATTTTGTGGTACACTTTACGGAAATACTATCACGCCTATTGATTTGTGCTTTAGCATAGCAATTTTTATTAATAAGTAAGTATGTAAATGTGTTATCATCAGTCAGTCAAGATTTTTTATATGTAAACGACGACGCGAGCCCTCACAAAGCTTGGCTTTTAGCTAATAGTTATAATTATTGTATACCTACACAGATCTAAGCACGTTAACCGTTGACCCGCACGAGTTGCACCAAATAACTCATGCCCACGAACACAGTGGACAAATATTATTTTAAACACCTTACTATATTTTGTAATGACCACGCTGACGTAGGCCCTGCCCTGCAGTGAGCCTATTATAAACTTTAATCACGATTGGATGGTTTGAAAATATAATTTCAGAAAACAATATAATCACACATTTTACGAGAGACTTAAAACTATTTTCCGAAACTTATTTTTAGCAATAATTATTCATAAAACGTTTTTATACGGGATGTAACAAAATTAAGTGATAATAATTATATTACATAGAGTTTACTTTAAAAATAGCAGCGCTAATGAGTAACATTTCTTTTAATTTGCGCTGGATCACTTGCCCATACAAGGTAATATTTAAAGTACCATGGTAATTTTATTATTCATCAATCTATTTCATCAAAGTCAGATTAGTAGTTTGGGTATGGTGAAATGAAAACACATCTATACTTATTATAAAACAGTCGCTTTTTTTCCCTCATGTCCCTTTGTTTCCTTTAATCTTTAAAACTACGCAACGGATGTTAATGATTCTTTCAGTGTTAGATAGCCCATTTATCGAGGAAGGCTATAAGCTATATTTTATCACGCTAAGACTAATAGGAGCGAAGAAATAGAGGAAAATGAGGAAAAAACGGGGAAAATTATTTGAAAGGGCAAACTTGAACGCGCTAATCCAGAAACTACTGGTCCGATTTGAAAAATTATTTCAGTGTTAGATAGCCCATTTATTGAGGAAGGCTATAGGCTATATTTTATCACGCTAAGATTAATAGGAGAATGTGGAAAAAACGGGGGAAATTGTTTGAAAGGGTTTATCTCGCGAACTGTGGCGGTACCCACAATTCGCCTAACATTCCTGCATCGCGCTATCTAAGTTTTCTGAGCGCGTCGGTATATATACGACAGCTGGAATGTATCACCAGGGCTTCGGCCTGACCGGGCATACCACCTCGCTCGGTCGGAAGATCTTCCTTTGGCCTCCACGCATATTCCCACAGAACTACTGGAGCAATTTTTATGTTATTTGGCACAGATAAGAAGTAGACCACGTGAAGGATCATAGGCACATAGGATTTTAATCATTTTTTCAGTGGCTATATATTTTATACCCGTGCGACGCCGGGGCGGGTCGCTACTCGCTAGTACAATATAAACTAGCCATTAGATAATAATAAAAATTAAATAAGCATAACTTTGCTTTTTGACTTCGGTTTATATGAATACATTTTATACAATATATCTACAGATAAAGATATTATGTAAGGTGGCGTCCAAAAATTACGTGAGGTGTTTGGGTCAAAAGTTCAGAAAAACACCTCACGTAATTTGTGGACTAACTTGTATTTGTATAGTACCTAATACCCATGCATGCGAATGCTAGTAAGAGAGTAAAAATATAACACGGTCATGCACCGAAACTTTGAGAACTCTTATAAGACCCTCGGAATCATCAGATTGGAAAAAATATTATCTTTTAGTTTTTATTATTCGTAGTTTAAATATCTAAAATTATTTCCGTCGCAAAATCTTAATATTTTGGCGAGACTCAAGAAGGCGTAGGCAAAGGCAATCATCTGAAGAAAAACAAGTTTCTCCACTTCTTCGTCATTTTTTTTCCAGTCGTCTCCTCGTTTTTACACCGAGCCTTTCGTTCCATATTTCTTAGACTCTATTTCATCTTGTAAAAAAAGTATTTACGTCAAATCAAGCATCAAAAGAATTGTTAATTATTTCATTTAATTTGAAACGTGTATTATATTTCGCTATGAATAAGAAATTGGATAATTTTGAAAGAGAAAAATAACTACAAAACAGGAACGACTTTTTACATGCTCATCCGACGAACGGATTATGTTTTTTATGAAACAATCAGGTGATAACTAATCAGCAGATATTGTTATAACCATGGTCTAACCAAGTTAAGAAATAAATAATTTTCCAGCGCGGGTATCGAACTCACGAACTCCGCGCAAGCCACGCTCTTAAATTACTAAGCCATGGAGGCAGAAGTTAGTAAAGAACGACTACTTAAAAAATCTCAAAACTTTTCAGATTCTGATTCATTTCCAAGGAAGCTCCGGTAGACCAGAGACTTATTTAATGAAAAGTCATTACTTATTCTTAAAATATTCGCTATTTTCTTTTATTCTCGACGGACGAAGGGCCGGGAGTCGAAATTTGATTCGCCGCTACACGAGGAGGGTGCTTACACGTTTAATTAAAATATTTTCCGTAATTCAAATGAAGCCTAAGAAGAGACGAGCTCTCGCATTAAAATTACAGCCTCAAATATTCGCGGAGCTGCATTAAACGAGATTATGGTGCGCTCACGCTCTTTGGAAATTCTTTTGTATTTGTATGTATGTTATATTATGTAAATTTATTTTACTCGAGAGTTTAGAGACACATTTTACTTATGTTTTTTACGGGCTTTGGCCCACCATACATTTCCACTAACATTTTTGTTATGTTCCTCGCAAGTTTGTCGTCATTCGTTTATCGCGCGGTTTTACTTTTTTTGACAATTAGTGACGATCCTATATCCGGGTGAGCCTCGGGAAAGGACACATGGTCCCGTAACAAATTAGGTAGTCTTCATCAAGATTATCATCCGACTATTGCCGTCCACTGCTGAACGTAGGCCTCACCCAATGAGCGCCAACCATCTCGATCTTGGGCAGCCCTCATCCATCCGCTGCCAGCCACTTTCCTTAAATCGTCGGTCCACCGTGCTGCGGGACGTCCTACACTACGTTTGCCTAAGCGTGGTCTCCACTCTCACTTGTCTGCTACATCTACCGTCTTCCCGTCTGCAGACATGACCAGCCCACTTCCACTTCAGCGTGCTAATTCTATGAGCGATGTCGGTTGACTAGTTCTCTGGCGAATTATAGTCATTAGAAATTTTGTCCACCAGAGATACTCCTAACATAGCTCTTTCCATAGCACGCTGAACACCCTAACTTGTGAACTAGTCCTCCATTAGGTAGTACAAGATATTTATCGTGATTAAATAATAATAATTATTAGTCTCGACTCTCGGGGAACTTACCTAAGTACCTATACGCAAGTCCCAAGGGAACCTTTATTTCGGCTTACAAAATACATCAAAACAAACTTTTCCTCTTTATAATAATGAACGTGTTATTACTTTATTAAAACAATAACATGTTTTTGTCTCGGAGCTCTTAAATGGCGGGGAATGTGAAGCCTCTAGGATATTATGATTTATTAAACATCGAACGATGTCGTCGTCAAACTGAATTAATTTCACTATAAATATTAAACAAGAAGCTTTTCATAAGTTGGCTTAAATTCCTGGCGTATTTATTATAATCTATACTCTCATGAAATATTTCCAGTAATAAGTTTACTCTTATTTTGTAAATAACTTAGTTTACCTACTATACCTATCTTAGGTAGGAAGATAGTACTATATTTTTACTACGGCTAATGACGTTAGTATAGAATTTATTAAAATTTATAAACGATTGGGCGACTCTTATAATTATTTATAATGTTGATATTACAGAAAAAGAACAAAGATGAGTAATTCCGTTCTTCTCCTAACCTACTTGCCTAATATAATATTGTATTGAGTATTCGTATAATCTAGATTAGCGGTTCCCAAACTTTGAGTTTGAATGACGCAACTCCAAAAAAGGAATGTTTTGTCTTTGAATGAATTGTTTTCATGCTGAAACCTGATAAATGGCTGATCTACATAAACCAAAACGGGATCAAAAACTTTTAATTATTATTGATTTCTTTCATGCATTATAATTTTTATATCTTTAGCTGTGTCATCAGACGTATATCAATCTAAGCATTTTGTGACAAAAACTAAAAAGTTCGAAACATTAAGTAATGAATGACTATTTATTTTATTATAAAAGATTTGGACGAGGCCGTTGGCAACAATTTATTAACTCTACATAAACCTTTCGTAAAGTTTCGTCGAAGGACATAGGAGTTCGTATTGTTAGTTACGAATACCCTGTATTACATTGTTAATTCAGGCCAGTGATCAATTATCGTATTATTTTGTATCACTATTTTTCTATGAAATAATAGGAAAAAGAAATAATATAAGGAAAAATCATGAATAAATCCTACTCGTAATCCTATTTAGGTTGTACCGAAAGGATTTTCTAAGTGTAATTTTCTAAGGCTTCATTAGGTTATTTTGATTCTAGACGTTTTCCGCCACTTACAAAATGAAAATAAAATCTGTGTGAGTTGTAACGCACGAGGATAATATATATTTCAATTTCGAAATTCGAACCAATTTGCTTTTGGTCTAGTAGGGCGATTCACGATGTCCGTTAGAGTCGGATTCGGAAACTTTACCGTGCAGTCAAGTTTTCGAATCCCAGTGAAATTGCGCATTGTAAATCAGGGCCTAGGACAGAGTAGCATAGAGTATATAAAGCATTAGCAATCTCTCTCTCTCTGACACACATATTTTTTTCAGTGGAGAGCGGGTCGGAGGAGATGCCGGCTAGCAAGCAGGCGGACCCCAGCACGGAGCAGAAGGAGCGGCTCATAGCGGCCGTCAAGAAGGAGGTCAAGCAGTTGATGGAAGAGGTAAAAAAATATTATTCATATTTACTAGAGCACTGTCTTTCAACCTGTGGGTCGCTAATTACTTATTTATATCGGGGGAGCCGCATCCTAAAAAAAGGTTAACAAACGCTGTACTAGACCAATATAAATTATTGGTCTGTCAACAGAGTTGCTACTTGATCGAGATCAGGCATAATATAATGTTGGTCGTTTAGTAGAGCCGTTTAATTTTTGGCACACACACGTCATGGTGAACGTTTGAACACCAAACTGACTATACGCCGCTGAGTGTAAGCAGGCTCACTGTCAGCCCCAGTGTGAACGTGAAAATAAAACGGTATTTATGCTGACTATTGCTATAGCGTACAATATGCCAGCACGCAGCGGTGCGAACAAAACAGTCGGCTTGTATACGTTCACACCGCATGCGTACGCTGAGCGGCCGACTATTTTCAAGAGTCCGCCCGGCGGACTGAATCCAACTACGCTGTCGCGTAGCTACGTAGCCATTCAGCGTCCGTAGTGACGATCGGCTGCCGAGTGTCCGCTCCTACGCCTAGCGTAATGGCGTATAGTCAGTTTAGGTGTGAACGAAAAAGTGAATTTGTATGGAAATACAATAAACTGCGTAACGGTCGCTCACAGTCAGCGGCGTATAGTCAGTTTGGTGTGAGCACGGCCATACTTAGATGTTTTAAGAGGGTGACTAATACAAAAAATCAAACATCGTCCTTCTCTCTTCACATTCACGCCCGTCTTTTATATGCCAGGCGAAAAAGGGCGATGCGGATTCATCGCCAAATTAGTTTTTTTTCAATAACTCGATAAATAATATACAACATCTTAAAGATCCGCTAAGTCAGTTCTCAGTGATAGAATTTTATACCATGTGTTAAAATATTAACTTAGTTTAATGCACGTTTATTGGCAATATATGAAAAATTCGTGAAAATTAGAAGCATCTTTGTGATTTTTTTCTATCGAGAAAATGTTAAGATATCGTGTTTTCGCTTGGTCGGATCCTCGGAAATATAATATAGTATCTATGTTTAAAAAATTAAACAAATCGGGGCTTATTTTCAAGTATAAAACTGAATTATAAAATCGACAATTCAGGGTTAGTCTCCCCCTTAATACGTAGTTCAAGTTCAGTGATTATTTTCAGCATTAGGAGGAAATTTTTGGAACTCTGTAACTTTGTCGATTATTATACATTCAGTTGACGTATTTCACCAACTTCACTGGTTTGACCCTTTCTAAAAGAAACAAGATTTTTTATAGCTTAGGTTTTATTTTGCCTTTATCAACTTTTATTTAGCTTTTGTCGAGGAATTGAAGAAAACATACGTTACGTAACTGGAACAAAGTGTTCAGATGCGGCGAGTGCAACTGTTTTATGTCATACTGTAATATGACTAAGATGCTTTAGAAAATATGGAATGGAGCACAAAAGCACCGGGAATTGTAGGAAAAGTGAAATAGAAGAGTTACTTAAGTTCTAGCAAATACAATGTCTATGCTACTAGAAACACAGTTGGCTCGTTACTCGCTTACTGCATTTAACAATCTTTTGCACTTAAAATACTTCTGGAAACGATAACTACAGTAACATTAAGTTTATTTCAAAAAAAGTTTACGTGTTTCTACTCTTATTGTGTTGAGCAAAGCCAAAAAGCTGACATTGTTTTGCCTTTTAGCAGTCATATGTGCTATCTGTGTATTACTATGTGTATTACCAAGTTAATAATCCGAATATAATAATAGATGTCGTGTCAATAGATTCGTAATAATGGTTCGGGATATCATAGTATAATTTTCATAGCTGGGTTTTTTGATTATTAAGCAAATATTATCTCTTAATTGTTATATTAGATATATTATATTAATAAATTATTTATAATAATAAATAATAAAATCAAGTCAATGTTGTGCAAAAATAATTAATAATAATTTTATTGGTAGGTACAATTATATTTGTTAATGAAGGCGCTACGTTGCCCGGCTCGGCGCGGCGTATAAAATACTAGACGTTCCGCGCGGTTTCGCCCGCGTAAATTATATATTTCACAGACAAATTAGTCCACAAAAATAGCCTATGATCCTTCTCGTGGTCTACTTCTTATCTGTGCCAAAATAACAAAAAAGTGCTCCAGTAGTTCGTGAGATAAGCCCTTTCAAATAATTTCCCCCGTTTTTCCACATTTTCCTCTATTTCTTCGCTCCTATTAGTCGTAGCGTGATAAAATATATCCTTTAACCTTTCTAGATAAATGGGCTATCTAACACTGAAAGAATTTTTCAAATCGGACCAGTAGTTACTGAGAGTAGCGCGTTCAAATGAGCCCTTTCAAATAATTTCCCCCCGTTTTTTCCATATTTTCCTCTATTTCTTCGCTTCTATTAGTCTCAGTGTGATAAAATATAGCCTATAGATAGCCTTCCTCGATAAATGGGCTATCTAACACTGAAAAAAAATTCAAATCGGACCAGTTGTTCCTGAGATTAGCGCGTTCAAACAAACAAATAAACAAACTCTTCCGCTTTATAATATTAAGTATCTATCTAAGATTTTATTCTTTTTATTTATTCCAGCCCAATAAAGCGATTATTGGGCTGGAAATATTTTCAATTAAAAATACCAATATTTTATAGAATGCATATTATGCGTATTGCCGATTGCGCATGATATAAAAATAGATGAATAAAAACAAGGGTTATTAGTCTAGTTGATGTTTTTTTTAGTTAACTGTTTTTTTTACCTCTATTAACTATTTTTTTCTGGCTCGCGTTTTTGGTAAGTACTTAATTTTACGCGTAATATAATGATTTTAAAAATAAGAATACTCGTAATGATGAGCTTGTTACCGATACAAAGTTAAGATGTGTAACTAAGAAAATAATTAGCTATCATAATATAATAGGTACAAGATATAATAAGAGGTCATTATCATAATAATTTGAAGAGAAAAACCTTTTGACCTCAATTTGATGGTATTGAATAATTTCAAAGCTTTTGTGTTCCAATAAAATTGATATTATATTTAATTTATCGAACACAATACGCTGTAACGTAACAATACATTCAATGGAGCTTCTGTTTTGTACAAATTAATTGTTATTTTAATAGTGATAATTGATCGCTGACAGTTATCAATAATAATTAAAATTGATGAATCAAAAATCATAATAATTAATTGTTTGCCGCCTAAATCCTTTGTTCATCTCATCATTTCTCTTGTGTTGGTTACCCCACCGTTGTCGCTGTTTATTATTCTGAGTTGGTGTTAAGAGCCAAAATAATTTAATAATTTGGCATATGTGGTTCCAACTCTTCCGACGCATTCGGCTGATATGACACACGAGTGTCTAAACACACCATGCCGAAGTTCCGCGGCGGAAATTCCGCATGATTATTTCAGCAATGTCAAACGCATACAATATAACGCGTTACGCGACCGAATTTCGACATGGTGTGTCATCGGTAATTTAAAATACATTGCAGGCGGAATCAAGCCAAACTTCCACAGCCAAAAATCATCTCAATCATCAATCATCAATCATAGTGTGTTTAGACTTTAGACACTAAGTGTCTCGAACGCCACCGAATTGACGCAGAAAAAAAAATTACCGCCGAATCGTTGCCGAACTTACGCTCGACCGAAGTTCGGCTGTACGCTCTAACGCGACGTCATTTCGGCATGGTGTGTCATCGGTAATTAATACATTGCAGGCGTAATCATGCCGAACTTCGGCCGCATATCTTCGGCATGTTTTAAGAGTTTAGACATATAGTGTTAAATTTATTAGTTTCAAAGATTATGAATATCCACTACTTACCCTTTAGATATTAATACAAACAGTTAGAGTTACACGAGCTGCATAATACGAATGTAAAAACACGTTATAAGCTGATACGTAATGGCAGCAGCTTGTTAGTAAGACAAACATAAAATACTCAACATATTTGCTCACTTGACGAGCTTTATGTAACTTTTAATAATACTCGCTAAGCTAGTGTAACGAACCTCTTGTGGCGATATAATAGCTTGTTAATTGTAATATTCTTTGTTTCAACGATCTTACCCGTTTTAATCATGTTATATTTTTCAGGTCTTTAGTAATTAAATTGTGAGCCGCTTACTTTTTCAATTCATTATGTTGTGGAACGTGAAATTAATGATAATACATTTTCCAATAAATTAATTATGCCCTTAATGATTGTTAGAGTTTGCGGCTAGACATTCCTTTTTGAAATAGTTGATAGTTTGTCTAATCTCGAAGCAAAATTAATTATTAAATACTGATATAATATACCTCTAGTACCTATTGTACCTAAAATTGTTTACTAGTAATCTCCTTTTCATTGTTCTAATTTGATTGTCATTGGCTGCTGAGTTATAAGTAATTCAACTATTATACTGTACTCGGCGAAACATGGCGGTAACGGTCATTGACTCCCTGTCAAAAACTTGTCATTTTCTATATAAACCGCGATTGGCAGTGAAGTGGCAGATGTTGTCGATCGCGGCTTTGTGTAGAAAATGACAAGTTTTTGCTAGGGAGTCAATAACCGCTACCGCCATGTTTCGCCGAGTACATTATAGAACAAGTTAAAACGCCAAAATTAATGATTATATAGTGGCTATAATATTTCAAAACTAAATTATGCCCGAAAAATTCATTTATCCCGCGAAAACCGTACATTTTATTGGAAATTGGAGCTCAAAGTGTCTCCATACCCAGCAAAGTCAGTTCGAAAGTTTTGGCGAGAAAACGTATAGACATACGAACATACATTCATTATTAGTAAAGTAATGACATGGTAGGGTAGTTTTCTTGTAACGATGATTGACTGTCTATACTCTATACTGTTATACGTCGTAATATTTGTGCCAGATGGCCAAAAATCGATATCTTTACTCCCAAGGCGTCGTGACGTAAGCTTGTAAAGCTCAGACTTTAGTTTTAATAATATTGGAGATGTAAGGGGAGCGCCCAATAGAATTCTGTCAAAAACTACAAAAATAAGAAAATGCATAATTATGCTACTCTATATAGGTACTATCAGAGAAGTTGATTCCTATGCAGATGGCGGACCTAAGTAATTTGGTCGCGTTACGTAAAACCCAGCCGACCGATCACAGCTAACATTGAATTGACATAAGCCGACCACATGACTTAGATCTGCCATCTGCATAGGAATCAACTTCCCTGATAGTACATTCGAAACCTCCTAGGCAGAGGATGAGAATATACCAATAGAGCTGATTATCTAATTATTTTAAAACTACAAATCAATAATCTCATTATTTCAAAACTACAATGTTTTGTTTTCACCTCAATAATTTATATTAATTTTTGTTAAAAACGGAATCGGTTTGTTTTTTTTAAGTACCAAGTGACGTCACTCCAGCTTAAACATTACTGCGAGGATCGAGGATAAACATTATTTTTGGAATTTTCGAATAAAATGACACAAATGTTTTCCCCCCAGGCGGTGACACGTAAATTCGTGCACGAGGAGAGCGGCGGCGTGACAGCGCTGTGCGGCGCCGTCGAGCTGTGCCTCGGCCAGGGGCTGCGGCGCCGCGCGCTCGGCCTCTTCAAGACCAGCTCCACGACCGCGCTGTTGCACAAGATCGCCAAGGTATGAAATTAGCTGCAAGTCTCATCGTGAAGGTAGCCATAAATTCCACGATCATGACGATCAACTGTCACAACTCTGTGAAGTTAGTTACAAGTACCACGTGCACTGTATACATCGAACGATCACTTGTCACAGCTCTGTGAAGTTAGTTACGAGTCCCACGTGCATGAACATCATACAATTACAATTTTTATTGCTATAAGTTTCGATTTTTAATTTATGTTGCGATATTGTATCGCCCAATCATCTTAATTAATCATTGATTAGTAATGTATTTAAGTCAATTATATCGAATTGAGTCTGCTATAATTTAACCCTGAAAATGCCTCCTTTGGAATTCATTATTCCAAAATGGCGGGAGATACTTTTTTCAAATACTTTTCTGGCGCCCCTTTATTTGTTGAAGTGTTAAATATTCTTTGTGAAAAGGGTACATCTGAATATTATATTACAGCTTAACATCAAAAATAAATTAAAATGGCGCTATGTTTA
Source organism: Lysandra bellargus (assembly GCA_905333045.1). Taxonomy (NCBI): domain Eukaryota; kingdom Metazoa; phylum Arthropoda; class Insecta; order Lepidoptera; family Lycaenidae; genus Lysandra; species Lysandra bellargus. Next base: position 4,095,434 of record HG995337.1, on the reverse strand, counting down.
TAGAGGATGGGTACAAGGTACCCTTAATATCAAATAATAGTTCTAAATATTCTGGTAACACTTGGTTATAATAATTTTATTATCAATGAAAAGAAAACATTAATCCCTTATCCCGGGGTTACGAGCCGCTACGCCGCACAGTGGAAAATTTGGGTCCGTATCGGATCAAAAATCTGTAACTTCAAGGTTTTTCATCGTATTGTATTGAGATTTGGCACATGCATACAGTGATATACAAAGATTTTAAAAATAATCAATTTTTGTATTTTTTTCAATGTATACATATTTATTTTAGGTAAAAAAAAATAGAAAAGAGAAAAAAAGTAATATTACGAGTAGTTATATGTTTATTTTTTATAAATAAGTACTAATATGAGTAAAATTAAGAAAACTTAAATAATTACTTATCACACAAGCATAATAAAATACATAAAATTTTAAAATCGTATAGTACCTATTTATACCCCACACCAAACTAATTGATCTCAAATTAGACAAATCTTATAATATTATTGGTTTTTTAAAACTAGGTTTTAGTTACTGATAATGTTATATCTATTTGTTATTATCCTCGCTATTCCTAACTAAAATTACTTCCGGTGTAAATGTAGGATCACCTTCAGGTACCACCTTCAAAAGACTTAGTGCCTCTTCATCAAGATCCTTCACATTTCTCACATAAGGTTTTCTTAAACTTGAAATGAATGGATCTGAAGTATATAGAAGCGTTTTAAATACGTCTTCATTTGTAGCTATACGGGAACATTTTCTGGCATGGTGCAGGCGCATATTTCTGTAGTCTTTATTGCGCGACTCTTGTGCATCTTCCGACAGTTGCCCAACAGGAAGAACAGAAAAATGTTTGATCACGTTTTCTCCGTGTATAAGTAATTTGTGCACGGAGGATAGCATGTAGTACCAATCATAGTTACTAACATAAATTCGCGCAGTTCCTAAGGCATACATTTATAAATTCTAGTAAATTTATAAATTCATAAATTCTAGTAAAAGTGTTTTTCCTTATCTTTGTTGATTCTAAGGAGTCTCCATAAGCAATGCACGGTCTTCCTTGTTCACCAGAAGTTGATGGCAGTGAATGTGCTTCAGACTCCGGAAACTGTACTGAATATCCTGACTCCAGCCAGCTTGTATTATTCAGAATAAATTGGTCCTTTTTCCGTGATGCTTTAGCCCAGCGCTTATTGAAAGAAGGCAGAATATGTCTTTGAATGTCACCAATTACAAAACACAAGTTGTTTTCAGAAACATTTAATGTTTGCTGTAGAACTATGGACAACGATTCCAAGGTTCTGCCACGCTCGATATAGGGAATGATGAAATCACCCTTAGTACAGTTGAAAGTTGACATTTTAATGGAAATAACCAATTTAAATAAGTGTCACTTAATATGAAATACACGCTGAAGTGTGCAATTTGAAGATATTTGCTTCCCCTTATATACTGGTTTTTCAGATATTAAATACGTACTAATGTCAATGTTATGCATATTTACTCACGCAGGACGAGTGCAAAATAGATAATAAGCTATTGCTATCAAAATATTGTGGTTCATATTGTTTTTGTATAGTATGTCAGCAGTAACCGCAAAAGATACCGAATTATCTACTCCGACCTCTATCACATTTTTTTCCCATAACTTCCAGGACCGCAAACTTCCGCAGCAGATTTTTTAAATTTTTCATTTATGAATAGTAAGGCTATCAAATAACACATAAAGTTGCGCGTGGGGAGCCGTGGGTAAATATGAAAACCTTCGACGAAAAAAAAAAGAAAGTGAAAAATAGGGTATGTCATTTTTTAAGTACTTACTCAAAAATAAAAAGCATATTAAAAAAAGTTAATAGCTCATTAATAAGAACATAAAATATCCTTTTTAAAAATGTATAAAACCGCATGCATGTGCTAAATACTTTTTTCACAATATTCATTTGAATTATGTGTATGCAAACATTTGAATGAGCCATCCGCTACTTCAACTTACTTCAACCTATGAAAAAAAAATATTTATGCAGTTTTAGTACAAAAAAATGTCTGATTAGGATTATTTGGTTATTAGAGTATCGAATGCAATAAATATTTCATTCAAATTGTGATATTTTTAAAAACCATTTATGATATGCTCTAGTTCTACCATTTTCCATAGTGCGCCGCACCGTAGCGAATTCCTGTAGCACGCTCAAATTAGGCTCGAACGTAAAATAACGTTTGCATTTACCAAATCTGAGCCAAATAATACTTCTATAGATCTACCTGAATCTGATGGCAATTTTTGACAGCAGATTTTCAAAAAATATCCTTGATCATTGGATAAATTTTTATATTTGCATGTTTAACACACAGAGTCAGCCGCTATAAGAAGAAATTTATTCCAATTACCCCGGTATTGCTGGAGTCAATTCATTCTCTCACTTTTTGCCATCAGATTCTGGTAGACTTATACATAATATTCTGACGTTGCTATGGGTAATTTTATAATAATCAATGAAAAGAATCAATCCTTTCTTCCGATGCTACGAGCCGCTACGCCGTAGCACCCGTAGCAAATTCCTGTAGCACGCTCAAATTAGGCTCAAGCGTATTACGCTTGCATAATCAAATCTTGCCCTTTAGCCAAGACGTTATCTTTATTGCTTCTTTATAGAATCACCGATCAAAATGTATGGAATTGACATAATCGTTCGATAAAATGAAGTTGACGTTCGTCTCGTGTAATGTCAATTCCACACATTTTGATCGGCGATTCTTTATAGAACCTATAAAGAAAACATCTCGGCTAGGGGCTCTAAACGACACGATCCAAGTTATTAACGCCGTATTAGCTCGATAGTTACGCAGCGTTTAAACCTATTACCGTATGAGATCGGCCAGGCGTAAATCGACTAATACCTACCGCTTATACGCAACAAAAGGGACTAATATTATTGTACGAATTAGTAATGACCTTCGTGAGTCATCCGACCACACTTATTCCATTGAATATAATAATATTATGTTAATACGATTACGCCGTCAGCGATTTAATAGAGCTATAACTTTTTTACTATTCTCTTTTATAAAATTAAATAAAGTAGAAGCCTAGACATCGTTTTGCTGTTTTTTATGTCCCATTTCTGTAAACGTACTAACATATTATTTTAACATAAAATATTTTTATATTCAACTGGAATTACACTTATTCTGTAAACTTTCACGAAATGAGGGTTCATAACAATTCGTCTCAGGTCTGGTTTAAATTGTTGTAATTGAATAGACTATAGAGATGTTTGTTACCTTACTAGGTATATATTATGTTATGTTGAACGCCTCCGTGGTCTAGTGGTATAGAGCGCGGCTCTTGACTCGGAGGTCGTGGGTTTGATTCCCGCATTGGAAACATGTGATTTTCCAAGTTTGGTTAGGACAATGCAGGGTGATCACCTGATTGTCTGTTAAGTAAGATGATCCATGCGTCGGACGGGCATATAAACAGTCGGTCCTGCGCCTGATCTCTCGCCAGTCGTGTCGGTCTCCCGTCCCACTGGGTTATGAGAGTAAAGGAATAGAGAGTGCTCTTGTGTACTGCGCATACACTTGGGCACTATAAAATTACTCCTGCGTAGCTGGCCTGGTTTCAATGAAACCGGCCACCGTCACCAAAACCTGTGTGGGAGCTATTATATTATGTTATTATTACTATGTAACACAATTTGAATTTTAAGCTTTGTTAAATATTAATCGCGTTTACCCACTAAAAAACAACCCGTTTATTTTAGACCTCACGTATGGAGAATAAAGGCCTTCATTATATTATCATATTATTTCATTTATCAAGGCGAGCGAAGCGAGCTCTAGTATATCCCACAACCTGTATATTTTGTGGTACAGGTTGTGGGATAATGTGGAAATGGAAATGTGGGAGCCCCTGATATAAAGATGTAAAACCTGATGTTTACCAAGTTTCTCCATATCGAAGATGCTCTTTTTCATCTTAATCTAGATTTAATCTAATACTTGGATACGTTCTTCAGTTGTAACAATTTTAATCAGCTCTCAGAAAATTATCTATGACCATTACTAATTCTATTTTTTATTTTCTGGACAGTATTTACTAAATAAAGTAGATTTGACTAATGAGAACATTTTATGAAAAACGTGGTACTAAATTGTATCCATGTATACATTTAGGAATCCTCTATTCCATCTTAATTTAGATTTTGAACTGATCCTTGGACATATTATCTAGTTTCTCAATTGTAACATTTCTAATGCGCTCTTACAAAATTATATATGACCATCACTGAGGTATTAATCTATACTAATATTATATATAAAGCGGAAGAGTTTGTTAGTTAGTTTGTTTGTTTGTTTGTTTGAACGCGTTAATCTCAGGAACTACTGGTCCGATTTGAAAAAATTGTTTCAGTGTTAGTCCATTTATCGAGAAAGGCTATAGGCTAATTTTATCACGCTAAGACTAAAAGGAGCGAAGAAATAGAGGAAAATGTGGAAAAAACGGGGGAAATTATTTGAAAGGGCTTATTTGAAGGCGCTAATCTCAGGAACTACTGGTCCGATTTGAAAAATTCTTTCAGTGTTAGATAGCCCATTTATCGAGGAAGGCTATAGGCTATATTTTATCGCGCTAAAACTAATGGGAGCGAAGAGATAGAGGAAAATGTGGAATAAACGGGGGAAGTTATTTGAAAGGGCTTATTTTACGAACTACTAGAGCAATTTTTCTGTTATATTTTGGGTCAGATAGGAAGTACACGTGAAGGCTATTTTTTGTGGACTAATTTGTCTGTGAAATATATGAACGTCTAATAATAATAATCGGCCAAGTGCGAGTCGGACTCGCGCACTAAGGGTTTCGTACCATTATAGAGCAAATTTAGCCCAAAAATGTGTTTTTTGTATGGTTTAATTTGTTCTTTTATTTAAATATTATTATTAAATATTAAAGTGCACATAAAACTAAGGACCTTGAGTAAAATTCAAGTACCTACCTGTTGCCATTATTGATATAGAGCCAAAGACGCCAAAAAAATCACGTTTGTTGTATGGGAGCCCCCCTCAAATATTAACTTTATTTTGTTTTTATAGCGGCAACAGATATACACAATCTGTGAAATTTTCAACGTTCTAGCTATTACCGTTCTTGAGTTACAGCCTGGAGACAGACAGACGGACAGACAGACGGACAGACAGACGGACAGACAGACAGACGGACAGACAGACGGACAGACATCGAAGTCTCAGTAATAGGGTCCCGTTTTTACCCTTTGGGTACGGAACCCTAAAAATGAATCCATAATATATTTCCCTTGGTTACGACATCACGCGTAAACTGCTGGACCGATTTTTCTGGGTATAGACATAATTATGTACTTTGAATCCCGGAAAAGGACATAGGATACATTTTGTCCCAATTAATGTACGGTTCCCGCACAATAAACTTTTATGATTTTCGCCTAAACTATTCAATCTATTTTGATGAAATTTAGTATAGAGATACTTTGAGTCCCAGGAAAGAACATAGGATATATTTTGTTCGGAAAAATGTACGCTTCCCACAAAATGTACCTTTGTGGTTTGCGCGTAAACTATTCAATCGATGTACGGAAACAACTATAAACTGAAGTCCACGCGGACGAAGTCGCGGGCAACAGCTAGTACAGTCAATATCCGGACAGTATTTAATCGAAACTATCTGGCAGTAGTAGTCGGTAGTCGGGCCGGACTTTGATTACTCCTCTACCTTTGTGCCTCTGACATTTTATTAAAGAAAATATTAATCTTCGGAACATATCGATGTTATTAGCGAAATATATCGGGAACTTCTATCATCTGAATTATTCTGGTAACTTTTATGGTTTCTCACATTATTTGTACTAATGAAAAAAACTTTCGCATCTATACAGATGCGAAAGTGTGTTTATTACTTCACATTTAGGCAACCGAACCGATTTTAGGGAATTTAGTAAAAGATTAAAATATCATATTTTTATTCCAAAAAATTGCATTTTGCGACATACCAATTTTGGAGCTTGTTGCGCCAAAATTCGTGCAGTTTCAGTTGTAGACAACATCTGGCTTTATCATCATGACGTATTTTTTGAAAACTCAAAAAGAAATCTGTTAGAGATATAGAAAAATATTTTAAAGAGTGTTAAATTTTAAATTCCTTAATATTCTGCGCTAGAAAAACATAAACCTGCATTTGATATTCGAGAAAAAATTTGCTCTACTAGAACTCTTCATAAAGCCACTATGAGAAATATTAAAAATATGATCACAACCCACCCCGCTTAATGGCTCCTCATCTTGAGCTATAAAGATTAAATCTTCGTTCAACGATGATTAGAGCTGAAGTTTACTCGGAGTTTTTTTTTAATAAAAAGTGTTGTTAGCTTCACGTTATTTTTAGTTTTATTGCAAAATTCGAGTTACATCAATTGGTTGTGTCTTACATTATGTTAAAATGTGTATTACGACAGTTAGGGCCTGTTTCACCACTTCCTGATAAGTGCCGGATAGGCTATCCACCACTTAACTTGACAGATAAAGTATGGAGAATCTGTCAAAAAAGTTGTGGATTGCCTATCCGGCACTTTATCAGGAAGTGGTGAAACTAGGGTGAAACCCAGGCTACCAAAAATGTTGATGATAACTTTAACATTGTTTCACATAACTGTGCAGGGCCGGATTTGTTTTATTTAGGATACCATAAGGGGGTGACAGACACGCGAGTAAGTACGTGGACTTATGGCTCGACGATCTTATTCGCCTGTGTGTCAGCAAAGAGCTGCAAGCCGGGAGCCGCGCGCCGCGAGCCGCGAGCCTGGGGGTTGCCATCATGCCCTCAGGCTCGCGGCTCGCGGCGCGTGTGAGCGATTCTCGTGTGTCACCGACGCGAGCCGAGTAAGTTCGCGAACTTAAAACCCGCGTACTTTAAGTTCGTACGTCTGTCACCCCCTATAGAGGACATATACACGTTAGGATAACATACACGTTGCGTTTTGTCTCAGCATTGTTTTTTTGCAATCTGCATTTTTTTTGCAGAAAGAAGGATTTTTGTCCTTGGTACATTTGCCTCTATGTACTATACGTAGCCATGGCACTATGGGTACCTTGGAGTAGTCCACTAGAAGCGACCTATCCACTAAATTATGAGTGTCGCGGATCTGTTTAACATACATAAAGGACATTTCTAATTTTAAATTTCGTTTTTTACCAGCACTGCCCCGAAGCGGCGTTAGTATCGGCGCGCGTGCTGTCTATAGAGGGTGCTCCGGCCACGCGCTCGGCGTCGGGGGTGGAGCGCCGGCCCTCCGTGCCGCGCCCGCCGCTCTGCAAGAGGGGCTCCGGGTCCCTGCTAACACAGTCGCCTCCTACGGCGAGGTACGAGGAAGATTTTTATTTCGTGACACGTTTGAAACAGTAAATACCATATTTAAACTACAGTAGGCATAAACACGGAGCTACAGTGACAGTTGGAAAGCGACATTTCAGTTTTCAAAAACACAAATATGGCGCTTTATGTAAGTCGGGACTCGGGTCTGCTCCCTAGCGGTCGTACAATTACGGTTTTTAGAGAAGGCCAAGGTCGAAGGTTTTACTCTTGCTCCCGCTTTTCATATGTTGGCAGACGAGCATGACTTGTTTGTTGCAATGATGAAAATGTCCTTGACTGATAGGTACGTTACAAAAGTTGCTTGAATGTTTGTAAATGTCCTTAAACAGATATGAGGACTAGGAGTTTATAGAAGCGAAAAACAATGAAGATAATCTTAACTCTTTTTTACAATTTTTAAGTAGGTACCTTGTGGAAGAAACCGCTCTAAGCGGTAAAATTTGAAGATTTTTTCTTGCTCTGTATTTTTTATGTGCGTAAATAATGAGATTATTATTATTACCGGTTGTGTAACAGACTCTTTTGAAGCAATGTTCGATATAATATTTTTACCCGGTAGCTGACAAAATTAACCTTATCAATCGAATTGTCTCAGGAAATGTCAATCGAAACCGAGTGGGACACAAAAAGAAGAACACTTATTATTTCAATAAAATTCAATTATGTTGATAAGGTTTCCTTTTTAAAAGAAAAATTCAATTAGGGATTCTCTTCAGAAATCGTAACAGGATATTTACAATTTACATTGTAAATGAATTTTCCAGTCTAAAGCCTATATTCTTTAAAAAAAATATTCTGATATTAGCACAGATGTTAGGTAGGTACACTCAGTAAGTCTCAGAAGACTTATATGTGCTGGACTAGGTATATACTAATGTGTATTCAACCTAATATTATTTGCAAAAAATACTTAAATAGAGAAATCATTATTACTTATATTAAATAACATTATGTACCAACGAAGAAGTTGATTTATTGGCAATTGACGGACCTACGTCATTTGGTCGGGTTATGTGAATTCAATATAAGTCGTGTCTGGGTTTGACACAAAACGACCAAAATATAACGTAAGTAGGTCTAATCTGTCTATGAATCCACTTCTCTGATAGTACCATCGAAGAAATTGATTTCTAGGTATTTGATCGGATCATGTCAATTTAATGTTAATTGTGAATTGTGATCTTTCGAATGGGTTTGACGTAACGCGACCAAACTATGTAGGTCCCCCATTTGCCTAGAAATCAGTTTCTCTGATAGTACATTGGGTAAAAGTAGCAAGACTGGGTGACCGGGGATGATTACGAATGTAATTAAAAAAAATTTATCACAATTTCTTGTTTACAGCATGATACCAAATAAGAGAAAAAACATTGAAATAAATCGCGAACTGTAATTTGATATTGCCGAGAATGTATGCGTTTAATCAAATTGCCGGCGTTATCATATAATTTTTCCAATAATTGGCTTATACATTTGAAGCGGGAAAAGTTATTTAATTATAAAGTACGGGGTTTTATTGAAGCGTCACTATAGTGGATTATAAGTCAACTTACAATGTGACGCTGCGAACTCGTGTTATTAAAGTTTTAAAGTTCTAGATATCTGCTTTAAAGCGTTTTCAATCAATATAAGTACAATGTTTAATACTCAAGGGTGCGATTAAATGATAATTTTGAGAAAAATGCTCCATATACATCTTTACTAATTATAGTAAATCTTTAACCTTAGAAAGACTAGGAGCGGTCAAAACGTGTGTTTTGACGTATTTAATTACTCTTTGTTGTTTCTGAGTTTTTATGACAGAATTTTATCTATTCAACGGCTCTTAACGAGCATCACCTATGAACCAAACGAACCCAACAATTTCACTCCGGAGGTATAAAGGGGACGAAACTTAGCGAAGTTCGTCCCCTTTGTACCCCGGTGTAAAGTTGGCAACCGGAAGTATTGTTAACTGGAAACTATTCAGTACAGAACTGTTCTAAACTCCTCAAACTAGTTACTGTTACCTATGCGCTTTATATACTAGATTCTAGAATCTAGATGTTTCATGTTGACCAAAATTTCGTTGCGCGTGAATTAAGGTACAAGTTGGAACTTTGGAAGCCAACTACTTGAAGCGGCAGCAGACGTCGCGACACTACTGGCTTCTATGTATTTCTGTTAGGGTCAGTGGATTTAGGCCGTGTAGATCCACAAGCTTGGCTCTACATGAGATCTCATATCTTTTTCACAGGGTAAACCTTATGTGGCCATCTCGGCATTTTACAATAACATTTTACAAGAAATGTTATTCAAATTTATTCAAATTCAAATTATTTATCGAGCATACAACACATTCACACACACAATCACACAACAGTTTATCACGTTAAGTCTCTTTCGGCGACGTGATGCGCGCTTCGTTCGGGAGCCTCCCCCGGAACCTCCGGTAAACTACACCGATGGGCCAGAACTCCACCTCGAAGATGGATAAAGCTAGAGTCGGCACTCTCACCACAAAGGAACTGAAGTTCGCTTTGTGGCGAGAGTGCAGACGCTCCACCCTCAAGGTATAGGTGGTCTTCTCGCGGATGTAGTTTACGACGTCTTCGACCGTGGTGGACCAGTGCAGGCGCGACACGTAGAGCGGTGTCGCGCGCACCTCGCCGCGTAGGCGCAGCTCGGGCATGTAAAGTGCGGTGCCGCGGTGGTTGCGGACGGTGGGCTTCCTCTTCTTCCTCCTATTGGTGGGATACTAGGGCTTATAATAATAAACCCTAATTATAAACAATCCACAACGGATGCTAAAGCCTCAGTTTAAATTCGTTTACCGCGGTCCGCGCGCACATCGAACATTTTTCCATAATAACTTTTTACGTGTCCTTTCTCGATTACAAAGCTTATAACCTCTCCAAATAAAAAAAAATTGCTTATATGTCAAAGACACAGATATACTTTGCAATTTTAATATTAGTATGGATTCTAATATAAAGTAATCAATACGCCCCACGTTTTTAGATTTATCGTTTGCGTTGTAGGCGGTGTGCAAGTGAATTAGCCCCGGAGATAAATAGTTTACCCGAGTCCCCAGCTGACCGACTTACCCCATCAATCTGACCAAATAACGTTGCACTACGATCATACAAATAGAAGTTGGACAAGTTTTCAAATGAAAAAAAGTTATTTTTCAATTGAAAGCTCAATTGTTTTCTCCACAAGGCAGTTTATTGGGCCCTAATCTCTATCTTCTAAGCCTAGTACTGATGAAGCTCTGACAGGCACATACGCAGATGATACAGCAATTCTCGCAGTAGACTAAACAGCCCATGGAGCATCGGCAAAATTGCAAAGAACCTTAAACGAAATATCAAAGTGGTTAAAAGATTGGAGGATAAAAGCCAACGAGAATAAATCTGTCCATGTAACTTTTACATTAAGACACGAAACCTGTCCAGAAGTAGAACTTAATCGGATAAAAATGCCACAGTCAAACGATGTTAGATACCTAGGAATTTATCTCGACAGGCGATTAACATGGAGAACATATTATATGGAACAAAAGAAAGGCTTTAGACAGGCAGCTACGAAAGCTTTACTGGCTGACAGGCCGCAAGTCACAACTATCACTACACAAAGTATACTCAAACCCATTCGGACCAGTGACGGATTAAGACTACTTGATGCCCTAAGCAATCCATGCCTGTGCCCTATCCGTATGTCAACTAGAATCGGTCTTCTCCACCTAAAACATTAGTTTTTTTACCCATAAATTTTTTGGTGTGGTTTTTGGTAACGGGAGAGTGAGACGTGATGCCCTAAGGACAGATTTTTTTCCTTCTTCTGGTGCCCCCGTAGACGCGATGCCCTAGGCAATTGTTTAATTTGATTAAGGGTTGATCCGTAACTGATCTGGACCTATGGGATGCAGCTGTGGGGCACAGCCTCCACATCAAACAAAGAAATTCCACAACGATTCCAATCTAAAACTCTGCGTTCAATAACTGGAGCCCCATATTATGTTACGAATAGCCAAATCCACAATGATCTGAAAATCAAGTATGTATAAGAGGAAATTAAAAACTCACTCCAAAACTATTGTAAAAGGATAAAATCACACCCCAATTATATTGGAAAATATATTGTCAAAAAAATTGATGAAAAGTCTACCAAATCAAACATTCAAAAGATTAAAAAGACGAGCCCCACAAGATTTTCTGTACATAAAGATAAATAGTAAATACATGGACGCATCAATGGATGCGTGCCATACATGCCTACAAAGAAGAAATTCAAAACGACTAGTTCAATGTCTAAGACAGATCGCTAGCAGAATGAGAAGTTAAAAAAAAATTGTTTTCTCGCTCTCTCGCTCAAATTTTTCTTTACGCAACTACAAAGGTGCGGCGGCATGGGTTGCTTGACAAATAATGAATGAATGAATATTCTTTATTGCATTTACACACACACATATAGAAATTCAAATTTCAAACTTAGTACTAAGAACTAAATAAACACAAATGGCGGCTTTATTGCTATGCAGCAATTTCTTCCAAGTAACCGAAAAGCAGGAAATTATTTTATTTTATAATATGTCGATAGAAAAAGAAACCTTTGGCATTTTATTTGAACATTTGTCGGTCGCGGTCGCTTGCCACGAGGATCGGACTGTTGCCTTTACTGATGATAATAATCTAAGAAATAGATCGGTTTTAACGCAAAAATATATTTAGGTAGCCATATTGGTCTAAAAATTGCGTGAAAATTTTATGTTTCAAATTATCTTTACTAAGCACAAGGAAATACATTATAGGATTGTCACAAAAGAAATGGTAGCGCGATAAATTATTCGACCGCCCCTAGTGCGGCTACCAACTTTAATGTACTTTTGTTGTTTGCCAAAGTACATTCCCTAGTCCCCATGAGTTGCGTCCGGGAAAATAAAGAGAAATTCGTCTAGTTCTCCTAATATAATAAATGGCCTAAGGTTAAAATTTAACGCGCCCGGCAGGCGGCAACAGCTGAAATTTCTAAATAATTCCCAGCGCTGTTTGGACAACTATTCCGAACATTTTTCGGGCAGGAATTCCGAGATTAATTTTCATTTTGATTGCGAAATGCCAACAGAAATATGGCACAATAAACAATCGGCCGTCGCCGCCGCCGGGCCTCGCACAAGATTTACACGCTATCTACAGACAAACAGAATCACACCGGGATTACACACTTTGCTCACAGTATAAATTACATACAGTAGTCTTCATACTAGACCACCTGAATCGTGCATATACATAGCAAATGCAAGCATGATTTCGGATAACTGGAAGTAGCAATTAAATAAAAGCAATGCAGCATCACGTCCGCACGCGCGTAAAACCTGTATCTGTGTTGAGCTGGATCATTTCAAGAAAACGGCTTAGGAACGCTACTGTATGATCATTGTTGTTTATTAAGAATTATTTTCTTTTCTTGCTGGCTTTTATGTACACCGGCAAGGTGATTATATTATGTAAGTTAGAAAGTAAAACAACAGGCGATGGACAGCTAAAATATGGCACAATATCAGCTGCCGTCTGCCAAAAAGTTGTAAACGTAATTTTTGTCTGGCAGAAGATATCAATATCTGCTGTCAAACGTCTGTAGCATACCTGTATTGCGAAATACCTAATCACCTTGCCGATCCATCGAAAAACTCAAAACTCATTGCTATAGATAATTAGGTCGGAAGACACTAGGGCCGGCTTAAATAGTCAGTACTCAAGATGCATCTCGGTCTCAAGACGCGATTCGGCTCTATTCAGATTGGTCCAAATTTTGACAGCCAACCAATCACAGAGCCTAAACCGTGCCGTGAAATAGCGGCCTAGAATTATAAGCAAAATGTTTCAACGGCCTAACGACGAACTCTCACATTTTAAGCTCTCATTCGCGCGAAAAGGGAAACGTATTCAAACAACAATTCACACGTTTCGATCTGATTAAAAGGCTCGTATTCTCTCAAACCGAGGACGGAGGTAGTCTTAATTAAAAGCACGCATGACGTTACGGTAATTGGATACATCTACGGTAGTTGTGGAACTATGTGCTGCTTTGTGGACGGCGAGGACGGTCGCCACGTATATAAATTCCCGAACTTTCCCTCTTAATTAGTAAGTTTATTTGTCACCGGAGTCACTGAACACGGCTAAAGTTGTTCGTTAACATAATTTGTGACCCTTTCGAAATGAAACAATTTACATATTTAAAAACGAGCCACGCGACCTCTGAAGTCTGAACGGTGAATACGGAGTGAATATTTCGCTTTGAGAATTTATAAAATGAATGAATTCCAGCGACTTTTTCTGGAGCAGCTTATTTCCTAATAAAAAAAATCATCTGTTTCACACAAAACTGCTATGCACTGACTGCTGAGGCGTTTGAGTATGAAGCAGCTGATATTTTTAATGGGTTAATTAAATTTTTTAAAACTTCAAAAGTGTAGGTCGGCAAAGTTTCAAAATGGAATAAATGCTTACCCTGTCTGTAGGATTTGTCTGAATTTTCAAGTTCAAATAATTCAAAGGCAGCTGGTGCCTCACAAATTGGGTCAAAGATTAAACACTTTCACAAGGAGATAGGAAGTCGCAACGGGCTGTTATTTTTCATCCCCAGATGAGATATTGAAAAGTTTCAGAACGGAATAAATTGATCAGTGTTTTCTTATAACGTTTTCCTTCCGTTTTATGGCACTTAAATCTCTCGAGTCTGGTAGAAAATGAAAAAACCTTTTTATATTGTCTCTACACTAAAAGCTCCTGTTTGAATTGAGCAATGTACCTAATGTTTTAGAAGAGGAGAAAAGAAAATGTAAACTATGCTTTGTAACAGCTATTTGCCTCTTTTGATAAACGAAATATAATTAAAATTTAATTAAATTGTCTTTATAATGTTGCTCGTATCTAAGTTATGAAAGTTTCTGTATCATAAAAGCATTGGATGAATTCGTTAGTCGCCTGTTTTATGGGTGTCGTAAAAGGGACAATGATGGCCCCACGGCTCTACCTCTTGTAAATAGTGGACGGAATAAAACACGATACGTGGACTTTTAGTAAGTACTATCGGTAATATTGATTTATAGGTAGTTGGTCGAGTTCAGGCCTACTTACTGCCGCACTCTAGAGTCAAATATTAATTGCTTTACTGTAATTAAATTAAAATTTTGACATAAGCCCCTTATATTACCTGTCAAACTCTTCATTAAATTTAAGTTTAATTATCATTAAATGTATCTGAGTACGGCTGTTTGGTCTAGTTACTGACGTCTACAATCGTAGGCACGTGTTTTGAATGCTACAAAATTCCGCTCCTCAACCAGAATTATTAATAGGCTTATTTGGGTGGACTTTGAAACCAAGCTGATAAATTAACACTAACTTGACAATACCTGGCCAAATGATAAGCTCTTAAAAATTAAAATTAATCATTCTGATGGTATGAAAACTAAATATTAAATTACAGGAAATTATTGTTCTATAATTTAAATAATATAACAATACGAGTGTACACCGACTTGCCCAGCTCTCGTTGTGACCCCCTGTTTTATAAATAGACTCGTATAAAGTTCATGGAATATTTGTTAATTAAAAGTTTATTGCTGACAGTCGTTGCGCCATTAAATCAGAAACATTAATTATAGAATTAATAAGCACTCATATTTAATATTACTACCTATTCTCGGTACAAATTTTCTTTCGGAGCACGAACGTGATCAAAGCTAGGAACTTTCTGTTGCTCTTTGTGCCTTTAGCCCTTTCTGCGATACCTTTTAACTAAATGTCAAACGCCTTCTGTGACAAACACAAAGGGCGCTGTTTTAATGAAACACATCAAAGGTAAAAAGAACTTCGCACGTGAAACCTTTATTGAAATTTTGCACTACATTATCAAAATTAGTTTGCTCTTTAGAAACTAGTTTTGTTTATGTCTGATAGTACATTTCCTAGGCAGATGGCGGACCTAAGATAACTTGGTCGCATTTTGTCAAACCAGCTAGCAGATCATGAATTATTGAATTGACATAATCCCACGATTTCTACGATGGTTTTTTTAAGAAGGCCTAGGTCGCTGTAGACCTGGCCATTTAGCCGAAACTTTTTCGTTTTCGCTTCGTTATAGAATCGCCGATCAAAATGTATGGAATTGACATAAGACGAGTCGAACGTCAACGTTATATTAACGAACGCTTATGTCAATTCCATACATTTTCATCGGCGATTCTATAACGAAGCGAAATCGAAAACATTTTGGCACACCTCCCTGACGTCACTGCGACCCATGAGGATCTATTGTGACTAAAGATCTATTCTTCGATGGTACTTAATTCAGATTTTGTAAATTTAAGTTTTTAGAAGATTCTTTGTATACATAACACTTTGCAGATAAACAATATTGTAAGACACATCGTCATTTAAATTCTATAGACACAAATTCTTTTGCAGGTATCTCTGGATACGCATCGCGCTGTTCGAGAGGCAGCTGGCCAAGATAATCGAGTATTTAGTGAACAACGCCACCCGGTATTACGACAGGGACGCGCTAGTGGCGGACCCCGACTACGGGTCCATACTTAGCTCGCTGTTGGTTGGACCCTGCGCCCTGGAGTACTCCAAGGCCAAAGCACCTATATGCTTCTGGACGGACCCGCCAGCTGATGAATTGGCATGTGACTTGGTTGTTTGTTATACAGTATATTAGTATTATATTATAAAGGGGAACTAAGGTTGTAAATGATCATCTCCACATTTGAAGATGTGATTGGATGATCTACGTTCTTTGTGAGAGTTATAGATGGTGAATTATAAAAATTAAGAGTAAAACCTTATTTGCATGATTAAATATAGCAGTGAGAAACTCACTTCATGTTACTACATGATATCAATATTGATTATTATGACAATAGAATCATAAATCCGATTATGCCTAGGCTTAAGTTACGCCACGTGCGCCAAAATCCGCCCAAATCCATATCCATACTTATTTAATGCGAAAGTGTGTCTGTCTGTCCATCTGTCTGTCTATATGTTACCTCTTCACGACCCAACCGCTGAACCGAGTTAGCTGAAATTTGGTATGAGGATACTTTGAATCTCGGCAAATGACATAGGATACTTTTTATACAGGAAAAATATATGGTTCCTGCGCGATACACGAATTTTGGTGCAATGAAGGTGTGGGCGTCATCTAGTATTTAGAATATTTTCTTTTCTGTATTTCAGCATATTGGATATAGCAGTTTTTGAGCTGCATGTGTTTTATTAGATTTGGGTTGAGGATGTATTTTCTTATGATAAAAGGGTGTAAACGAATAATAAAATAAAATAATAAAATAAATCGGATTTTAATTTTCATGACTTATTTAAATTATTTTGAAACTCGTCACAGGTCCAGCGACACAGGATGTCTGCGGGTACGACGACGCCGCCGTCTGTGCGACGACCCATTCTCAATTTCAGACGAAGCCTAAACGCATCTTCGGAGGACAGCGGATCTACCAACTCAGGTAAGAATTTAGCATTTTTTTCCTGTTTATATGAAAAGGTTTTTTAAGAGCCCCTGGGATAGCCCACTGCTGGGCAAAGGCTTCCGTATATCTCGTTTTAACGCCACCACAGGCCAGCTTGGCTTGTAGGCATCCAGGTCATCTCGCCATCTTTTTCAAGGCCTTCAACGGTGGCGTGGTCCATCATCTGGTGACCACTCTGTGACCATTGCTTAACGGTCAGGATGTGGGTATGCGGCTGGTATGACCCGCCCAATCCCACTTTAACTTTACTTTTGGCGGTGCCTGAATTGACCAATCGTGCTATTCCAGCGGAATGACAGCGAAGCAGAGCGGAGATTTTGAGCATGGTGATTGGTCAATTCGGCATCGCTAAGCTCCTCTCCGCTCCGCTCCGCTTCAGTGGAAACGCGGCCTAACTTGTTAATCTATGTGACCGTTCATCGATCTATCTTTCGGAGATCGGATATTCGCACATGAGCCACTAAACTGATTTTCATTAAAGGCATCGAAAAAATTGGGAAAGTTATACGATGAAGTGTGGGATCGCGATAAATTAATTTTATCGCAACTATCTAGATTATTATCAAACTTAACTGTAATCTGTAGTCTTAGGGCCTGTTTAACTACTTTCTGATAAAGTGCCGAATAGGCTATTCACAGCTTTTTTGACAGATTCTCCATACTTCATCTGTCAAGTTAAGTGGTGGATAACCTATTCGGCACTTATCAGGAAGTGGTGTAACAGGCCCTAAGGTAATTAGTCATTACACTCAACACGGAATACCGCTGGATAGATGATACGAAGTTGTCTCTATACACACTTGAGCGTGGTACAAGTTTCTAGCTCGTTGTTTGGCCAACTTAGTTGCTAACTTAGATAGTCACCGCCGAGCTACAACTTCTACATTATAAAGTAATTCCAACTGAACAGTTTTATTACGCAACTCTTGGGGGATCTCTGTGCCTGTAACAAAAATATAAAGAAAATATTTATGTCCAATCTAAAGATTTAGGTACAAAAGACGTGAATTAATTATATTGGATGTCTGGATAGAACTTCGACAAAATTGTGAAGAAAAACAAAAGGGATTGGGACCTTTTTCGTGAGGGTGACGTGGGTATTGGAAGTGAAAGAACTTATAGTATAATAGTACTTATATCCATACTATCCATACTTCCATATCCATACTAATATTATAAGTGCGAAAGTGTGTCTGTCTGTCTGTCTGTTAACTCTTCACGCCCAAACCGCTGAACCCTATTTTGATAAAATTTGGTATGGGGATACTTTGAGACCCGAGAAAGGACACAGGATACTTTTTATCCCGGAAAAATGTACAGTTCCGCCGCGATAATCGAATTTTGGCGCAACGGAGTTGCGGGCGTCATCTAGTCAGTAATATATTTCTAGATGAGGCCCGCAACTCCTTTGCGCTAAAATTTATTTATCGCGCGGGAACCGTACACATTTCTGGGATAAAAAGTATCCTGTGTACTTTCCCGGGACACAAAGTATCTCTATGCCAAATTTCAACAAAATCGGTTCAGCAGTTGGTGCGTGAAGAGGTAACAGACAGACACACTTTTACAATGTTTAATATTAGTGTGGATCAGATTTTGCTCACAACCTTCTTCCCACAGAGATTCGTTTATCACATGAACCGTAAATTTTTACATAGTAAAATCTATCATATGCCTTCCCCGGGATTCAAAATCCGCGTTTATATAATACTAGACTAGATGACGCCCGCAACTCCGTTGCGTCAAATTCGTTTACTGTGTGGGAACCGTACAATTTTTGGGGCTAAAAAGTATTCTATGTCCATTCCCGGGACTCAAATTATCTCCATGCCTAATTTCAGCAAAATCGGTTTAGCAGTTTGATCGTGAAGAGGTAACAGACAGACAGACAGACAGACAGACGGACAGACAGACTCACTTTTGGATTTATAATATTAGTATGGATGGATTTTCCAAAACGGTTTAGAGGTTTAATCGTCAAGTGGTAAAATACATGGATGCTGCTCACAACTTCGTTGCACAGAAATCATCAAATCAAATTTTTATCCAAATCGGTTTAACGGTTTGAGCATAAATAAGTAGACAGACTTTTACATTATATTTTAATTAGTAGTTATTCCGAGGTTTCGACCATTTTACATGACTCATTCTAGTTTTACAAAGCGCTGTGTTTTGTTTTCCAGGGTCCGGAAACGTCGCGAGTTGTGCCAAAGATTATGTGGAGAGTTTGCACCAGAACTCACGAGCCACGCTCTTGTATGGGAAGAACAATGTACGAGTGCAACCGGTACGTTTTTTTATAATTTTTTCCTACAATTCGTTATTATAGTCTATACCTTAGCCTTACTTGAATCCTCGTATTGTTATACAGCGTGACGATATGTCGATAAATTGAGGCACTTTCGATGACATCGGTTTTCAAACAAAACTATCTTCTAGCTCAAATATGGTTTTACTTAAGGAGGATTAATGGTTAACGTGACCATTTATTTTATTTGTCAGAGCGGGATATCTACGGATTCCCCCCCCCCCCCTCCCCCCTAATAATTAATGTTATTTTCATTTTATTAAAGTATAGAGGTAAACAATTGAGTAGGTATTTTGTGAATATTTCAAGTGCCTGTCTGTTTATCTACCATATTATTGATATTGAGCAAAATATGGCAGAATAATCATATTATTTGTTGTATGGGAGAGGGCATTGCCATTTACCTCGGCATTTCGAACATAAAAATACTTTTAAATTGTCGTTTGGTCTGTTTGCGAAAGCGGGACAATTTCAGCCTCGCGGGGGACAGCGGGACAGACTGCCTGAAAGCGGGACTGTCCCACCCAAAGCGGGTCACCTTATTAATGGTCAACTTAGTCCTTAACTGTTAATTGCAGAAAGACGTAGAGGAACCGATGCCTGGGTACCTGAGTCTACACCAGAGTCCCAACGGGCTGGTCATCAAGTGGACACCGAACCAACTCATGAACGGATTCGCGGAGAGTGAAGGCATCGACAAAGGGTATGGCTGTTTTTATGTTACATGTATATAGTCAGTGGATTTTGTGTAAAATAGTTTTGGTTTTATCATGATTTATTTAAATTTTTAAAGCCTTCAGTTCGTCTGACCTTAGAAGGTAGTCTACCGATGTTGCCCGCAATTATTATGTTATCAGAATTTCTTTTATCCATACATTACCAAAAGCTTTAGTTGTTATCCTTGCTTTCAGTAACAATTTAGATGCGAGCATAGATTTTGTTGTAGTACCTATAGTCTATTGGCGTTGATGACAATCCAACAGTGGATGGTCAAGAAGAGCCGTCTTCAAGGCTCAAGCAGCATCTACACGTAGATCCATGATGTATAAAAACCAGCGACTGAACGTGTAAATTGGCATTTTCCTCTATGATTTCGCGATCATAGAACTATCTTTAATATTGGGTCAACGTGGAAAAACTTTAAGCAAATTCAGTAAGCTATATGGAATAATAAGTAAAACGGTAATTCAGATAACGCTAATAGAGTATAGTGATGAATTGCTGTGTAATATGCTATTGTATTCTGTAGTGTTTAGTAGCCTGAAGCATGTTGTGTGTAGTTACCGCTGCCACCTAGTGCACAGCTCGGCGTGCCAGCACATTTGTGTTCTGTGCAGCGCGCAGCCCTGCACCGTGTACAGGCGGCGCTGCTCGGGCGCGCTGTGCATCGACTGGTATGTCGTCTCTGTTTCATGTTTATTGTTTAATCTTTGGTTTGGCTTCTTAATTTACGCCTGATTTCACCAACGACTGTTAAAGTTAATGCTCAAGTTAGAAACAAGTTACCGCTTTCGTTTTTCTATGAATGAAAGAAAAGACATGACATTTTAACAAGCTGTTAACACTAACAGACGTTAGTGAAATTGGGCCTTAAGATAATATTATATTTGTAGTTAGGACATGTGAAATAAATATGTGTAGACTATGCAGTGTCTAGATATCATGTAAAGGCGCTCGGGGCTCCTCATAATATTATGATAACGATTAGTTACTTACTTTGCTAATTCACACCATGTAATAGCAGTTCTTCTGTACGAAATATACGAATCATCAAAGATAAGTTCCGAGTTCCGACGTTAAAAACGCAAAGGAGAGTTTTTAGAGCAAACAACATAATTATCATAGTAATTTTATCTCTGATAATTACTGATGACTTGTCACAGTAAGTCTCTTGACACTCGTGGGTACTCAAGACTCTTTAGCTCTGTATGTGTGTGTTCCAGCGTGTACTGGGCGATGTCGCTGCAGGTGTGCGTGTGGGAGACGGTGTACGTGCACGTGCACCGCGCGCCCGCCAGCGACGCGCTCATACTCGTCGGTCAGGACGGCGTGCAGAGACCGCCCATACATTTCCCCAAAGGTATATTATACACGTCTGTTCATAACTACTGTCAGCGAGCAACTAATTGAACGTCGAGTGTGTACATGCTCACTCTCTTTTACTTCGCGAGAGCCAACGTTTTTTGACGAACTTAGGACCAAAAACAGACAAGGCACCGAGAGCGGCCGAGAAGAGGACGAGAGCGCTCGGCTTGTCTCGGGGTATCTCGACGAGTGTGTACAGCCAGCCATTATACAGTCTTACACAACAACTGTCATGTGGACCAGATCCACGCGCGGACGATGCAACGCATGGCAGAAAAAGCGCCCTTATATTATACTCCCGATATGCTGAGCGGACATGCCCGACACGATTATATTGTGGCGGTAGTAGGTACCCACAAATTAGCACCACATTCCTGCATCACGCTACCAAAGTTTTCTAAGTGCGTCGGTATATATAGGATAATAGGTACGACAGCTGAAATCAAGCAAGTAGGCTTCGGCCTGACCGAGCATACCAACTCGCTCGGTCGGAAGATCTTCCTTTGCGGCAACCACATTCCCACATTGGTGACCCCGACTCGATTCCCACAATATTATGTCAGGCCTGAAAATAGTACTTCCTTATACTTTAAACTCTGTACGAGGATGGGACGCTGAATAAAATATCTGCAGAAAGCAGAGAGAAATTTATATTATTTTTAATCTTTTCAGGTGGACATCTGCTCTCGTTTCTCAGTAATCTTGAAACTGGACTGCTGCCGCACGGTCAGCTAGATCCTCCACTGTGGTCCCAGCGAGGTACCGGCAAGGTCAGTAAAATGTGTTCATACATACTATAATATTATAAATGCGAAAGTGTGTCTGTATGTCTGTCTGTCCGTTACCTCTTCACGCCCAAACAGCTGAACCGATTTTGCTATAATTTGGCATGGAGATACTTTGAGTCTCGGGAAAGGACATAGGCTACTTTTTATCCTGAAAAATGTATGGTTCCCGCGTGATAAACGATTTTTGGCGCAACGGAGTTGCGGACGTCGTCTAGTATTAGATAAATTAAGCTCATGCAATTGAACATCCAAATTATTAACTCCAACCCAAAATCAGATGTGTAATATTAACTCTTTATCATATCCATCGATCATCTACTACTTAGGTCACGAGACTAAAAGAAAAGAGAGTTCTTGTGTACGCAGCATAATACGATAATTGATAAGGCTCAATAAAACACTTTTCTATGTAGTTACTGGCTTAATAACTGTTACTGAAACAATTAATTATTGAAGCCCTTACGAAATCAAGGTCCAAGGAAATATAATTACTATCATCTATATAAGTTGATTCATAGGCATTAGGCAGATCACAGATGGCGGGCCTACTTATTTTGGTCGCGCGATCTTAACTAACATTGGATTGACACCTCGACCGAAAGACATTGGTCCGTCAACTGCCTATGAATCAATATTTTTTTCGATGGTACTTAGGGTTACCGCAGATATATTTGGCCGAGTATCGTACAACTAAATTGCGTAGTTTCACAATTTTACAATTGGTGTCCAATTATTTAGTTGTACAATTTAGTTGGATGCAATGTGCGAGCTCTCATAAGTCACTATAGCTATTGATATACTATGCGATTTTGTTGGCCAACTTGAAATTGTAAGTCTGCGGTCGCTCTTAACATTTGTACCACTGTTACACTTGCAGGTGTTCGGTCGCCGGTCGCTGCGGCGGCGGCCGATGCCGAGCTTGTGCGAGAGCGGCGAGGAGGAGGCGGACTGGGACGACGCCGCCGGCGACTACGTCTTCCGCATCGTCAACAACACCATCGCTGACAGAGAAGGTAAACAATTAGAGGGTAGTCGACGATCAGACGGCCCGGTGCAAACGAAGACGCCGCGCTCCTGCAGTCCCCTCGTGACCACGGCCGTTGCAACGCGGCAGAAACGTCGAGAAAAGTATGTAGTAGATTACTACTAGAATATAAGTCGCGTTAAGTCCCGAATAATAAGTATCATAACAATATTATTATAGCGCTATTAATTTTATTATATTTAAGTTAAATCGAGTATTTTGTTGTGATACCCCATTTTTAATGAGGTTTTAATTTAGAGTTAAATTAAATTATTCATACCCCGTACGTATTCCAAAGTACCCTGAATAGCCATAACTAAGCGTCATCTTTTACGTAAGTTAGAACTGGGCATCTATACTTATTATAAAACAAAGTCGCTTTTTTTCCTCATGTCCCTTTGTTCCCTTTAATCTTTAAAACTACGCGACGGATGATTCTTTCAGTGTTAGATAGCCCATTTATCGAGGAAGGTTATAAGCTATATTTATCACGCTAAGACTAATAGGAGCGAAGAAATAGAGGAAAATTGGGAAAAAACGGGGAAAATTATTTGAAAGGGCTAACTTGAACGCGCTAGTCTCAGGAACTACTGGTCCGATTTGAAAAATTCTTTCAGTCTTAGATAGCCCATTTATTGAGGAAGTCTATATAGCCCATTTATAGAGAAGTCTAATAGGAGAATGTGAAAAAAACGGGGTAAATTTTTTGAAAGGGCTTATCTCGCGAACTACTTACTGGAGCAATTTTTATGTTATTTGGCACAGATAAGAAGTAGACCACTCACCACGTGAAGGATCATAGGCTATCCATTTTAATCATTTTTTCAGTGGCTATATATTTTATACCCGTGCGACGCCGGGGCGGATCGCTAGTTTCATTAATATTATACATCCTTCTGGCTATCACAAAGTCAATTAATTATAGCCGTGGTGTGATATTTCGCACTTCTTTTACTACGTCGTATTATACCATACTACGTCATGCTTCGCTATGACACGTCATGCTACGTCTACGTTACACCACGCTACGTCATGCTACGCCTCGCTACGCCACGCTACGCCGCGCTACGCCGCGCTACGCCGCGTTACGCCTCGCTAGGGCTCGCTATGCCTCTCTACGCCTCGCGACGCCTCGCGACGCCTCGCTACGCCTCGCTACGCCTCGCTACGCCACGATACACTCCACGCCACGCTACGACTTGCTACACACACTGTCGAAAGTTTACTTTACACGCATAAAATCCATCCTACTCTGACTACCATAAAATTGTAGATGACACCCGCAACTCCCATGCGCCGATATTCGTTTATCACGCGGAAACACGTGCACGTACACTTTTCAAAAACTATCCTATATCCTTTCCCATTCCTTACAGTATCTCCATACCTATGTAAATTGGTTTAGCCATTTAAACGTAGAAAGGTAACATACAGATAGACAGATGCTATACACTTTCGCAAATTTAATATAAGGATTTATTTGTAACATTACAGCGGCAATGCGTAGCTCTCTACTGGATCGTGTTATGTCGTCCCCCCCGCGCACGCCACGTCGCCCGCTCGCGTCCACGTCGACGACGTCGTCGGACTCCTCCACCATGTCGGTGGACTGCCCGCCGCCGCTCAACGGCCCGCCTACCACGCCGGCCGCACACCCGCCTGTAGAGCAGGTGAGAGAGTATGGTGTAGTCTAAGTTGCGACGTCATAGTACAGCGCGCCGCCCTCTGGCGTCCACGTCGACGACGTCGTCCCGCCTGTCGAATAGGTGAGAGGAGAAATGTAATAGAATGTAAGGAAAAAAGATCAAATAGAGTAAAATATTGAAGAGGACTAAATAATTATTTTTCAAGCAGGTAACACAAAAGCCAAATGAAAACGCCTTAATGACAAAAGATCACAGTCACAATTACTGACACTGCCGTGTTAAAGGATTGAATTTTTTAGGCCTTACGGCATTCTTACCTATAGCAAATTGTCAGTAATTTAGATTTCTGTGAGGCCATGTTAACCAGATACTGCAAAATTAAGCTGGTTACAAGTGTAATATCCAAAAATCTTAGAGAAGTAATACTAATAATTAATAATAGTCATGTGCCCAGCATTAATAAACCCTTGTGAATTTAGGTTGCATCTATCGAGCTGGTGTGCAGTACGATGCGAAGGCAGATAATATCCCGCGCGTTCTACGGCTGGCTGGCGTACTGCCGACACTTATCCACGGTCAGGACACATCTCAGCGGGCTTGTTCACCCCAACATTATACCGACAGGTTTGTTCAGTATCTGACAAAGAAGGGATCTACGTGCTTTAAATATTGTACAGAAAATAAATTTAATCAAAGCGTATTAAGTATTAATGACGTGTGGGTACGTTATGAATTGACATCATAATCTAAAATCTTACCTCTTTGTAGATGGTGCTCAAGGTGGTCTTACAGTTGAAGTGTGGAGGTCTATGATGAATGAGAAGGGTGCAGTGAGTGACAAGGACGAAGTGTACAGGCTCGTATATTATGGAGGAGTACAACACGACATTAGAAAAGAAGTATGGCCGTATCTACTTGGATATTACGAGTAAGTATTGTGGCCACTGATATTAATAGTATTAATAATAATGATTATGATAATTATATTCAATTTATGAAAAAATATATATTAATCCTTCAGGCCCCGCGCGAGCACCGGTGATCGCGACAACAATAGAATACGCTAGCAATTCCTGGAAATTCCGACTGAAGTATTAATATATGATATTATGTTTATGTATATTTACTAGAAACTTGTTTTCCTAGATTTGGCTCAACAGCTGAGGAAAGGACTGAACAAGACATAGCGTATCGACGACAATATGAAACGACTATGTCAGAGTGGTTATGTGTAGAAGCTATAGTTCGACAGAAAGATAAAGAGCAAACAGCGGCATCTATCGCAAGGCTCACACAAGCCTCTGGGAAACCAAGAGTTGAAGTTGATGATAATACAGAGGTACTATAAAGTATCTAATGTAAAATAGTATTTTTTTAATGAAAGCATCTAATGATTGGCTGAATACATTTTTTATTTTACAGGTATTCGAAGATGACTGCAGCGTCATATCAGACAATCCACCTGTAGTATCTCCCGAGCCTAGTGAAACGGAACCTAAAAGATTAGACGTCAAACCAGTGTTATCTCGAGCGCCTAGCATAGATGAAGTGGAAAATATAGAGTTAGATGATGACAAGCAACACGATTCTAAAGCCAATGGCAAATCTGATATGAGTGAAGGAAAAGATCACACAGATGCTGATAGCTTTAGTGAAGTAGACGAAAAAGATGTGTGTATAAGAAGTGTCGTAGAAAATCCTGATATGAGGAGAGAAAGTATTGCTGAAATAAAGCGGCTAGCTGAGGAAATCGTCCAGAAGGGAGAAGGAAGAGGTCCCCTGTGTAGTGTAGATAGTGCCAATGTGAATGTCAATGGAAACGACAATGGAAACGACAATGGCCCTATAGAAGACAATCAGACAAGCCAAACACAAGCACAGTGTACGAGTGTGATAGTTACGAATCCGTCGGTCGATCTTGCCGTGTATGGTGGATCTCCTGCGTCTAGTGGAACTACAGGTAATAACTATACCTTCTTAAATACATATTTCTGATACACGATCCACAATGAAGCGTTTATTGTATTCATTAGATGTTGCTCATTACAAACCTACAGATACATTTTCCTATTTCCCATTTATAGGACTAAAGTGAACTCGGGGAATCGAGACAGTAGCGGTCATTGACTCCCTGTCAAAAAATTAAAGCTTAAAACAAACCTAAGCGTCAGTGACAGGGGACGCGGTACGCGATACGGGAGCGTTTGCAACGCGAAACTGACCGTGCACACCTGCGCGACTACGGTGCGAACCGTCAAATGTTAATATCATGACACAATCTATCAAAACGTATGCAAATCAAAAAATCATAAACTAAAGAGTTGTAGAAAATAATATAAAAAAAGGTTTTAAAAAAGAAGTCTAGTTATTACACTTCAAAACACGCGTCTGACAACTTGACGCGCACGTTTCGCTTGCGGACGCGAACATCCCGCGTCGCGGTCGTGCAGGTGTGCACAGCGCCATAAGATTACATGGGCAGCGTCTGCCGCGCGGTGGACGCTACCGCTTCGCAGTCGCTTTGGTCGCGTAGGTTTGTGCAATCCTTTAAGCTTAAAACAAACCTAAGCGTCAGTGACAGGGGACGCGGTACGCGATACGGGAGCGTCTGCAACGCGAAACTGGACGTGCACACCTGCGCGACTACGGTGCGAACCGTCAAACGTTAACACCATGACACAATCTATCAAAACGTATACAAATCAAAAAATCATAAACTAAAGAGTTGTAGAAAATAATATAAAGAAGGTTTTAAAAAAGAAGTCTAGTTATGTACACTTCAAAACACGCGTCTGACAACTTGACGCGCACGTTTCGCTTGCCGACGCGAACATTTCGCGTCGCTTTCGTGCAGGTGTGCACGGCGCCATAAGATTATATGGGCAGCGTCCGCCGCGCGGTAGACGCTACGGCTTCGCAGTCGCTTTGGTCGCGTAGGTTTGTGCAATCCTTTATCAATTTCTGTATAAACCGCGATTGACAATTAAGTGTCAGATGTTCCTAGTCTGGGCGATATTGTATTTTGCATACTTGATGTGAACTGAATATGATGCATATCACTTGGAACTCATAAAAAGTTGGAGATTATAATTCTAAGAGTTACCAAGAGGTTTTCCGATGAATCTGTAATAATCTGTGTTTTTATAAGAGGTCAATTTTATTCTGAAATATTCTGAATACAATGCGAGCATTTTTCATTTAGCGCCTAGACTAAAAGATCCATGACCGTTACCGGCTCGTTTCGCCGAGTACAGTATAGTGTAGAAGTGTGAATCAGCACTATAATTTCTTAATGTGTTATAAAGTTAATAATTCCGATTGCAGCTAATGTAAGTCCAGCTCGGAGTCCACTGGGTGTAGTGCGTGAGGAGTCTCACTCAGGCGGAGCGTCGTTTGATGCTCTGGAGCCGGACAACCGCGAGGCGCGCTCGGCCTGTGCGTCTCCTGCCAGCTCCAATGGGGGAGTTTACTCGGTAAGATCGGGCTTGCTTTTACCTAGATAAAAGCTATGGCATTTAAAGCATTTTCAAATACTGTGAGTAGTAAAAGCTGCTATTTATTAGTCATGAAAAAGCCCTGTTTAACACCTTCGCTGCGGCAAGTAAAATCTTAAACCTTCGTCTGGTGCGGCGGCGGGCCAAAGTGTGCCCCCAATGGTTTTCCCGCCAGTGTGTGGTAGGCCTTTCTCGACCCACCCGCACAACGTTAGATTAAATTACTATAACTTTGCGAAAACATAATGTAGGTGTACTGTTTTTGGACTGTTGGAATAACCTTGAATCCAACTTCCTTAGATTTGATTCGCCCCGGGATCTGCCAAACAGGAAATGAGAAATAAGACAGGGAAAGTGGCGGGTCGATATCGACCTGAACCGCACTAGAAAGTAATTTTAGTAGTGATGGGAAAAACAAAAATAAGGGGATATCGAAAATATATTTTTTATTTATATATTTATATTTAAATGTCTGTCTTTAAAACACAAAGCACAAAGATTTTGTTTGCAGTACATTTTAATTTCTTTTTTGTTCGACACTCCTTATGGCTTCCTGCAGATTTCATAGCACCTTGCACAATTTTGCCGTTTAGCACTCAACTCAAAGACATGATCTTTTGTTTCCTGCTATCGTGCATTGATAATTTTATGCAATGAATAATTGTTTTTAAAAAAATAAAACCGACTTCAAAATTTGCACGTAATTGAGAATCAAAATTCCCTGTCTTAAACACTACTGGACCGATTTTGTTGAAACTTGCGGTATTCCCTAAGTTAAATAATACCCAGGACAACAAAAAAAGAATCACTTCGATTATTGGACTAGTAGTTCCGGAGATATGCGAACACAAATATAAAAACATACATGTACACATACACTTAAGAAATTTGACACATTTTTTCAGATGCTGATATAGACTAAAACATACCATAACTGGGCAGTTCTGGAAATACATAATACATTCATACAGGCCGAATTGATAACCTCCTTTTTTTGAAGTCGGTTAAAAAACTCGACGTACGTCAGTTACAATAGATTGCACAACACTAAATGGCGAGGCGGGCGCTCAGTGCGGTACCGGGTCGCCAACCGCCTACTTGGATGGGGGGCCGCAATAGGCCCACTGCCGCACCGAGTTGATTTTTGAAACCGTCAGTGCGTGGCAGGCCGATAAAGACCTACCGTTATGTTTTTATAGGAAAGACCTATAATTTTGAAGACAATCTCAAATAGTTACATATTTGTCTCTGTCGTACCTTTACAAACACCTGAGATAATCGTTCCGCACCGAGTGAGAGAACATAGTTTTCTTCGTCCGCACTAGCTAAAGTTCCGCGGCGGGCCGATTTAGGCCCGATCCGCAGTGAAGGCGTTAATATATTTTTGTCCTTTAACCTTTTGTGCATCATTTTCAGAATGAGCTGGTAGAAAGTTTCGCTCTAAACTTACATCGCATTGAAAAAGATGTCCAGAGGTGCGACAGGAACTATCCATTCTTCAACGACGAGAACTTAGACAAATTACGAAATATCATGTGCACGTGAGTTTATAAATTTCTGTAGCTACTTTCATGAACGGGGATTTACTTTTGTATCATCTAGTCTCTTTCGCTCTTCACCGAGGAGGTGTGAATTGTGATATTTGTCAAAGCAGCAGATCCAGATATTGCAAGTGGGCGTAAGAAAAATTTGATGGAAAATTAGTTACTTTATTGTTACGCTTGTTACAAACTGAACTGGCACCTATTAATAAACAATCGAAAATAGAGTCAGGCCACGTTTATACAGACACAATCCGTCACTTTTCCTATCAATTGGCAGCTTACTCTTTCAAGTGCCAAGCGTTTATAGATGCTATTCTTCGATTTTACTCTAAACAATCCAAGAAAACGATACCATGATATTCCAGATACGTGTGGGAGCACCTGGAGACGGGCTACATGCAGGGCATGTGCGACCTGGTGGCGCCGCTGCTAGTGATCACGCGCGAGGAGGCGGTCGCGCACGCGCTCTTCTCCCGACTCATGGACCGGGCCAAGGACAACTTCCCGTCAGGACAGGCGATGGACGCGCATTTTGCAGATATGCGGTAAGAGGAATTCAGCTGGTAGTTTTTCTAGTGTAATGTTTAAAATAATAATTATACGTGATAAATTATTACAATTAAAAAAAATCGTAGTTGAAATTATTTCTTAATGTCTTAAAAGCGTCCAGTAACCACTAATTTGCGATCGATCGTTTTGATCCATCATGGCTGAAAGAAAGAAGCTATTCTTAGGAAGTATATGAAAACCTTATAAGTTATTAGTTATATTATGATACGTCATACGATCAATCGGTACGAGTGTCCGCCGCGCCGTAAGGAATTTAAGGTGGTTCTCATAAAAAGCTAACGCTATGTAGGTACCTACGATGGTGCTCTACATTTTGCAATGAATAAATAACACGAAACAAAAATTGCTTTTTGCTCTGCATATTGACGATATATTTTTTTTCAGATCTCTGATCCAGATCCTGGACTGCGAGCTGTACGAGCTTATGCACGCGCACGGCGACTACACGCACTTCTACTTCTGCTACCGCTGGTTCCTGCTAGACTTCAAACGGGAGCTGCTCTATCAGGATGTAAGTTCTTGATTAAAACTTCACCTGAATCATAATATTTGGTATTCAGGTTGAAATGATCTTTGAATGTAAATAGCGTCACTTCATTACATTACATGCTCTTAAGTCAAAAAATTTTTGACTCAAGAGATGAGCATCAATAACGTATTTAAAATATCAATGTAAAGCGGCATCTCAACTTGGTCCATATTAAAATACGTCTGCGCCATGTTTGCCATCATAATCGCTCAGCTATCTGCAGTACGCGCAATCAAAGCCGATGCCCCAGCGACTTTATTCGCTTGTAACTATTACTTCATGGCCTGATAGGCCGTTTACATTCAGCCTTGTAGGACAGGGAACTGGGCACTTGGGCAGCTAAAGAATGTAAATAGTTACTCGCGCTGCCGCTTCTCATGCCGCTGCCGCTGCCCGACGCGGCAAGTATGTAGGTAGAGATCAACTACGATAACATGGCGCGCCCCTCCAAATGACTGTTTCAATGTGTGTAGTCACATCCTTATGAAAGAGTTTGTATGTAGTAAGTATTCAACCAATCACAGTACACGTAATATTTCAGTTAATGTCTTATTACCAAGATTTGTTGGTCAACTTATCATAACTAGCCTACCGCGCAAGACAACGCACTTCAAAGATTTTGAATTTTGGAGGGGCGCGCCATGATATCGTAGTTGATCTCTAGAGGGCTAAGTGTAAACGTGACATGAGTGGGTCATGTCGTTACTGCCGCAGAAGTATTCAGGGCAATATGCCGGCAGCGAGGAGCAGCGGCAGTGGCTGAATTTAAACGTACGATTAAGTGTAGAGCCGAACGATAAAAATCAAGAAAGACTCATTCGCACTGGCACTGGCCATAAAGAATTTGTATGACTCTGTTACTCCATTCTCACCATTCCACCAGGTATTCTCTGCGTGGGAGCTGATCTGGGTGGCGCGTCATGTGTCGTCGGAGCACATGGTGCTGTTCATAGCGCTGGCCCTGCTCGAGACCTACCGCGACGTCATACTCGCCAACACCATGGACTTCACTGATATCATCAAGTTCTTCAACGGTAAGTGAACCTAGAATTGGGGGGTGAGGGATTCTAATGTTTCAAGGGAATTGGGATAAGGAATTAGAAAACCCAATCCTTAGAATACTTGAGACGTGTCAAGACTCAAGAGACACCCGGATGGAACGAAGTTACTTTCTATGAGAGACAAACTATAGCAAAAAGTGTCGTTACTTAATTTGGTCTCCGTCTTTCCTCCTTTCACAACGCGCGATAAGGAACTTCGTTCCAAAAGTATTAATTGAACTAGGACTGTGTTCCAATTAACAAAACAATATATCGACTAAGGCCTTAATTGTCTCCCGCCGCCGGCACCGGGACGGCACGGCGGTGAACAAACGGCCTAAGAATCGCCTGTTACTTGTTAGTCAAAATGAATTCGCCAGTTTAGATAGCGAAGTTAGATGTTAAATCTCATACATTTTTGACATCTAACTCCCTATCGAAAATAGCGAATTTTGACTTAGCACACAAATAGGAAGGAAAGGAAATATTCAGTGTACCACTTGGCAAAACGATTTTTTTTACTTTGATTTGACTACAACCGAACATGTAGTAGGTATAAGGTACTCAGTGGTAAATACACAACGATCTTGTGGCTCTACGAGAGACAAGTAAATGGAGTGGATTAGCAGAGGCATTAGTTTCGATTTGAACCACGTGCGAAAACATCATTTTGGGACTGTATTCAGTATTGGCTATAAAATGATCCACTAAGTTTGAAATATTATTTTTTTCAGAAATGGCAGAAAGACACGATGCCGCTGCAGTACTATCACTGGCGAGAGATCTCGTCCTGCAGGTGCAAACGTTAATAGAAAATAAATAATTTATCTTAATCGAATAGATTGATGTAGTAGAATAATATTTGCAGACTACGTATACTATGACTTTGTATGTAGTTTACGTTTTGAAGTAAAAATGGCGCGCTAACTAAAAAGGTACCATTTTGGTCAAAGTATCGATTCGGGCACCACTAACTTATGGCTGTCATACGCTAATCGAATTAGGTACTGAGATATCATTGAGATGAGAATTTTATTTACATCTTGTGAAATCGTAAGTAGGAATATAATATTTATATACTAAACTATAACATATTTATAGACACTTAGATCAGTTTTTATTATATTGAATGTTGTTGTTCCTTGTAACTATAAAAAATGAATATTTAAGCAAATTATTATACAGATACTTATAATATAAAATATATTAGGTGCGTTATAAATTTTTGTTCTCAACGAAAGCCGAGTTCTATTAAAAATATTAATAATATTTTCTTCAATTTACACATTCATTTTATGGTACGATTATAATAGCTTGGCATAATTATTATTTTATGGCTTAGCATAAAACAAATAATGGCAAATCTGTAAAATATCCTTCAGGAGCCCTTACACGTATGCAACTAGCTTGGCAAGCACTAAACCAAGGGGCAAACGCGAGGGGAAAACAGATTGCGTGGGCTGGATAAAAAGGTTGTTGTCAAGGTGACAAGACAAGAAATTTAGAAGATCAATAATTAGAGCCGTGCCACAGCGCTTAGTCGGTTATTCCCCGTAACTTTAACACGGTTACAAGAAAAACATCTGTTGTGACTTGTGATTATCTGCATGACTCATAAGTCATTTTTAAACGGAAACAAAATATTACAGCTATCCGCGAACAATACGATTTTATCAATTTTATTATTAAATATTTAATATCATTCGACATCTAGCGAATTATTAATCATAATGTTTGTATCACATTCTATTTTGCGAAAAATTTATATACACAAGACTGCATTGATCAAAAATTTGTGATCTTTTTGCCAGTACTTATAGAAAACTGTAGGTCTACCAGGATCATTATTCATACCAATCAAAGTTTAATTTTACTATATTTGACAGTTTCGTAAGTTTATTTTGCATAAACGATACTGTGAAGCTTCGAAACGTAACATATTGTTGAACCTTAATTTTCTAGGTTAAATATAAAAAATACTTTAGTACATAAAATACAAATTGAACTACAGGTATGTGATAATATAATATGTATTGTATTTATTGTTTTAATCACATAACGAGTGAATAAAAAATTAATAATATTTACTAAAGTAATACTAAGTATCTGTTATATAACCCTATTTCTTGATCTGTGATTTAATGGGCGAAGCAAAACTTAACTACGAATATTTTTGTTAATAATGATTATTTTTTACACAATTTATTTAAAAAAAAAAACAGATTTTACATTACGTACAGTACTCGCACATCATATAATGTAAAATATAAACCTGTGTCTAAATATTTAAATAATCTTCCCTGAATCCCGTGCCTTGTATATAAAACCCATCGTATTAATCATATTTACAAATCATAGTAATATTGTAGAGTCGATTCTATTTATGTAACTAAAAACCAAAGTTACAAAATATATAATTATTTATAATACTACTGCTCTCTATGGAACAAAAGGACAAAATTGTAATATCACAGTTACTTTGAATAGCTTTATACATCTCATACAGTTATCTAGTAAAATACAGCCATATCTATCCTTATGGTCAATTATATGAACAATTTAATTAACAAGCAGCACGAGTTCTTCATAAAAAAATTAATTGTCATATCCTACTTGGATCGAATGGAATAGTCTGAAAATGCTTGCTGAGTGTGTAACATAAATAATGAAAATAATTAACGTAATCTCATTTTTATATATGATGAAGTGCCAATTTGGTATAGCATATTTTGTGTCTACACGTCGGCCATTGATAGACATTGGATATGCGACAAACGCGTAACATATTGGTCTATCATTGAAAATGTTCGGCGTCGATTGTGTATGCTATTTTTGTAGCTTTGCATCGTAGTTATCCATCAATGGCCCAACATGGAAAGGCCTTTAGCCATAATATAGGTCAGCAAACTGTTTGGCAAATATTTGCACAAACATTTATACACTTTGGATTTTCCACACATTCTAGCTCCTGTTAACATTGATGCATATTTAGAAATATTGATGTTTAGTCAGTTTCGTCAATACCTAGTACCTACATGGTCTCGATATGTAGCTTAGAATGTAAATATTATGTGTTTATATATTACCTATTAAATACTTAGTGAATAAATTATAAAATCATATTAGTGAAATCAACATGAAGTAAATTAATAATTATGATATAAAATAATACGTTTATATATTTTCTTACTGTCTATATGTCTGTATTTTGTAAGGAATTGCTATATTCTATTAGGTAAAAATTACTACCCTCAGATACTATCTACAAAATAATTATATCAATGGGTATCTACTTATTACAAAAATTATATCGAGAAATTTCAAATTATAACATAAACATAATATTTAGTAAACGTTACGACGTCGACCGTCGTAAACCAAGCCGTACTTGTGTTGTACCATACTTCATACTTGGACAGGAAACAAAAAAAATTGGTAAAAAGTGATTTTTTTAATGATTTCTTTCAAGTCCATCTTCAGTTTCACTATTTGTTAATTATATAGCTTGGTTATTGTCATCATATTATTTATTAAGATGCTATTTCCATAGAAAAACCAAGATTTTCAAGCGCCATTGACAGGATAGTAAAACTGTTATATAGGTACTTAATGTAAACGTGATAATATACAAGGTGTAACAAAACTAAGTGATAATACTTTAGGGTGTGTATGTGTTCTTTGTAGAGAGTTCACTGTGAAAGTAACAGCGCTGAAAGACCATTTTTTGTGATTTGTATGGGCAAGTGCCCGAGCGTCACGTGTTTCCCCATACAAAAGTGAAAAATAAAAAGCTCTGTCAGCGCGGACTCATACACGCCCTAAAGTATTATTACTTAGTTTTGTGACACCCTGTTTTTATCATAAAATGATTTGCAACAATTGGAGTTATAGCATAACAGTAACTAATAGCTACCTGTGTAAGGCCTAGTAAAATATTAAAATATTTCATCGTATTGTGAATCACCTATTGCTACCACTCTTCACCCTTTTGAAAAAAGAATAATTAGCAGACGTACCAAACAATTAAAACACAATGTTATAAAAACTAAACAAATTCGAAGACGCTCACATACACTACAAATATGTAGCTTGGCCAGCAGATTTCATTGGATTTGCTTGTCGAGCCGCTTAATAACGCTTAAAGCTAGGCGTGCACTGGATCGGAATCGGAGCGTACGGAGCGTACGGATTTGTTGCTTTGTATTGATTTGTATGGTACTGCGTGCACTGGATCGGCATTTCTCCGCCTGAGACCGGAATTTATCCAGATGACGTCATCCGACATCCGCAGTGAACGCGTCATTCGGATTGCGAAGGTTTCAAGTACTGACGTGTTTGCGACGACGCGACGGCTATACGTAAATACTTATTCGCGATGAATAACGACATTTTAATTACTTTAGTGTAAAAAATATATGAAGAACTTTACAATCTAATCAAAAAACTTTTTTCGACTCATATGAATGTACCCAAAAAAACTTTTTTCATCTTCTAATAAATCAGGATAAGTACTTATAACGTTTAAAATCTCTGAAAATTAATATTTTTGAGTTTATATTATGAACTCATATCTTTCGTTTCCTCTTATTTCTCTTTTCCTCTTCTGATAAAATACAGCTAATTACAAGAATATCCTCGTCACTATCCTCCATAATGCAATTTGCACGCAGGCTATGACGGACTAAGAATAACTAAATTGCCGATGCGGAATCTGAATGCAGTGGACGCACCCCATTGGCATTTCGTAAATGACGACGCTCCGTACGCTCCGATTCCGATCCAGTAGACGCGCAGCTTAAAAACAATCTAGGTACATTTTCGAAGGTGAGCTAAAAATTAAAATAGGTATTATATTATGATCATAATTTTCATATACATAGTACTAAATGTTCATCATGACGATGGTAATTGGTAGGTAGAGATAGATTTGACTATTTATATTAAAAATAATATGTTGTATAAATAAAAAAAAAAACAATCAAAACATTATATTTGATATTTGAATTTTGAATGTACCGCAGCAAGCAAACTGCAATTATACTATTTGTACTTTGTACTTACATAAGTTTTTAATGCTTTATTTCATAAGAGCTTCCATTGCTTATGATTAAATTGTATAAAATTTTGTTACTTATTTTGTAACGTTAAGGACCTACTTTAAATGTTATTTACTTGGTGTTAAGTATTTGTGTTTTATCTTGTATGTTATGTAAACTATGAATATTCGTTTAGTAATCATAATATTATATTCATGTTTTATAAAGTACGTTATAAAACATGAATATATTATACCTATAATTTAGTATAGTATACCTGCATATTTACGATGATACTTATTTTACAATTTCTCATGAGTTTTAATATAATGCGAAAAAATTCCTAAACTTTTCAATTACAACAATAAAATAAAATATGACGTCGCTTACAGAAACTTTGTTACGTTAAGTTATTAAACTATGAAAAAACAACTTCAAATTTTTGGACAGTGTGCAATTAATTTGCTAATTCGTTCAGACATTTGAAGTCGTGTAGTAACGCCATTATACAGTTTGAAACTTACTTGTTAGTTGTTACGTGCGAGTCGTGCGACTCAGTGAATCTGGACTAGAAAAAAAAATCTTTATTAATTTACTTCTGACATTAATTATTACTAGCTATATGACCGAGCTTCGCTCGGTATTCAAAAAATTCAAAAAACAAACATAAAATGACATCATTTTATGACAATGATTTCTAGCTAGATCGATTTATCGCCCCCGAAACCCCCTATTTA
The DNA here is from genome assembly GCA_905333045.1 of Lysandra bellargus. NCBI lineage: Eukaryota > Metazoa > Arthropoda > Insecta > Lepidoptera > Lycaenidae > Lysandra > Lysandra bellargus. The sequence goes on along the minus strand of HG995337.1, from coordinate 4,057,678 downwards.
CTAAATTTCCTGAAAATCGTTGGAGCCGATTCTGAGGTTCCAATTATATATATATATATATATATATACAAGAATTGCTCGTTTAAATATATAAGATAATAATAAAAAAAAAACAACGATTCATTGATATATTTGTTCTATACAAAACGCTTACCTCCTTACTTATAAAAATATTTACCTACTTACAGTGAATTAACCTTCGCTTCACAATGCTTGTCCTTGTCTGATACATTATTTTTTAATAATAGGCATGACGATTTTTTTTTTCTTGTTGGTAAGTGAAGATCCATTCAAAAATAGAAATATCAGTGAAAAAATGACTCTGATAGCGTAAAAACTCTCCAAGATATCACAATTCACAATTCAAAACTCACATAAAATAGACCTTCCCAAAACGCTCCATACAAAATGTCAGCTAACTGTGACGTCACGCCTAGGTAGTATGTTCGATAGCTATGTTAAATATTGAGTTTATGAAAGTGGTTTCATTAGAAAAAATGTTATAAATTGCATAACTTATCGAATGGTATACAAAAATTAAGAACTTTTATAAAAAAAATCGACTTGACTTAACTTGGACGAAAAAACTTTGAAGGCTCAAAACAAAAAAAAAATACTTATGTATTTTGGGAATACCTATAATATTTCTATAAAGCTGAAATTTTAGGAATACCTATTTTTCATAACTATGTCTTTATTTTATTTGAAAAATCTGCTAATCTTTGACGTTGTCGTCATCCCTATTATTGTGACAAAACAAGAAAAAATAAAGTACTTATATTAAGTACTCAGATAAATTTTAAGAGCCCGTCCTCTATTTTCTACTGCTCTCTTCACACTCACGCCCGTCTTTCATATGCCAGGTGAAAAAGGACGATCGCCAAGTTAGCGGGCAGATAGAGGTTTTCTGTTTTTAAAGGGTTTTTTATATTGAAGTGGTAAAAAATAATTCCAACACTTTATAGACGACTTTCTCAACAGTACATTGTATTTTTTTCATACCGTTAAGACGTCAATACAATCCATAAAAATGTGATATTCTAAACCTTTTACAGCAAAAATCACAAAACTGTCGCGGGTTTGAGATGGATTATTTAAAGATACTTAAAAAAAAAATCTAGCTCCAACACTATATTATAATTAAAATGATCTTACATGTTGTGCATTAAATTTATAGAAATACACAGTATTTCTATATACACAGTATTTCTATATATTTTAACTGTTAAATCACGTCTGTTAAATTAGCGAAATCGGCAAAATTTCGTATACGGACTCTTCAGTGCTTAATTTTTTTGAAGTCTGACTTCAAAAAATGTGCTTATAGACGCAGCATGATGCAACAAAACAAAGTGTAGGTATCAGCATTCAGCTTCGATCATGATATTATTATATTATTCTAATTATTATGTTGTAGTATCCACTGACTAGGTACGAAGTTTAGTTTAAACAAGTTTTGAATCTGTTCTGAACTCTGGTTCAGTCTAACAAGTATGTTTCAAACGTCGGTAACTATTGTAATTTGTGATCGACCTACGCTTACGTGATTCTCTCCTCCTACCTGACAGGCCTACGCTACGTCCAGAAGCAAAGCTTGAGTGTTGAAAACACATAAAACGTGTCAAATGTAGTATGTTTCCAAAGAATGGATTATATAAAATTGTTTTTAAATAAATGTTTACATGTACAGTATGGCTTTGATTTACAATTTCCTATTGCTATTTGCTCGTTTCAACAAGACTTACTTAATTATTATTTACGTAACATAAAACGATATTTATTTTAATCATAAGACGGGGAACTTTTTAGTAATCAAAAACTCCTTAATAATGACTTTACCAAGAAGTCATTGGCATTTAGCAGAAAATAATTAGGTACTTACAGCAATAATATTACTTATTAGTTATTAGTAAGTAGCTCAATTTTTTTCCGTACTCATTATTCGCCATCATATCAAGTTGAATAATATTGATTTGAAAGTTGAAAGTATTAAAAACATTTTTATTATTTTTAAAGAGCGAAAGTAAGAAAAACACAAAACTACCTATACTTACCTAGTACTTAGGTACTTAATATTTCTTTATTTTACCTAAATTGCTTTCTTTTTATAGCTTAACAATAATATTTGTTAGAATTATAAATAATAATAAATAGGTATTTACTATATTACAATAATTTAACTATAATAATTAATTAATATTTATTCTAAACTCTGTAGATCTGGTAGGTAAGCTCCATCTCTTTTGTAAGAGTTGTATCATAACATTTTAATGAGTATCTGTAAGTATAGTGATGATAACAATGATGGTGATGATGATTGATGATAACCTATATACATATTTTGTGCTATTATACCTACTTACAATAAAACAGACTTGCCAGTAATAATAATAAATATCTTCAGCTGAAATCTACATAATATTTTGTATAATGTACATTAAAGGTGAACGCAGATTTGGCCGCACCTCACGCACCGCAGTCGCCGCATTCGCAATTCTTCATATTATTATGAAGTTGCGAAGACTGCGGCGCGGGTAGGTAGGTATGCGAGCTTGCCTATAACTTCATATAAAGAATTCCGAATGCGGCGACTGCGGTGCGTGCGGTGCGGCCAAATCTGCGTTCACCCTAAATGTACAGCTGTTTTTTTTTTACTTTAAGATGGCAAGAACAGTTCTTAAGTTTTAAATGTATTTGTGATTGATGACTTTTCAATAGGTAGGTACTATGTTAAATATTATGCATACCGGGCGCTGTGTTTTTGTACGTTTTCTGAAAGTCATATTCGATTTAAATAAACTACAGAAAATACAATCCCACCAAAAAACATTTTCATGTAAAAATGCTGCCAAGATGAGAACATAATAGTTTGTGGTGTCAAAAAGTAGTGAGATCTCATGTAGAGCCAAGTTTCAAACCTTACACACTCAGCTCTAAATCTAAAAATCTTAATTTTACTCATAAATCGCGGCAAAATACTTGCTATAATGTGTCAGTCGCACGAGAAGAATCTAAAAACTCTACACATTAGTCAAAATCGGTGGCCTGGCCATTTTGTTGCAGTTAATATAAAAGTTATTAAGTACAACAGAAGATTAGCTCACAGCATGACCAATAAAAAAAGGCCAAGCCACCCATTTTGACTAATGTGTAGAGTTTTTAGATTCTTCTTGTGTGGCTGACACATTATAGCAAGTATTTTGCCGCAATTTATGCGTAAAATTAAGGTTTTTAGATTTAGGGCTGAGTGTGTAAGGTTTGAAACTTGGCTCTACATGAGATCTCACTACTTTTTGACACCACAAACTATTATGTTCTCATCTTGGCAGCATTTTTACATGAAAATGTTTTTTGGTGGGATTTCATTTCTTTTTGTAAGTTTTACCACACGTTTTTATGAAATTAAGGGGCATACGAGCATGTGCACTCGATATTATAAAATTCGATTCACTCGATATTAGAAAACTTGCAAGTGCTTTGCCAGCCTTTAAGAGGGAATCGGTTATATATAAAATTAGGGGACAAACGAGCAAACAGGTCACCTGATGGAAAGTACTACCGTCGCCGAGTTGCCATACTTTCAGAAATAAAAGGCTTAATTGAGGGAACAGGGAAAAGGGGTATCTCTATTCCCCTGTTCTCTTTCCCTTTTTTATGAAATTAGGGACCAAACAAGCAGACGGGTCACCTGACGGAAAGCAACTGCCATCGTCCATGGACACTGTAACATTAGAAGAGTTGTAAGTGCGTTTCCGGCCTTTTTATGAAGGGATAGGCGAAAGGAATAAGCAGAAGAGAATAGGGATAGGGAATAATGTATTGGTATAGAGTGCAGTTGGGCCTCCACTAAACTCACTCACTAGACGAAGACGAAAACGAAGAAACAAGAATAGTTAATAGCTAGAGAGTTTAAATTTTCACAGATTATGTATATTTGTTGCCGCTATAACAATAAATACTAAAAAGAAAATAAAATTAATATTTAAAGGGAGCCCCCTTTAAATATTAATTTACCATATAACAAACGTGATATTTTTGGCCTATTTTGCTCTATATCAATAATGGCAACATGTAGGTACTTGATTTTTTCTCAAAGTCCTAAATAATATGTCTAATTTAATATTTAATAATAATATTAAAATAAAATAAAAAAATAAGGGGGGCTCCCATACAAAAAACACCATTTTTGGCCTAATTTTACTCTATAAGTGTACGGATATAGGTTAGGTTGGGTTTGATATTTTTTTTGTTGTTTCTGTACTAATAGTATGTTACCTACCAAATTTCAGCTTTCTCAGACTTCAGGAAGTACCCTAACAGTTTTGATGATAGATGAGTCAGTGCCCAAAATTGTGGGTTTTTGGACACCTATAAAATTTACAGTATAATAGCTATAATATTCAAACTTTGCGCATTTTATTATTTCACTCATGTCATTATATCCTAAAAATTTCAAGTATCTGGTATTATCCAAACCAAAGTTACGAGGGTTCAAAAATACGACGAAACGTTTCGAGAAAAGGTAGGTAGTGCCCTTGCGCGCTTAGCTTGGCTCATCTTGGCGGGGGCACTCCCGTGCCCCCAGATTTTTCACTTTCACACTTTGATACTCGTAGCTCAATTCAAGAAGTTAATAATGTCCAAATGTATGCGGCTACCGCCAAAACATCAATTCAACCCAATATGGAAAAATACTTCCTAGAGGCTTGTCTATCAATGGGTCTACCATTTCAGCTGAAACCCGAAAGTTGTTTAACAACCGATTTATTTTATTCAGTTGCAGCTGTAAATTCACATACAGTCAAACACAGGTAATTTCCTATCTTTTCAAAAAATTCAAATTAAATGCCACCTTATGGCTATTTCACTCATGTCATTATATCCTAAAAATTTCAAGTATCTGGTATTATCCAAACCAAAGTTACGAGGGTTCAAAAATACGACGAAACGTTTCGAGAAAAGGTAGGTAGTGCCCTTGCGCGCTTAGCTTGGCTCATCTTGGCGGGGGCACTCCCGTGCCCCCAAATTTTTCACTTTCACACTTTGATACTCGTAGCTCAATTCAAGTAGTTAATAATGTCCAAATGTATGCGGCTACCGCCAAAACATCAATTCAACCCAATATGGAAAAATACTTCCTAGAGGCTTGTCTATCAATGGGTTTGCCATTTCAGCTGAAACCCGAAAGTTGTTTAACAACCGATTTATTTTATTCAGTTGCAGCTGTAAATTCACATACAGTCAAACACAGGTAATTTCCTATCTTTTCAAAAAATTCAAATTAAATGCCACCTTATGGCCTAGGCTATAGGTTTCATTATACTCTACGCCATTACAAAGCGGCGGTGGCGTAGGTCGCTAGAATGTCGGTAGAAAATGAAACCTATAGCCAAGGTCATAACTCATAAAGTAGGATTTTATTTGAATTTTGTCGGTAACGTCCTGGTGACGAGGACCGTACATACCGCCGAATCTAGTCGAACACCCGTGTATTATACAAGATGTTAGTTTAAACACCATTATCCTTGAAACCATCAAATGAGCCCGTCAAAATGAACAACTTTTTGTATGAGAACAATGCTGGGAACTCAAAAAAATCCGTCTTCATACCCATACAAATTGCCGATCTGGGCATCCGTATGGGTATGAAGACGGCATTTTTTTTGAGTTCCCAGCATTTTCTCATAGAAAAAGTTGCTCATTTTAATGGGCTCATTTGACGGTTTCAAGGATAACGGTGTTTACACTAACACACTGTATTTCTCTATGTCGAACACTAACAGCCAAATCTACCGCCTGTCAAGCCAAGTGCCAATCTCCGAAGCAACCTTAACTAGCTTCATATCAACAAGATCATCAGGCGAGGATAGTTGGAGTAGTGTGGCCAGGTCTTGATCTATAGTCCATTCACTATCTTGTAGTCCGGCTTGATGTAGCCCTGGCTGATGCCGGCTACAGCCAGGGCTACATTAAGCCAACTTCGAGCTAACTGATCTACGAAGCAGCCTTAACTATGTTCATATCGACGAGATCATCAGGCGAGGCAGGGTATTTGGAGTAGTGAGGCCAGGTCTTGATTTCCTCGAACAGCGCTTGGCCCGGGCACTCCGTGTCCCTCACCTGCCTGTGACCCACTATCTTGTAGTCCGGCTTGATGTAGCCCTGGCTGATGCCAGCTTCTATCAGAGCTTTAACTGTTTTTAGCTGTTCCGCGGGCGGCAGGGAATCTGTAACACACAGTTAACCATTAATATGTAACTCTTAAATGTTGTGTTAATCAAAGCATACCGTGTTGTCTTATAATATTTTATTAGATTTGAAATTGATTGATAATAATATTTTCGATAGTGCTTTTCTCATAGAAGAAATGATTGTTAAATGCGAAAAATACGCGAGAATCCTGGACAGGACACCATCAGGAATGGTACAGCTGGCTGGAGGACTATTTAACCCATCAAACCCTATAAGAGCACCGGTGATTGCGACAACAATAAAATAACAAAAGATTTCCAAGAATCTCCGATCGAAGCATTAAAGGATTTGGAATTGGACAGATCGCGAGCCGACCTAACCGAATTCGTTGGATACATTCCCGTGTTGCACTAGTTGAATTTGAGATGTCTGTAGTTACTGCATCTGATACAAATTCTAGTCAATCTATCACTATATATCAGCTTACCTGTCCAATCCCCAATAATACATATCCCCAGGCTGACGGTGTTAAAGTGTAGCGCGTGCGCTCCCAGCGTGTCCCAGCCGCGACCCTCGTACGCCACGCCGTCGCCGCCCACGCCAAAACTGATAGAGGAGATTGAGATTAGTGGAATATCCATAAAAGAGTTAACCCCACTGGAAAACTTCAATACATTTTGGCAAAATATTAAAGTAACATGTAGACATAGAGCTAGTTGCTAACATTGCTAGCAACTGATTGTAATGTAAATCTTTCGAGTGTCTTTAAACTGATTTTTGAAGTGAAAACTTCTTTAGCGGCGTTGAGCACTTTTGTGGGATGGGTAAAAACTGTGAAACTCGCGTCAGATTCTCGTGCTGATCGAAAAACCTTGGAAAAATCGTAAGACGATTGGAGAGTAGTGTGTCGAACTCGAACTCGAACTCGATTTGAAATTTAATCGCAACTTGATCTAAACTTGATCAAAACTTGATCGAAACTTGATCGAAACTTGATCGAAACTTGATCGAAACCTTGATCGAAACTTGATCGAAACTTGATCGAAACTTGATCGAAACTTGATCGAAACTTGATCGAAAATTGATCGAAACCTTGATCGAAACTTGATCGAAACTTGATCGAAACCTTGATCGAAACTTGATCGAAACTTGATCGAAACCTTGATCGAAACTTGATCGAAACTTGATCGAAACTTGATCGAAACTTGATCGAAACTTGATCGAAACTTGATCGAAACTTGATCGAAACAACTTGATTGACGATTTTTTAAAAATCGATTGTCATAAAAAAGGGGTTAAAATTTTAAAAATTTAATCGATTTTCATAAAAAATGGGTTAAAAAAAATGCACAACGTTAATAATCAAGTTTTCAGTTCTGCCGGCACTCCCGGAGTGCAATCCGTCTTTTTTTTAAGGCTTAGGCGTAAAGAAAACAGACAGAAAAACACAGTTTCATATTTACAATATCAGTTTGAATTCAACCAGCTAACAAAATAATCTACTATTTCAGCATACTCACTTGTACCCCACATCGCACCAGCCTCTATCGTCCATATGGAAGTCCTGCATGCTCCTCATGGCGCGCGCACACCCCGCGCGGTCGGAGCAGGCTGCCGGGGTGTAGGAGTGGTGTAACACCACGTACTCCACCGGCACGGACAGTGGAGCTCGGTGCGTCGGCGTCCGCGCCTGCCACCCAGCACGCGAGACGAACGGAAAGCCGTACGTTATCACTTCGTTCTCCTCGGAGTCGGCTAGAAAATATAAAAGAGGAAAATTTGTCTCTTTTTACACGTGCAGACACTTCCGGTAGCTGGGAATCCAACTGCTGCAAATCTCGGATTGCTGGAATTTTGGAACCTTAAATAATATTGGTCGTCTGTAATCTGTATCTCTAATATTATTATTATTCGATCAAAGTTTCGAGTTCTCCTATTTCCGGTCAAAATCAAAACCAAATATTGGTTAAACGTTAATTTCGTAATAAACTACAGATTTGAAACCTCCGATTATTTGGCATTAAGCTACCGATAGTCACCGGCTACACGGTCAATTTTTCATCAATCTGATCCATCAATCTGGTACGGATTGACGAAAATTTGATCGTGTACACCACGGATTGATGGATTGATCGTATTTTTAATATGAACTTTTTATAACCATCAATATTCCGTCAATCAGATTGACACCAGATTGATGGATCAGATTGATGAAAAATTGACCGTGTAGCCGGTGACTTAGGGCCCCCGCGCATTAGGCGACCAGGTCGTGCGGCCAGGTCGCTGCGACCACCCCGCGCACTTTGCGGCCACGTCTGCGACCACACTGGTATGAGTAGTGATTTGATGAGTAAACTTTGACAATTATTTTGTTTTCTGTATACAAAAAACGTGTGGCCACGGCGACCAGTGCGCGCACACTGAGTAATTTTATACAAAGTCCCGTATATCCCTCTTATTAGTCTACTCTTATTAGGGGTCTTAGACCCCCCGCGCGGCCAGGTCGCTGCGGCCAACTAATTCTTCTACGATATATGTAGGTGCGCGCATTACGCGACCAGCGGCCAGCTGTCACGCTCTGGTCGCACGGCCAACGAAAAAACATCGCGACACACACGCGGCCACTTGGCCGCCGCGGCCAACGAGATACGGGAATTTGTATGAAATTACTCAGTGTGCGCGCACTGGTCGCCGCGGCCACACGTTTTTTGTATACAGAAAACAAAATAATTGTCAAAGTTTACTCATCAAATCGCTACTCATACGAGTGTGGTCGCAGACGTGGCCGCAAAGTGCGCGGGGTGTCGCAGCGACCTGGCCGCACGACCTGGTCGCCTAATGCGCGGGGGCCCTAAAGATACACGGTAACGACTATTCAGTAATGTCATGTGTGTCATGTCATCGCGTCGGTCAGACACTGGGTACAGATTATAATCAATAAAAATACTCACTTGAAGCAAGCGTCGACGACGGAGCGGCAGACACACCCGACATCATAGCACTTAGCACCGGTAGCACTAACATCAACATGGCACTATTATTTGCCTGAAAATAAGCAAAATAAAATGTTATCTACACTGATATCTGTTGATATGCCTATATCACATACATACACGAGTTAGTATGAAAATCGAAGATATATACCTAATAATGTTTTCATGATAGAGAGATACATGACAAGAACACTCATAAATTGAAAATTTTATCTGTTTTAACAATTTTCCTATTACGAAGTATGCATAATGCATACAAAATTAATGCTCTCATACAAAATGAATGAGTACTTTAGTACCTACTTTATGTATTTATTTATTTAAAGTTCTAGGGAACTTTCAATAGAAGTAAATACATAAATTCCAATAAAATTGTATTTTAAACTAGATCTCTATTCTCTAAATACATATTAAAATACAACAAAACTTATTCTACAGTAGATAATAATAAGTTTCGTTGTATTAATAGGCAATGTTGCGACTTGCGCAAAATCGGTATAAAAATTAGCAACAAAATTCCATAATCACAACCAATTTCTGCGTTAATAACTGTAACATTAGACAAATCCACTTGTGAAGTAGATCGACCAGTTTTCGTCTAATAATTAATTATAATAATGCCTAAACCTACCGACACTCTAGTATAGCTAGTATCACCACCACACTCGCGCAGCCGAATGCTAGAGTATTCTTTCACGAGATGTTATGGAATGTACAGATGTACATGTATATATACAGGCCACGGCCTCCGAGGTTATTCCCCGTCGGAGATTGAGACGAAAAACACTAAATAAGGGCACAATGTTAGTTCACATGGACTTAGGTTTGTTTATTTGTACTACGATGACACTTTCGAAACGTATTGTGAAATGGCAAAATAAGAGATGATAGTTTGATATTTGCACAGCTGTAGGCTTACGCACTTTGTGTTTTATACACCACTGGATGACGCCCGCAACTCCGTTGCGTCAAAATTCGTTCATCGCACGAGAACCGTACATTTTTCCGGGATAAAAACTATCCTATGTCCTTTCCCGGGACTCAAAGTATCACCTTGCCAACAGCAAAATCGATTCGGCGGTTTGAGCGTGAAGAGGTAACAGACAGATAGACAGACAGACACATTTCCGCGTTTATAATATTAGTATGGAATGTATTAAATTTTGATAACGTTAGATAAAATTATGGATCCAAACAATTTGCTTTCATTTGCATAAAAAGTAGCTTAGAATTAGTAAGCGCCTGCGCCATAACCACTTAAACTACTTTTTTTTATAAAATGTAAATCTCAGCATAATAATTTAGACTTATGAACTATTAAGTAAGTTATTTGTTGCAGTTGAATCCTGCAGTCTGAAAGATATAAAGCTATGTTACTTATATTTTATGCAAGGCTTTTCTCACTTAACCGAGTCATTTTTCTTTATTTTTTGTCCAAAATCCTAATCATAATATCTTCCTATTCCTCAAATTCTTCGGTTTGACAAAAAAATTATACTTAAAAAAATTAAGGAACACGATTAATCGTTGTAATTGCGAAACCTGCTCGAGGGGACTTTTTGAAACTTTCTCGGCGTTGCAGCTATGATATAATGTTCCTGCTATTAATAGCTTTACATTTTGATCGCATGTAAACATAACGAGACATGAGTAGAAGAAGGAGGTAAGCAACAGCTAAAATTGCCGTTTCGTTGGCCTTAGGGCCTGGAAATGATTTAAAATAAAAAAGTGGATTTATGTATAGTCAGATAATAAAGCAGGTTACTTACGAATTTTGTTAAAATTATGTGGTAAACATTTGTAATTGTCCCTATGTTATAAAATGTTAGTTATGTAGTTCTTCCACTCGCGTCTTTAATTACAACGAGGAAAGATCCGCTTACGTGTCATTAAAGTGATGTCAAAATGTGCTAAGTAATGATATTTTATGATCGCAACTATTTTAAAATTGAATGGACTCGTGGACTCTAGGCCCGTACTGATAAAACGCTCTCATTTCTCATTTCTGCTACTCAATAGATTCGGGCTGGTATGGTCTCGGCGTCTTCAGATGATTTATAATTATATTATTAATTACTACGTTATTATTAATAGTTAATATGTTACATTACATTTAATCTTATGCAATATATAAAATTCTCGTGTCACAGTGTTTGTGCGCGAACTCCACGAACTCCTCCAAAAGGGCTCAAGTCTCGACCAATTTTAATAAAATGTTGTATGTATGTTACCGTTAGAATGCGGAATACGTTACTGTGCACATTAACTAGGTAATCTGCAGATTTCCAGATACCATCCGTTAAAGTGTGAAATTTAAATCAAAAAAGCTCATATTCGCATTTTACCTAGTAACGAATAGTACGTCGTTGAATCGCGGAAGACAGTGAATGAAACACAAAAATTAGATGTTTAATTCAAACAAGTACTTACCTTTTTTATGCAATTTACCGTATGCATGGTCGTTAGATGTAGATTATCTCGTTAATGTAAGAATAGAACAAACTTTTTGCACTTTAACTGACTCACTCAGATAATCTGCAGAATACCGCGTTAATCTGCAGTCTAACTGGTTTACGCACATTAGCGGTAACATGTACATTCGTTAGGCCTGAGAATAGGTTTTTATCTACTTTTTATATTGATACTTCATACTAGAAACAATTTATATGGCAAAACAACGTTTGCCGGGCTATTAACTAATGTTAATAAAAATATAATCTTAAGAATGATCTTGAGCATAATCTTGGCGGTAAGAGTGGTTTGAGCCAATTTTAAAACCTTCCCGTTTTTCGATCAGGATAAGGTTTCCCGATCAGTCTTTTTTGTCCCATTAGTACACGCCTCCACCCGGGATTGAGCCTGCACCCTCTTGAGTGTGAACCGAAGGTCTACCCACGGACGCTCTTTGTTCAGGAATCAGGATCGGGAGTATACCTCCAGAAATTTAGGTTACTGAAGCTGAATTTCTGATTAAGAAATATTTATTTTAAAAGAATTATTATTCGTAAGGCGATAAAATTTAAAAAATTAAGCGCAAGGAGTATAATGCTAAATACACGTGTATTTTTTATAATTATAAAATAATTCCGCCGGATAACTCCGCCGTTTGTTGACCGATTTTCAACATTATTTTGTTGTTGTATAAGATATAGTCCGAATTTGGTACCATGTTTACAAAAGTGGTGATCTGATGATGCGATCCATGAGAAATCGGAAAGGACTCCTTGAAAATATGTCCGAATATTTCCTCCATACTGCAGTCTGCATACATTGTTTTGTTTAAATGTATCATCTAGCAGGCGCTTTCGTCGAAATATCCCAAATAATAGCTTAATTTTTTTTTCGACACCTCTAACAATTTTTTTATTAATTTAATCAAATGCACGCTAATTAAACAAAACTAAACAAATCAATATACTTAAACCTGAAGAATCATCCCATCGTTTGGTGGAAACCGCATGAAAAGCCGTGCATTGTATTTTTTTAGTTTACCGCCAACAATTAGATAGAAAGACAGACGGGACCGAGGACTTTGTTTTATAACATTATTATCTTATATATAAAATTCTCGTGTCACAATGTTAGTCCACGAACTCCTCCGAAACGGCTTTACTGATTTGTACCAAATTTTATATGCATATTCAGTAGGTCTGAGAATCGGCTACTGGGTACTTTATATATTGAGAAGTGCATTTGTTGAATAGATAATAAGTAAATTATTACAACCTGAGACTAACGGCGACCATTATTTGTGCGACGGGATAGCGATCAAACGTTGCCATGGCGACATACTTATTTAGTCACTTCAATAAAATAATATGGGCGAAATACTTTAAAGCAACGTTTGCCGGGACAGCTAGTTAAAGTAAAAATATACAATTGGCCATTTTGTGGTCATGTTGTCAAATGCCTACCTTTTGCTATCATTGATGTCGAGCAAAAATGGCGTTTTGTTTTATGGGCGCCTCCTTCAATTATTTACCTTATTTTGTTTTTAGTATTTGTTGTTATAGCGGCAACAGGAAAGCATCGTTTGTGAAAATGTCAACTTCGTCTATCAAGCGCGGTTCTTCAGATACACACTGGAGGCGGAAAGACGGAGAGGCAACAAAGTCTTTGTAATATTCTGCGGGTACGGAACCCTAAAAAGGGGAAAATTATCCAACTTTATTATTATACTTACTATGTTGACGCAGACAAAGTCGCGGGCAACAGCCGCAGCTATTACTATAATAATTATTATGTCGCGCCTACTTTTAAATCTTCAATAGCGACGTTTAAGTTTTTGTACTGCTTGCAGCTTGTCCTACCGACCGCCGACACCATAGACACCTTTTTTTTTTTTAATTTTATTTATTCATTAAAAACTACGTATTATGGTTACATTTTAAATCTCGCCAAACTAATTGTTTGACCTCGTAGGTACCATCGAAGAACGCCTCCGTGGTCTAGTGGTATAGAGCGCGGCTCTTGACTCGGAGGTCATGTGTTCGATTCCCGCGTTGGAAATATGTTATTTCCAAGTTTGGTTAGGACAATGCAGGCTGATCACCTGATTGTCTGACAAGTAAGATGATCCATGCGTCGGATGGGCATGTAAAATGTCGGTCCTGCGCGATCTCTCGCCAGTCGTGTCGGTCGTCCGTCCCACTGGGTTATGAGAGTAAAGGAATAGAGATCTCTTGTGTACTGCGCACACGCTTGGGCACTATAAAATTACTCCTGCGTAGCTGATATGGTTTCAATGAAACCGGCCGTCGTCACCGAAACCGGTGTGGGAGCTATTATTATCATTATTACCATCGAAGAAATTGATTCATAGGCATACGACAGACCTATGCACTGACCTCCATTATACTTGTATAATGGAGATCAGTGGACCTATTTAGTCGGGTTATGTCAATTGAATGTTAGGCATGATCGGTCGGCACTCGGCTGGGTTAGACCAAAGTAGGTTGGTCCGCCATCTGCCTATGAATCAACTTCTCTAATAGTACATATTAGGTACCTCTTCTTCTCCGTATGTTTTTACATAATACTAGCTGACCCGGCAACGTTGTTTTGCCATATAAATAATTTTTGGTATGAAAAATAGATGTTGGCCGATTCTCAGACCTACTCAATATGCTCACAAAATTTCATGAGAATCGGTCAAGCCGTTTCGGAGGAGTATGGCAACGAAAACTGTGACACGAGAATTTTATATATTAGAGAAGATTTACTAATATCCCTATATAAAGACTAGACTTGGATCCAAGCGTCTAAACAACTTTGTGACCCTTCTTATGTTGGGCCATAGACCTTAAATCGTCTTATCTACCTAATCTACCTATCTATCTAATCTACCTAATCTATACTAATATTATAATTGGGAAGAGTTTGTTTGTTTGTTTGAACGCGCTAATCTCAGGAACTACTGGTCCGATTTGAAAAATTCTTTTACTGTTGGATAGCCCATTTATCGAGGAAGGCTATAGGCTATATTTTATTACGCTAAAACTAATAGGAGCGAAGAAATAGAGGAAAATGTGGAAAAAACGGGGGAAATTATATGAAAGGACTTATTTGAACGCGCTAATCTCAGGAACTACTGGTCCGATTTGAAAAATTATTATGATATCAGATAGCCCATTTATTGAGAAAGGCTATAAGCTATATCTTATCACGCTAAAACTAATTGGAGGGAAGAAATAGAGAAACATGTGGACAAAACGGGGGAAATTATATAAAATTGCTTATTATCTTAAGAACTGCTGGAGCGATTTTTATGTCATTTGGCAAACATAAAGAATAGATCACGTGAAGAGACAGGCTATTTTTTGCAGTAAAATATACGGTTGCGTGAAATTCCTAAATTACGCAAGCGTAGCCGCGCGGAACATCTATATGTAATAAAATCGTAGGAATGTCAATTCTGTATATTTAATATTTTTGTACAATAAATAATACTTGGGATGCATCATTTGATCTACTATGCTAACGCGGACGAAGTCGCGGGCAACGGCTAGTCTTATATATAAAAATGGATTTTCAAATGTGTTAGTCGCGCTAAAACTCGAGAACGGCTGAATGGATTGGGTTGATTTTAGACTTAAAATATTCGTAGAAGTCCAGGGAAGGTTTTAAAGTGAAACGAAGTTTACCGGGACAGCTAGTAAATTATAATTGGGAAGAGTTTGTTTGTTTGTTTGTTTGAACGCGCTAATCTCAGGAACTACTGGTCCGATTTGAAAAATTCTTTCAGTGTTAGATAGCTTATTTATCGAGGAAAGCTATAGGCTATATTTTATCACGTTAAGATTAATAGAAGCGAAAAAATAGAGGAAAGTGTGGAAAAAACGGGAGAAATTATTTGAAATGGCTTATTTGAAAGCTCTAATCTCAGGAACTACTGGTCCGATTTGAAAAATTATTTCAGTGTTAGATAGCCTATTTATTGAGAAAGGCTATAGGTTATACTTTATTGTGCTAAGACTAATAGCAGCGAGGAAAGAGAGGAAAGTATGGAAAAAACGGGAGAAATTATTTGAAATGGCTTATTTGAACGCGCTAAGCTCAAGAACTACTGGTCCGATTTGAAAAATTCTTTCAGTGTTAGATAGCCTATTTATTAAGAAAGCCTATAGGCTATATTTTATTGCGCTAAAACTAATAGGCGCAAAGAAATAGAGGAAAGTGTGGAAAAAACAGGGGAAACTATTTGAAAGGGCTTATTTGAACGTACTGGAGCATTTTTTATGTTATTTGGCACACATAAAGAATATACCACGTGAAAGGACATAGGTTTCTTTTTTTGCGGAAAAATGTACGGTTTCCGTTACATTCCTAAATTAGGCGGGCGAAGCCGTGCGGAACATCTATCATATCATAAAAGTATATTGTCCCACACAATATACTTTTATGATTTGCGCGTTAATTATTCAATCGATGAACGGGAACAACTATAAGCTAAAGTCCACGCGGACGAAGTCGCGGGCAACAGCTAGTCTACCTAATAATAATCGATCTATTTATCAAATACAATAGGTATAATAAATTAAATTCATACCTGATTGGTTTTCTGTTTTGCTTTTGAGTTTCAGAAAAGCACTATACTGACACGAAGTTTCCGTCACCCACTTACACCTACTGAAGTCAATAATAAGGGTTCCTTGTTGATTACGGAACCCTAAAAAGGGTTTTAAAAAATCGTTTTTCCAGAAAAAACATAACACTGTAACGCACAAACCTCACTATTACAAAAACAAGTGCACACTGAAGAATTTATACAGTAGTTTTTCCTTTTGATTCTTTTTCACGAATTTCACGAACACTTTGTTACAGCTGCCACGGCGAGTTAAGGGTTGACACTTAACTTAATAAACCTGCTATGGACTATTTTTAACCGACTGCAAAGGAAGGAAGTGCTTACTTCCTAGTTATAATTTATGTACGTGGGCTCTGTACGGTGGCTAATTTCCGTAAAATGACGGAAGTGGATATTGAATGTGGTCAACCGTCTTTTATAAACGTGTAAAAATAAGATATTTTAATGAAATGAAATAAGTAAAGGCGTCCTTATTTGAGAGAATTTCAGACACATTTGAACATACCTAATATAAATTGAATTAAATGATTCGGTCGCTACAATCAGTTAAACGAGTTTTAAAATGTAGAGACTAGAGAGTAGAACAAACGAGTTAAAAATATGTAGAGTTTTTTTTTTCATCTTTCACATCCTCTTTAATACCACATCATAATAATGTGTGCTTTATAACTTTGCTGTTTTTTCTTCGGCACTTGGAACCTATCGCCTTCTGACGTGAAGTGAGGACGTCATGAGCAGAGGCGCAATTCTCAGACATTAGAGGCAGACTTTATTATGTACTTACCCAATTTTACCAAATTAAACATAAGATGCTTAGAAATACTCATTTATTGATACTTAATTTTCATAACTAACCTTATAGAAAAAAAAAAACAAAAGTAAAACAACTACGAAAAATAAATTAAACTTTTTTGTCTAAAATAGTCTAATAAGCAAGCCATCATTACGCAGGGATGTACCTGACAGGTTTGGCTATGCAGTTACGCCTGTCAGGAAAAGTTGAGGCAAATTCTGTAATATACGAAATAACGCTCCGGTTTACATGAACAGTTGACCTGTTCAGGCAAACATGTCAGGTATACCCTTACGTGCATGGCCTGCTTAAACTTCACGCATGATGGCTAGGGTCGAACTGTCCAGGCCAGTAGTTGTTCCAGGTGGATATCTCGTTCAGCAGCCGCGTCCCCGGACACTCCGTGCTCATCACCTGGCCGTGACCCATCAGACGGTAGGACGGGCTAATGACTCCTCGCATGATACCGTCCCTAATTAGTTCTCTGGCTGTTTGCAGCATCGCTGTTGGAGGTTCGTCCACTGGAATTGGAAAATGTATTAAAATTATGCTCAAGAATATAAGGTAGATAAACCCAATTATTAGTTCTTTATGATTTCATACTGTACAAAATGATATTATTGCCATTCCTAGTATTTTCAAACAGAATTATTCCAACCAATAGTATCTAAGCCACAGACATAGATCAAGATAGATACTGCATGTGTATGTACTTCACGTGCCTTATCGCGTTCCCAAACGACGTGGTCCAGTCAAATTAGGCTTAAATTAGGTAGGAACCCCGGATTTCGAGATACCCAGCTGTAAGTATGCCCAGCTGTAAATATTTGTATATTGGCACCCTAAATGTTGTCTCAAAACCTACATATGGAAGGGCGTGCGCAACTATTAAATTTCAAGGTCAAAAGGTCGCAAAAATCGGTTTTTGCACTTTTTTTGTAAATATTTCATTTCCTATGGGTTTTTTGGTATTTGTATTTATAACTATCATGTAGAATACAAAATTTTCTACAACTTCTGTTCAAAAAAATTTTTATACGGTGAACCGTTTCCGATAAAGAGGGCGGAGAGCGCGCAGTCAAAGTATCACTTCAGGTTAACCGGTGCCTCCGGTCGAAAACGTGCCATATTCAATGTGTCGCGACACCAGTGCCCGATCCTTTAACGTCGTGATGTGTGGCATATTTCCTCAATAAATTGGCTCTCAAACTTTTTCTCTCTCTCACGGTTGTAAAATGGCAGCCATTTTAGTTTTTCCCGGTCTTTCACACTAATCTAACCAATACTTCTGATGTAAATATCCTATGAATATAAAAATGGTTTTATTTAATAGCTAAACTTATGGACTATGCATAAACAGGCAATACGTTATGAATTTAGTAGAATTAAACATAGAAAAACCAAAATTTAAGGAAAAAAAAGTCCTGATAGGCTGCAGAGAATCGTTTCGCATTGCCCAACCCCACACCTGGGGTTCCAAATCATGCCCTATAATCATGTCCGATCCTTTAATGTTATGGTGTATGGCATATGTTATTGACAAATTAGCTCTCAAAAATTTTTTTTCTCTACCTTTTCTTAATAAAATCGTTATAACTTCTTAACTATCTGACTTGGAGCATAGAAGCAAAGGATTTTTTTTAAGATGAAAACCTCCTCTATCTTAAAAAAAAAAACAGTTTAATGCGCTATATTTTCACAAAAAGCCATTAATTAAAAAATACACAAAAATTTTTCCTTAAATTTTGGTTTTTCTATGTTTAATTTTCGAAATTCATAACGTATTGCCTGTGTAAGCGTAGTCCATAAGTTTAGCTATTAAATAAGACCTTTTTTATATTTATAGGATATTTACATGAGAAGTATTTGTCAGATTAGTGTGAAAGCCCGAGAAAATCTAAAATGGCTGCCATTTTACAACCGTGAGAGAGAGAAAAAATTTGAGAGCCAATTTAGTGAGGAAATATGCCATACATCACGACATTAAGGGATGGGACACTGGTATCGCGACACATTGATTATGGCGAATTTTCGACTGGAGGCACCAGTTAACCTGAAGTGATACTTTGACCGCGCGCTCTCCGCCCTCTTTATCGGAAACGGTTCACCGTATAAAAATTTTTTTTGAACAGAAGCTGTAGATAATTTTGTATTCTACATCATAGTTCTAATACAAATAGCAAAAAACCTATAGGAAATGAAATATTTACAAAAAAAAAGTGCAAAAACCGATTTTTGTGACCTTTTGAAATTGGAATTTAATAGTTGCGCACACCCTACCATATGTAGGTTTTGAGACAACATTTAGGGTGCCAATATACAAATATTTACAGACTTACAGCTGGGTATCTCGAATTCCGATGTGAACTTACTATACTAATTGGACTAGAGCATTTCTCGTTTTTCGAAAGTCTTCTTTAGTCTGCTATCGGAATTGGACGTCAATCGTAATTTTAAAAATGCCTAAATGCCTAAAAGTGTCGTGTTGAGCTGTAGAAATTTAAGTATAAACGTTGGTCTTGTTAATGGACACGTTTTTATCATAGGTACGTCACAGATGTAGGTAGTAAAAAAGTGGCACGCTCGTTTTCATACAAATGGAGCGACATGCGGTATCTATCTCGATCTATGTCTGTGATCTAAGCCAATAATGGGATGACTAATGATCATAATAATACTAACCGGGAAAATACTCCATATCTTAAATCTAAAATGAGCCTACTGTTTGCATTGCAAAGAAACTAAAACGACTAAATCAATTTTGGTTAATTATGTTGCATTATATTAAGTAGCCGACGGGAAACAATGCTACGAGTAACTTGTTATCGCGGGTGAATGTAGCAGTTCCCGCAGGACCCGAAAGGTTTGTTTTCAATGCGATAAACTGTAAAGCTGATTTTCCTGTCACGCTGACTACGCGCACACTGTCGGTGCTGATGGCCCGAGATCTACGAATAATAAAAACCAAGGAAGAGTAACTCCGTCAAAAAAAGTGCACCAAAAGGCTACAAAATGCTACGAATAATAAAAACTACCCGAAATGTATGAAATTGTAGGAAGTGTTTTTGAACAACGCGTAGCGGTCTGCGCTGATATTTCATACATTTCGGTATCAGCGCCCACGGTCAGCGAGCAGTCGGCTTGACAGGAAAATCAGCCTTAATGATTAAGGTACCTCTCCAGTCTCCAATGAGGCATATCCCCACGCTGAGGGAGTTGGCCTTCCCAGCGTGTATGCCGATCCACCGCCAGCCGCGGCCTTCGTACACGCTGCCGTCGTTGCCGATGCAGAAGCTACGTGAAAATAACGGACTTCATTAGCGCCATAATAATTTACTATTGAAATAATAAGACAAGATTCTATTTCTCAGGTTAAGGTCTATAAAATAAGTTGCTGGAAGGACGTAAAACAAATCTAACTCTGAACCCGGCAGAGCTGCGGGGCTAAAATGGTCGCTTTGTTGAATCATGACATGAATCATAATATGATTCAATTCTTTAAAATCGCAAGATGCAACTCTGCTTGCAATTCATTTCTGTATTTTTGTACTGATTTGACATTTGTCAGTTTGACAGTTTTGACAATTCATTTGCTGAATTGATTGAGAGGAATTGCTAAATGTTACCATTTTAGCCCCGCAGGTCTGTTTAGTTTTCATTTTGCTGTATTATTAGTCTCGTCCTAATAAAGGTCCTGTCTAACCTGTCTTATTGCTAGCAACATCTAGGTACCATAAGAAATGTTATAATAATAATAATAATATATATACATATATATAAATAATGTTATAATAACATTTCTTATATTAAAACTAGATGTTCCGCGCGGCTTCGCCCGCGTAATTTAGGAATGTCATGGAAACCGTACATTTTTCCGCAAAAAAAGAAATCTATGTCCTTTCACGTGGTCTGTTCTTCATGTGTGCCAAATAACATAAAAATTGCTCCAGTGGTCCGTGAGATAAGTCCTATCAAATAAATTCCCCCGTTTTTTCCACATTTTCCTCTATTTCTTTGCTCCTATTAATTTTAGCATGATAAAATATAGCCTATAACCTTTCACTATAACTGAGCTATCTAACACTGAAAGAATTTTTCTAATCAAACCAGTAGTTCCTGAGATTAGCGCGTTCAAATAAGCCCTTTCAAATAATTTTCTTCGTTTTTTGCACATTTTTCTCTATTTCTTCGCTCCTATTAGTCTTAGCGTGATAAAATATAGCCTATAGCCTTCCTCGATAAATGGACTATCTAACACTGAAATAATTTTTCAAATCGGACCAGTAGTTTCTGAGATTAGCGCGTTCAAACAAACAAACAAACTAACAAACTCTTCCGCTTTATAATATCAGTATAGATATAGATAGTTTAGGCAATGTACCAGAATACAAAGATCAGTATAGTACATACAACAAATCCTCTTCATATCAATCAATATTAAAAACTTCTGTCATATTTATTTATATTTTAGAGCAAAAAATAAATTTGCGTACCATGACTATTACAAAATATAAATATGTAGCAGCAGCAGGAAACAATCATTCATTTTGCTATTGTGCCGTTTGTTGTAATCACGAGTTGATAGAGATTATAGATAACAATTTTCTACGTCAATGATTACGTCAGAGTGAAGCCACCAGCTAAGTGTCAACACGGCGCGTTGCATCAGCGTTGCGTCGACGCAGCGCTGCCGTTGCGTTGTTCATACAAATCAGACGGCGCGCTACGTCGCGTCGTCGCAACGCACACATGACGGACTGCGGACAGCAGCCCCCGAGACGAAGCGGGAGGGGGTGTTGACGTTGAGACTGCTTCGTAATAACGCTGTGATGACGCAGCGCCCGTGTGGCCAGCTATGCGTCAAACGGTAGCGCTGCGTCGACGCAACGCTGACGCCACGTTGTGGACTGGCTCTAACGTTGCGTTTCATCGCCAAACGCAGCGGTGGCGCTCCATACATTTTTGCTAAGTCACATTGCGTTACGTCGTCGGACGCGGTGTTATTCATGAAAGCACAGAAGATAATGTAGAAGGTAAATGGCCCTTGCGCTATCACCGTCTTGTTTTACGTCACATTTCACATGTAATAAAAACAAGTGATAATACTTTAGGGTGTGTACGTGTTACTTGTAGAGAGTTCGCTGTGAAAGTAGCAGCGCTGAAAGACCAAACTTTTTTTTCACTCTTGTATGGGGAAACTCGTGACGCTCGGGCCCTTGCCCATACAAAAGTGACAAAAATACACACTGTATAACGAGCTTTTCCTCCGACGACGCAACGCACGTGCGCAGTATGGCCAATAAAATGCGGCGATCATCTATGAAAATATGGCAAAACTATTTAAAATCTGATTCATGTAATTTAGTTTAGGTTCACCGACCTTTGGCATTCCTGTGTCTCTAATTTCTACTCGCTGAAAGATTAACAAATTTGCGACCATCTCCAGTGATCCAACCATCTCGTTGTAACCATATTAAACTTACTTATATCCAATGTCACCCCAGCCCAGCCCCTGGTGGTAGTTCTGCATGGAGCGCATGTCGGCCATACACTCCTCCGTACTATTACAAGCCAATGGTATAGCCGTGTGGTGGATTATGACGTAGGGTGCCGGGGTCTTCAGCGGCCGCTCGTCTGTTGAGAGCTTCGCCCCCCAATCCGCCCTAGAGTATAGCTTGTATCTCTGTGACTCGGTTTCTTCGTGTGCAACTGAAAAGTTTATAATAATTGTTAGAGTCGAGTAAAAAATTAGATTCTAATATTGATCGGCTTATAGCTGTTTTAGGTCCTGTGTTGTCCTGTGTTCTTGTTTTGAAAGAAAACTTTTAATTCATTAAATTAATGTACTCTCATTTATTCAATTCACATCCATGTTCACAGTTTTACGTCCATGTTCACATCTATACTATCGATGAACTCTCGAAACAAAAGAAATTACTAATTAATGTAGGTACTACATGTTGTACAATTATGTAGGTACCAACGTCATTTGGTCGGATCATGTCGATTCAATGTTAGAGATCAACTACGATAACTTAGCGCGCCCCTCCAAATGACTGTTTCAATGTGTGTAGTCACATCCTTATGAAAGAGTTTGTATGTAGTAAATATTCAACCAATCACAGTACACGTAATATTTCAGTTAATGTCACTTATTACCTAGATTTGTTGGTCAACTAATCATAACTAGCCTACCGCGCAAGACAACGCACCTCAAACGTTATGACAACGCACTTCAAAAGTTTTGAATTTTGGAGGGGCGCGCTATGTTATCGTAGTTGATCTCTAATTGTAATCTGTCGACTGGGTTTGAGTTTTGACGTAACGCGACCAAACTGCGTAGGTCCCCTATCTGCCTAGGAATCAATTTCTCTGATAGTACTTCTGCACGCAATAGACTACGCGACTGCTTCCATTTCGATTTTCGTGTCTGCTTAAAAATGTTTTTGTCGTAGAATATTAAAAATAAGCAATGGCTGAAATATTATTCTGATCCTGAACCGTTACTGTTACGAAATAAAAGCTTTGATGTGCCATAAGCAGTATATAAAAGTAATAAGAATATCGGCAAGTCATTTATCACAATAAAACTTAATAATACTTATAGGCAAGTTTTCTTATCAGCGTTTTCTTATACAAACATTTTTATCTATTGGGCCAGTTAGTAAATAGTAAATTTCCATGATTAAATTATTCTAGTAACGTTAATTAATATACTTAACTATAATAATTATTGTAATTTATACTCCTAACATAAAGAGTTAACCTTTTTTATGGCTCTAAAGTTTAGTTTCTAGTTTGTTATAACTTATACTTCGTACTTTGCACAGTCATAATATTTCCGCAATGGAACGAACGTTTTTTTGACAATCTCGCACTTATTGCGATCAAACAAACTAGTTTTGCAATCAAACACGATGAACATCCTTAATCTCGCTAATTGAATGGAAATTTCCATTTGAACTGCGCCTTTGGCAAGTTAAGTCAGCTTTGACGAACAATCACGATGTATAATATACCTAGAGTAGTCAAAATTTTTCAATTTTTTGACTAAAATTGAAACGAAATCGTTCCTTAAACTAAATAACATTATACACATTTTGCTATTATTTCTATGCCACAAAGTTCATTTTTAAATATTTACAGTTTAAGGGGTGAAAATTCTTACCATTTTTTTGAGGAAAACCACTAACATTTAAAAGAAAAAGCACCAAATACACGCATTTTCCAAACATTTCAACGATTTCACATGACCGATGCGTTTGATTTGTATACCTTATTGAAATTGTTTTGTTCAAGTAGCCAGCTGATTACTTAAGTTGTTTTGCTATTGAATTATTAAATTATTTAATAATACAGCTAAATGTATCCTAGTGAATGATTGACTAAGTAATACTGATTGGCAAGCCCGAGGGGCTTCTTTATACTAAAGCCAATTTGACGGTTATTTCCCTTGGAAAAAGTCGAGAAACGAAACAAGATATTTCTGAGAGCTACACAATATTTGTAAACAACAATTAATTCGATTTATACTATCTTTTATTTAGTTGTGTACAACAATTAGTTTACTTTTTACTATAAATCCATTTAAAATACACCTTTAATTTTATATTGATTTAAATAACACTTTAGGCGTATGTTTTGATCACATGTAAAGTGTGATTAGTGAATATTAAAGCGGCCGGGGAAGAACCGCATATCGGCTACGTATCAGATTAATTCCATAGTAAGTATTTTCTCATTGGCTGACGTCACAGTGATTTTTTAATTTTCAATCAGTCTCAGATGTCTTACGTCATGATGCCAGATGCCTGATAAAAAGTTAACATTCATTTGTTTAGTTAGATAACCATACAAATATACTTTTTATAAACTAGATGTTCCGGAGTATATTTTTGTATCACTTAACTATAATATTCTTTATTTCAGAGCTAGTCGCTTTATAAAGGCATCATTTTCACTACTTTTTAACCGACTTCCAAAAAACGAGGAGGTTATATGTTCGGCTGTGGATATTTTTTTGTTTTTTTTTTATTTTTGTATGTTCAACGATTACTCCGCCGTTTGTGAACCGATTTTCGAAATTTTTGTTTTGTTGTATTAGGTTTCACTCCAATTTGGTACCATGTTCACAAAAGTAGTGACCTGATGATGGGATCTATGAGTTATCGAGGGAACTCCTCGAAATTTATATGGAAACATATGGTGATTTTGGTTTTATGAGAAGCATCTTAAGAGCCCGGGTTACCCTCGAAATTCTCATACATACGTAATACCAAAATCATTTTGTCATACGAAAATATTTAACATATTTGAGTTATTTTTCAGTTTAAAATAGTAATTACCTAGGTTCCTGAACAAAAATTAAGTTCAAAATATTTAAACACTAAAAAAATTTTTTTTGTGTAAATTTTTTTTTTTACTAAATTTACTACTAAATATTTAAACACTAAAAAATAGAGTAAAACACCAAAAAATATATAAAAAAATAGTAAATTTACTACAAAATATTTCAACTCTAAAAAATATTTTTTAGTATTAAAATATTTTGTAGTAAATTTACTAATTATTTATAATTTTTTTAGTATTTTACTCTATTTTTTAGTGTTTAAATATTTAGTAGTAAATTGAGTAAAAAAAATTTATACACAAAAAAATTTTTTTTAGTGTTTAAATATTTTGAACTTAATTTTTGTTCAGGAACCTAGGTAATTACTATTTTATGCTGAAAAATAACTCAAACATGTTAAATATTTTCGTATGACAAAATTATTTTGGTATTACGTATGTATGAGAATTTCGAGGGTTACCCGGGCTCTTAAGCATATGCTACCAAAACGCAAGATTCTGCACCAAGGTATTTTTTTTTATGCAATAAGGGGGCAAACGAGCAAACGGGTCACCTGATGGAAAGCAACTTCCGTCGCCCATGGACACTCGCAGCATCAGAATAGCTGCAGGTGCGTTGCCGGCCTTTTAAGGGGTAATAGGGGAGTGTAGGGAAGGAAATAGGGAAGGGTAGGGAAGGGAAAAGGGTAGGGGATTGGGCCTCCGGTAAACTCACTCACTCGACGAAACACAGCGCAAGCGCTGTTTCACGCCGGTTTTCTGTGAGGACGTGGTATTTCTCCGGTCGAGCCGGCCCATTCGTGCCGAAGCATGGCTCTCCCACGTCTGACTATACTATGGTTCCGAAGATACTAAGAGAACTCCGGATTCCTTATAGATACAAGTTTGGGGGTTTAGGCGCTGTTTTAAGAACTGAAAGCATATGCTACTATACAAATTACATTAATCATCATCATCAACATTACCACGTCAGGGTCACCAGTGTCACCAAAATTGAACATAACAAAATATTCAACCTTATCTCCAGAGCGTAAGGCACACATTTGACATTACTTCTGAGAAGTAAGTTGCTTCGATAATACAAGTAACATGCTAGAGTGCACAGCTGTCACACTTACCAATCGCGGCCACGGGCGGCCGTAGACTTCACAAGCGATACTATGTATTACAAATAAGATAAAGTTTAAAATCATATGACACTGAAAGCCTCGCCGCTGTTAAAATTCCGGTTTGGCGCGGCCCTAGCACGTGTCCACTTCGATTTTTTTTAATGTATTATTTAAAATTATCTGCAGCTGATATTATATTTTGTAAGTGTGACTGTTAACAAATTGTAATAAGATACGTAGAATAGTATACAGGTGTATTAGGGCCGATTCACACCGGAATGGCGGAGGCGAGGCGAGCAGTTTCAGTGTCATATGATTTTATCGTCATTGTTGTAATAGATAGTATCGCTTCAGAAATCTACGGCCGCCCGTGGACGTTCGTGGCCTCTTGCGGCCGCCGGCGGCGTCGATTTCTGAAGCGATACTATGTATTACAATAATGAAGATAAAGTTTAAAATCATATGACACTGAAACTGCTCGCCTCGCCTCTGCCATTCGGTGTGAATCGGCCCTAATCTACGTATAGTACGCGATAATTTTACTAGGTAACTAAAAAGAGTGAAATAATTATTTTTAACAAAAAATTTAAACCGACTTCCAAGGTAAAAACAATAATAACATCCTTATAATATGAACTAAAAAGTATTAAATAATAATTTTTCCTATCTCATGGTGCCTTTTTCCGAATTCGGCTAAAACTCAACTATTTCTGTACTCAATCTTCATAATTTTGAAGTCGGTGCCAGTTACAAATGTTTCAACTTTCAAATATTCTGGCATCTGGATTCAGCTATATCTGGTACCGACTTCAAAATTATGAAGATTGAGTACAGAAATAGTTGAGTTTTAACCGAATTCGGAAAAAGGCACCATGAGATAGGAAAAATTATTTAATACTTTTTAGTTCATATTATAAGGATGTTATTATTGTTTTTACCTTGGAAGTCGGTTTTAATTTTACTTAATATTAATATTATGATTTTTTATCAAAATATACGACCGGTTTGGATATAGGTAATCATCATTAGATTTGACAGTTGTATCGAAAATTCGAAAAAAAGGAGACTTAGAGCCACGGCAACGTGGCCAATGACGTTACCATGGCAAAGGTCTGGCGTCTCTACGTTGCCGCAAAGCGGTGTTTTACTTAAATTCTATGAAGATTTAAGAAAATACCTTAAAAAAATTTCAATTACCTGAGGATATCACTAAAATCAGCGACTGATTGAATGACGGAGCAAAGATGTGCAAACAACTGGCGACGTCGCTAGTCACCACATGCGGAGTGGTCGACTCTGGCTACGCTGCACTGGCTACTTGGCAACGTCGCCAGTCGGTCGCCAGATGAGTTACCCGATAGTTACCCGTCATACATCTCAATAGAACTAGTTGGCGAATTGGCGTATGGGCCTTAAAGCGCAGTACTAACGAAGGGACGCTATTTTCTATTAAGTGACGTTTCTATCCTCGGGGGAAGGGGGGCGCAACATCCCAAGAAGGAGGGCTAAACATTAATCAAAGGCACTCAAAATGTACATGTGTGTAGTTTAGGTTAGAAGAATTTCGTTATGATATTCACTTTTATTATATAACTGAATATTGTCTTAAAAATGAGAATGAAAACCTAATAGTAGGGGAGGGGAGGGTGCTAATTGTGTAGTCACTCGAGCGTCATGGAGACCTAGTAGGTTTTTTACGTTAGGCAAAACTGATAAAAAATAATAAGAGCGTTTTTAGGGTTCCGTAGCCAAAATGGCAAAAAACGGAGCCCTTATAGATTCGTCATGTCTGTCTGTCTGCCTGTCTGTCTGTCCGTCCGTATGTCACAGCCACTTTTCTCCGAAACTATAAGAGCTATACTATTGAAACTTGGTAAGTAGATGTAGTTTGTGAACCGCATTAAGATTTTGATACAAAAATGGAAAAATTATTAAAATTTTAGTGGTCCCCATAGGTGCAACTGATACAAAAAAAAAGTTTCGTCTAACCTACGCGTATAGGGTATCTATGGATACGTCTTCAAAAATCATATTGAGGTTTCTAATATCATTTTTTTCTAATCTGAATAGTTTGCGAGAGAGACTCTTCCAAAGTGGTAAAATGTGTCCCCCCCCCCCCCCCTCTAACTTCTAAAGTAGGGGCATGATAATTCTAAAACTATAAAAACTACCAACGAAAATTGGTTTGAACGAGATCTATCAAGTAGTTTTTTTTATACGTCATAAATGGTAAGCCTTAATTTAACTTTCATTAAATCAACTAAAATATAAAAATAAATCAAAAACCTTTTAATTTTACAGAAATAAACCTTATTGCTGCTGCGGAACCCTTCAGTGGCGAGTCCAACTCGCACTTGGCCGGTTTTTTATTTTAGCGGTGGGTTTAGAAACTGCAGCCATTTTAAAGTTTTGAAAAAGATAATATATTCAAAAAAAACCGGCCAAGTGCGAGTCGGACTCGCCCATGAAGGGTTCCGCAGCACCAATTAGAATTATTTCTATGAAATTATAAGGTTTTTGATTTATTTTAATATTTCATTTTTGATATAATGAAAGTTAAATTAAGGTTTATCATTTATGATGTATAAAAAAAACTACTGGCTAAATCTCGTTCAAACCAATTTTCGTTGGTAGTTTTTATAGTAATATACATCATATATTTTTTTTAGAATTATCATGCCCCTACTTTAGAAGTTAGAGGGGGCTTTAAGGCTTACCATTTATGACGTATAAAAAAAACTACTTGATAGATCTCGTTCAAACCAATTTTCGTCGGTAGTTTTTATAGTAATGTACATCATATTTTTTTTTAGACAACACACATTTTGCCACTTTGGAAGAGTCTCTCTCGCAAACTATTCAGGTTAGAAAAAAATGATATGAGAAACCTCAATATGATTTTTGAAGACCTATCCATAGATACCCCACACGCATAGGCCAGATGAAAAAAAAATTTTTTTGGTTTCAGTTGTACCCCTAAAATTTTTGATAATTTTTCCATTTTTGTATCAAAATCTTAATGCGGTTCACAGATTACATCTACTTATCAAGTTTCAATAGTATAGCTCTTATAGTTTCGGAGAAAAGTAGCTGTGACATACGGATGGACAGACAGACAGACAGACAGACAGACATGACGAATCTATAAGGGTTCCGTTTTTTGCCATTTTGGCTACGGAACCCTAAAAATTGCTTATTTAGGTAAATCGTAAATATATTTTAGACAACAATGACTAAATCATTTAGTTTAGTGCAAAATAAAATATCTGCGAAGCTTAGTTAAGAAAATATTAAGCTTTATCTTATTATATAAAAATAAGTGGCAATTTTCGTTGTCACTTTATAACTCAAGAATGGGCTCACCTATCCAAACCAAATTTTCAGGGTTTGTTCGGACTATTTAGTAGATGGTTTATGTGAAGTTTGCACATAATCGGTCGAGTGGATCCAGGAGTAATCGAGGGAAATCCTCAAAATTTAAATGAAAACATATGCCGATTTTGCTTTTGTATGAAGTATTCCAGGCATATGTTACGAAAAGTAAGATTCTGCACCAAGATATACCATGGTTCGAAGATGCTGATCAGAACTTCGACCTCCTTATAGATACAAGTTTGGGGGTTGGGGCGCTGCCTTAAGAACTGAAAGCATATGCTACTATGCAAATTACATTCATCATCATCATCACCATCA
Organism: Lysandra bellargus; assembly: GCA_905333045.1. NCBI lineage: Eukaryota > Metazoa > Arthropoda > Insecta > Lepidoptera > Lycaenidae > Lysandra > Lysandra bellargus. The sequence goes on along the minus strand of HG995337.1, from coordinate 4,027,462 downwards.
TCTTCACTACCACATCAGGGTCATCAATGTCACGTGACTGTGAGCGTTACGCTCTGGAGTTAAGGTTGAATTTGTTATGTTCAATTTTAGTGAGTCATTTCGATGCGCTTCGACTTAGTATAAACCAGATGATACAACTCCGTTGCACCAAAATTAGTTTATCGTGCGGGAACCGTACATTTATTTTTCCGGGATAAAAACTATCCTATGTCTTTTCCCGGGACTCAAAGTATCCCCATGCCAAATTTCAGCAGAATCGGTTCAGCAGTTTGATCGAGAAGAGGTAACAGACAGACAGACAGACACACTTTCGCATTTATAATATTAGTATGGATATGGATTGACTCTTAGTTTTGCGGTTACTAAGATAGCAATTTAATCACGGGATCTATGAAATGTGTAGGTAAGTATATTGTATAGGAGAGTCTTTCAAAATTGGGACAAACATAGATCTATTAATGTAGTTTTAGGTAGTTGCGGAATTAGTGCTATAAATTATAATAAAACGAAAGTCAGAGAACCTAGAACTCTAGAGTCTAATTATTAGAGATAGGTGACTAGGTGTTTGAACATGTCATTTTCAGCATTGCTTGATAAACTCTAAGTAGGTATATACTATAATATACAGTACTATAATTAATATTGGTAAAATTATTATAATTCTATAGTGGTAGTGAAGTCAGCTGATTATGAGTTTTCGTATTATGAGGGTGTATCCTGGATCCAAAGTCACTGAGCAGAACACATAAGTCTTTACAGAAAGCTTTACTATAACTATCTTTGAAATTATTATTTTTTCAACTGGAAACTGTCCCATGCTTATATCAATCTTAATCATAAAGTATTCGATAGTTTTATAAAAATTCTTATCCAACAACCTAAAATTGCATACGTATGTTACAGATTCAGGGCCAGATTTATCATCAAGTTGGTTCGTTATTGCCGTACCCCGACGCTGATCATCAATTTTTGCTAATTTATTTTATTGGTGATGAAAATCATGAATTGAATCAACGTTGTGCAATTATTTCTAATACAAGATGAGAAATTATTCGTAAACTACAACATTGGTTTTTTGATCAGCATAACGCATTTTTATACGACTTCCAAAAAGGAGGAGGTTATGTGTTCGGCTGTGGATATATTTGTAATTTTTTTTGTACGTTCAACGATTGCTCCGTATATGGTACCATGTTCACAAAAGTGGTGATCTGATGATGGGATCCATGAGTAATCCTCAAAATTTATATGGAATCATATGGTGATTTTGGTTTTATGAGAAGCATCCTAAGAATATGCTACCAAAACGCAAGATTTTGCACCAAGCTATAATATGGTTCCGAAGATACTAAGAGAACTCCGGATTCCTTATAGATACAAGTTTGGGGGTTTAGGCGCTGTTTTAAGAACTGAAAGCATATGCTACTATGCAAATTACATTCATCATCATTACCATGTCAGGGTCACCAATGTCAGCAAAATTGAACATAACAAATTCAACCTTAACTCCAGAGCGTAAGGCACTCATTTGATTTTACTTCTGAGAAGTAAGTTGCTTCGATAATACAAGTAATATGCAAGTGCACTGTCACACTTTTGCCTGTTGTTGCCTTTTCCAGAGTCAGTACTACAGATTTACAATCAAAATGGAAAAAAATATTGTTTATCCAAATGTTTTGGATTAAGTTTTAACCCTAGAAGCCTAATCTATCTCAGGAGTACACAAAGCTTTAATATACGTGTCAGAGGCGCACACATTTTGTTCTTTTTTAGACTGATAATTTAAATTTAGAATATAAACTAACAATAAAACGACATTTTATGAATAATTATTATATCAACAGTAACATATTATTTTTCCGAAGAAATTTTCGTTTTTTTTATTCTACTTAGTTATTTATAGAGCAAATATATAAACTGATTAGATTTCAAAAGACTAGGTAAACCTTAAGAGCAGTCTACACACACATAAACCTTGCGCTCGCTACACACAAATTTTTCAGCATTTATAACAGACCAAATTGGATAATTTTCTTTTTTTATAGGAATAAAAGGTGCAATATTGACGTAAAGACGAAACATATTCATTCACATATCTATTTTTTTCTTCCCTTTGAAAGTCTTCGATAATTTAGTCATTCTCAACTTCAGTACCCAAATCTTCCAATGAAGGATTATCTTCCCCGTTTAGGATTGCTAAAATATAGTATTTTGTTTAATTTTTGAGATTCAAACGAGACTTCCAAAAAGGAGGAGGTAATACGTTCGGCTGTATGTATCTTTTTTTTTGTATGTTCACCGATCACTCAGCCGTTTCTTGTCCGATTTTCAAAATTCTTTTTGTGTTGTATAGGGTTCAACTTGAATTTGGTACCATGTTCACAAAAGTGGTGATCTGATGATGGGATCTTTGAGGAATCGAGGGGACTCCTTGAAATTTGTATGAAAACATATAGTGATTTTGATTTTTTCAGAAGCATACGAGGTAAATGCTACCAAAAAGTAAGATTTCGCACCAGGTTATACCCTGGATCCGAAGGTACCGAACAGAACTTTTGAATAAGCTATAGGTACAGATTCGGGGATTTCGGCGTTGTTTAAACAACTGAAAGCATAAGCTAACACATCAATTTGATTGGTCATCATCATCACAACCATAATTATACCATGGGTCATCACACTATGACCCAATTATTGGTACTTTTCGTGATATTTTGCATCGAAGCAGATGTTTTTGATGATGATTTCGCAGTTTGAAGACAGATTTTCAAAATTCTTTTTGTGTTGTATAGGGTTCTACTCTAATTCGGTACCATATTCACAAAAGTGATGATCTGATGATGGGATCCTTAAGGAATCGAGGGGACTCCTTGAAATTTGTATGGAAACATATAGTGATTTTAATTATTTCTGAAGCATTCGAGGTAAATGCTACCAATAAAGTAAGATTTCGCACCAGGTTATACCCTGGATCCGAAGGTACCGAACAGAACTTTTGAATGCTTATAGGTACAGGTTCGGGGATTTCGGCGTTGTTTAAACAACTGAAAGCATAAGCTAACACATCAATTTGATTGGTCATCATCATCACAACTATAATTATACCATTGGTCATCACACTATGACCCAATTATTGGTACTTTTCGTGATATTTTGCATCGAAGCAGATGTTTTTGATGATGATTTCGCTGTTTGAGGACAGATTTTCAAAATTCTCGTGTTGTTGTATAGGATATAATATTAATTTTGTATACTTAACAATTACGAAAGTGGTGAGCTGATGATGGGATCTATGAGCAATCGAGGGAAATCCTTGAAATTTATCAAAACACTCATAGTGGTTAAAATGTTGTTTCTAGTAAATTATCCGGATAATCCGGATTTGAGGATGAAAAAATCCGAATTTTCAAAATCCATTTTTTGCAATCCCTATGTACAGGGTTATTGGTAACAATTTTCTTTTTTCGATGAGTTTTATTCTAATAATGGCAAATAGCAAGCGTTTTGTTGCTTTTATAAACGTGTAAGTAGTTACATCTTTGGTATAAATCAGAAGAAAAATAGATATAGGAATAATTCGATTCTTTGATAAAATATAAATAAATGTTTAAAATTATGTTTTGCCTTAAACAAACCAACAAACCCGGGACAGTACCTCGTCTTGAACCAGGTCAAACATTCAATTATTATCTTGCAATGGACCAAATATTCTAAAGATGATGCATACGTCCCAGTTACATATCGAAGAGAGATTTCGTCACTAAAAGTGATCGATGAAGACCCAATACAAAAAGACACCGTTGATTTTAAGGGCGTTTCTTACGGAGATTCCGTAATTTACCGTATTTCAAGCCTTATAAACTCATCATTTGAAAGCTACAAAGTTATAATAAAAATACAGCAATAATCTTCAGTATATCAACATTCCTTTCCCCGTTTTAAATTTTCTATTTTTGTTTATTATACTTATGATATCAGCTTCCAAAGTAAAACCAATTTATTAAAATTCAAGCAATTCAGCATCTCCTTAGGATTTACAAATTACTTTTATTTGAAACACACGCCAATAGATCGACAATATCATAAACTACATATTCTCCGTTTTAATTTTTTTAGGAAAATTTTGAACTAAGATAAGTAAAAAAATAGGGTTTTGGTGCGATCTCGGCAACGCGGCAAATGTATGGCCAAGGTCGTTTTCTCGGGGGACGGCCTTAAGCTGCTATTTTTATTCTAGACGATGTAATATTAAAGGTATAGATATGCAAATCACGGTACAGTAAAAGTGAAATTAATTTTTTTTTAACAATAAACAGAAAGCTTTTGAAATCTTAATATTTTTAACGGGCTTTTGCCCAACACATTCTCACCACTGTATTTCCTTGGCATCAGGATCAACAGCGGTCTTCGACATGCTTATATATAAGCTGTCTTTGGACCCACAGCAAAATGTTGAAGAAAATGGGAGGAGTAGAAAATATTCATACTATAAATCTTAGTATCAATATTGTTAATATTAATAAAGCTACAACTTTCAAAAGATTAGTTACACTCTAATATCTGTACAAAACGAATTTATCGAAGTTAGGGCGATGGAAGGACGGACCAACAAAACAAAATTTTACGGGTCCCTTATATTTACAATGGAACTTTACAAATTTGTTTCTCCTTCGCATCGATCCCTTTACAGAAAACAGCGAAATCTAATAATATCTGAATTATAACGTTGCAGTCAACGTCATCAGTCATCACTAAGGTGACCATACGTCCCGCTTTGTGCGGGACAGTCCCGCTTTCGGGCTGTCTGTCCCGCTGTCCCCCGCGCGGCTGAAATTGTCCCGCTTTCACAAACAGACCAAACGAAAATTTAAAAGTATTTTTATGTTCGAAATGCCGAGGCAAGTGGCAATTATGCCCTCTCCCACACAACAAATAATGTGATTATTCTGCCATATTTTGCTCAATATCAATAATATGGTAGATACAACAGACAGGCACTTGAAATATTCACAAAATATCAATTGTTTACCTCTATACTTTGATAAAATGAAAAGGGGGTATTCCGTATATGTCCCGTTCTGACAAATAAAATAAATGGTCACTTTAGTCATCACCCACATACAGCAAATTGCGCCAAGATTGTTGTTCAAGATGTTTATATGGATAGGAAAATTAAAATATGGCCGCCTGAAACAATTTCACGCTAATGGAACGTTGTAGAGTTGTGCAATGTGCAGCTTTAGCATTAGGCGTTACAAACCAGTAACCACGCAATCACACGAGCACGAGTGCAATTATTGCTGACGCACCTATATTTTGTGTTTTAACGGTTATGTCTGACTAATTAAGTTTAGATAAACTCTCTCAAAGTAATAAAATATCTAATTAATAACTGTATTTTCAAAGATAAAACCGACTTCAAAATTGTACGTACTTAAATGAGAATTAAAATTCCCTATCTCAAAAACTACTAAACCGATTTTGATGAAACTTGCAGTATTCCCTAAGTTGAACAATACCTAGTACAATAAAAAAGAATCATTTAGATCGGACTTGTAGTTCCGGAGATATGCGTGTGTGAGGTACGACCCGCTTTACTCAAAATATAGATGAATATAAATGACTATTATTTCAATAATAGTCATAAATAAAATGATGTATAATGGTAACAATGGTTTTGTCTTATTGTTTTGTTATTTAACTTGAAATTCTTATGAGAAGTACATTTTTCAATAATTCATGTGAGTTGAACTAATTATTATTAATAATTAATTCATGATATTTGGACAGCAAATATAATATTATAGCATTATTTTTGAACACGTCAATTAATCTTTAAACAGACAATAATTATTGTTGTTTCCGGTTATGATACTTTTGTTACAAAAGACAGTACAGTTAATAAATTTATATAAAAGTGTTATAATTAAATACTTGATTTATAATGATTTTCAGGATGATTGTAACTATGAATCATTGTATTTATGATATTAGATACAAATCTTGGTAGTCAGACGTGATGATGGCGGTGGGGTTGTTTTTGAGATGACAGTATTTAAGGCGGGCTGTCTGATGGAAGGGGCTCACTCTCTCTCTCTTGTCGTAAGCCGTCACTCTGCCTCCTGTCAATGTGAATTGGCTCTGAGTACTTCGAACAAAGATCGTTATAAGATAAGTACTTATTGGTTAAAACGCTTCTTGGCCTTTTGTGTAATATCAGTTCTTTCAGCTTAATAATTGGAAATGAAGAAAAGCTAAGTGAATAATTGTATTACGTAGTTACAATACGTATAAACTACGTTTTATTTATTGTTGTTTATGATTTATACAATACTTTTATTTAGCAAGCTTAAGCCATTTCTGACACGTGCACAAACATAAAAACATACATACCTACATACATTTTTGAAATTTGTCACATTTGTTCAGAAGCTGTTATAGATTAACATATACAAAAACTAGGCAGTTCTGGAAATATTACATACATACGCGTCGAATTGATAACCTCCTTTTTTGAAGTCGGTTAAAAATCCACTATTAAAGGCCGTCTACGTCATGATTTCGCTGGCTGACTACGACTCGACGTGTGGGGCACGATAAACGTAGATTATGGATGAATGTGCGTCTCCCCATTTGCGTGTCTCCGTCATTGGCCAACGTAGATGCCGCATAATATTATCACTCCAAATCAATGCATATCTTAATTGCTTTTTGACAATCGTGAGTGTTTTTATAGATAGCGCTTCCTTATGAAACAATTGACATCGATGCTATTTGAAAATCATGAAAGTAGATATTATAGATATGAGTTTAAGATATTATCAATAAGTATTTCCTTCATAAGTAGTGAAATAAGTACAAAAACATGAAAGCGGTAGTGTATTGGGAGCATTTGTTGGAAATAAACTTGTAAGTAGCTAATACTTAATTAAGACGCTAATTTTGTAAGAACTAAATTAAGCTGCATTTACATAATGTAGCTAACTTTAAAAAATATATCAAAAGAAATAAAGAAATACTTATACCTACACCATTTAAGCTTAAAGCCAGTACCAGTACTATAACTCACTTTTTTTTCTGGAACCTTACTCTAATTTAGGGCAATAGCATCCTTATAATGTGAACTAAAATTATTAAATTATTTTAGAGAGTAGGTAAGGTTCCCTAAAATATTCTTCAAGAAGCCTTTCTAATTTCAGGTCCTGGTATAGTTTGGTGAAATATCGGCTTTAGACGTTTTCTAATTTAATTTATTAAATTCTGGAACTAATCGTTTTAGAGAAAATGCCGCCGAAGGTTCTTCCACTACTCCTGTGTATATTGGTCAGTGTCCACGGCTTTCCTCGACAACGTCGCTGTGTTAATCATGACAGTAAGCATTTTAAATTAACAATTAAATTCCAAGGGATTTAAATTGAAAACATCTAACATAAAATTAGTATCATGAATTATTTAATTGAAGTTCACTCACAATTTTTTGCTGGCACTTCTCGGTTCCTTTACAAGGGTATATATATTTATCCTATATTTATTCTATCCACTAGCGCTAGATGAGCTCACTTCGAACAGTTAACCAATCTACGACAAGGAAAATATGTGCTCTTGTCAAAAAACGACAGAAAATAGGTATTAAAGCTACTAATTACATTTGGCAGATGAATTAAAAATCATCTCTCGCGAGCAATGGCACGCTCGACCTCCTGCGAGCCACACGCCGCTGGTTACACCGGCACCGCTGGTGATCATCCACCACAGCTACTACCCCGGTGCGTGCAACACCACGGAGCAGTGCGCAGACGCCATGAGGCATATGCAGGACATGCACCAGATTGACAACCAATGGGTGGATATTGGTTACAAGTAACTATTTTGGACTATCATACCCGATAACTCGACTATGTAAAGTAGTTAGCTTATAATAAGGGGGCAAACGAGCAAACGGGTCACTGGTGGAAAGCAAGTACCGTCGCCCACATCCGTATCCACTCGCAACATAAGAAGAGCTGCAGAGAGGGAATACGCTCTCTTCTTGAAGGTTTGCAGGTCGTATTGGTCGGAAATACTACTGGTGACAGTTCATTCCAGATTTTTACAGTGCCAAAATCATTATGTAAGTCCACCTATCTATTTGGATTCGTTATAACCACGAGGAAATAGAGTACGTTCCGCAGAGGGAGTAAATGCTAATTAGAAACATAATATAGAGTAAGTCATCCCATCACTGGCAGTCATACCATTTTTGGCACCTTACATTTTGCAATGCCGATAATTTTTTGTATAGTTTCTGTAGTTCTCTCAAAATGCCAGGCTGTTTCACCTCAAAATTAAGGGCGTTCCTTACGGAGATTCCGTAATTTACCGTATTTCAAGCCTTATAAACTCATAATTTGAAAGCTACAAAGTTATAATAAAAATACAGCAATAATCTTCAGTATATCAACATTCTTTTCCCCGTTTTAAATTTTCTATTTTTGTTTATTATACTTATGATATCAGCTTCCAAAGTAAAACCAATTTATTAAAAATTCAAGCATACAATCCTTAGGATTTACAAATTACTTTTATTTGAAACATACGCCAATAAATCGACAATATCATAAACTACATATTCCCCGTTTTCAATTTTTTTTAGGACAATTTTGAACTAAGATAAGTAAAAAATAGGGTTTTGGTGCGATCTCGGCAACGCGGCAAATGTATGGCCAAGGTCGTCTGCTCGGGGGACGGCCTTAATCACTTATTCGGAACAATTACAAAGGTTCATTACTAATGTAAAATTATACTAAGGGCGAAGCCAAACGAGCGTAATTTGTGAGCGTAATTTCGGTTCGGAAGAATTTTGCTGCATTCAGTTTCATACAAAAGTCCTGTTTGATTCATACGAGCGTAATTTTATGATGACAAGATATTTACGCGGCAGAAATTCTGCGACTCACAACTCACAAATTACGCTCGTTTGGCTTCACCCTTAAGAGCCCGGGTTACCCTCGAAATTCTCATACATACGTAATACCAAAATCATTTTGTCATACGAAAATATTTAACATGTTTGAGTTATTTTTCAGCTTAAAATAGTAATTACCTAGGTTCCTGAACAAAAATTAACTTCAAAATATTTAAACACTAAAAAAATTTTTTTTGTGTAAATTTTTTTTTTACTAAATTTACTACTAAATATTTAAACACTAAAAAATAGAGTAAAACACTAAAAAATATATAAATAAATAGTAAATTTACTACAAAATACTTCAACTCTAAAAAATATTTTTTAATATTAAAATATTTTGTAGTAAATTTACAAATTATTTATAAGTTTTTGAGTGTTTTACTCTATTTTTTAGTGTTTAAATATTTAGTAGTAAATTTAGTAAAAAAAATTTATACACAAAAAAATTTTTTTTAGTGTTTAAATATTTTGAAGTTAATTTTTGTTCAGGAACCTAGGTAATTACTATTTTATGCTGAAAAATAACTCAAACATGTTAAATATTTTCGTATGACAAAATGATTTTGGTATTACGTATGTATGAGAATTTCGAGGGTTACCCGGGCTCTTAAGGCGCTATATTGAAAAAACTGTCCTTTTTGACGTAATACTATAGGACCCTCAGAAATGTTACAAATCTGGTAATGAGATATACATATCTTCATAGCCTTATCTAGGTTTGAGAAGAACCAGAAACACGATTAATGTATTTTGCCTCGATACATTTCTCGATCGAAATAACCTCTTAAAAATACGAAATTTGAAGATTATTTTTAAACGAAAATAGATGTATTGTAGGAAATTAGTCTAATTGATACCTTTGTAACTCAAAATTGTATAGAAGCATTTCGCTTAAATGTTATTTTTTAAATAATTAAAATTACGTTTTACGCATGTTTTCCGAGCGAGCCGATAGCTTCTGGCCGCAGCGTATTCACGACTTTATCGTCATACAAATTAAGTATAAAATTGCCCTTGCGGTAAAATTACTTTCAATTTAGCGCCTTAAAGTGATCTTTTTCTTTAAGTTTCGGTGTGGGCGGCGACGGCTTGGTGTATGAGGGTCGCGGCTGGCACGCGGTGGGCGCGCACGCCGCCGGCTACAACACCAACAGCATCGGCATTGTCCTCATAGGAGACTGGGTTTGTGAGTACTGAGTATGGACCTTGGGAGTAGATCAGGAGGAATATCGGATGATGACTCTGCCACCCTGTTAGTAGGGACGGTAAAGGTAGATGGGATTTTTTATCTTTAGACTTTATAGATCAAAAACTCTGGTCATCTAATCCATAAGAGCTATTCTATTCTAAACTACAATCTTACCGCTCTAAGGGTCTTCCCACACGATGTATTTTTTGCGTACTGACGACGCGCGTTTCTGATGCGCTCGTCTTCTGCGTGTTTTCATCGCGTTTTGGCAGATATAAAGTTTAAATAAAAATAAAATGTGTCGGCTTCCTTCCGTTTGCTGAACGTTCAACTTGCGTTTGTATCGATATAAACAAGCGTAAAAAACGTCGTGTGGAAGGGCCCTAACATAGATAGGTACTTATTTGGAGACTGAACAAGCAAATGGTCTGAAGAAGTCCCAAAGTCCTGATTTACATTGATACAGTAACAGTTAACAATGGCACTGGTTCCCATAATGCACTACTATATTATAAAAGTGTCCTGTATATAAGTGTAGCAGCAGCTGTATATTATAAACACGTTTAGCTCATGTTGGTGACTAGGCATCACAATATTGTGCTCTATCGCTTTTTTTTATAACCAAATTAAATAGGTTAGAGCGCTTACAGACGAACGGCATTTGCCGTCGACGCGTGCCGTTTACAAGTGCCGTACGTCTCTAAGAAGCCTTAACAGTGTCTTAAGTTATCAAGCATTTTACGCTTAAAAATTATAAACAGAACATTGACGTTCCCTTTGCAGCCAGCCTGCCACCAGCAAATCAGATGAATACGGTGCGAAAGTTAATCCAGACCGGAATCGAACTCGGGTACATCAGCCCCGACTACACCCTCATCGGCCACCGACAAGTCTCCGCCACCGAATGCCCGGGACAGGCGCTATTCGATGAAATACAGACGTGGGACAAATTCGAGAAGAACTTCAAATTATAATGAGTTTTTGGACTGCCCATTGAAAACAGATGATAATATTTACTGGCAATACAAGTTTTCCTGTACGTCTTTTATAATATTACTACCCCTTTTCACATGAAAGCGCAGGAGGATTTAGGAATGAAAGGATCACGAACGTGACAAGTTTCAGTGTGCAGCAGCAACAGTTTAACTTCAAGATATCAGTCCGCTTATTTCTTATACTATTTTATATTAAAAAATAAGAAAGGTACTATAGATCTATATTATCTCTAGCAAAGCGGTGTGTATCATGAACTGCACAAAATAATACAGTCCCTAACTTCCTAAATATTATTTTTTAGTGGAGTAAGCGCAATGGCATATTTATTAATCCCAATAAATCTCAAGTCATTATTATAGGTAGTTCCGGTTTAATTTCCAGGATTGACTGGGTAAATCTTCCCCCTGTGCTCGTTTATGGTACACACGTGCCTTACTCGAAAAGTGTTAGAAACTTGGGTGTTCATATGGATGAGCACTTATCTTGGTCAGATCATGTAACGGCGGTCAGTAAGAGAGTACACGCGGTATGGCATTCCCTGGGAAGGTGGAAGAATTTGTTACCGGTTAAGACCAAAATCTTACTTGCCGAGTCCTTGTTTTTGCCGATGCTGGATTATGCCGATACGTGCTTCGTAGATCTTACCGAGGATAAACTTAATAAGCTTGAGGGTCTGCAAAACTTGGCTATTCGTTTTGTGTTCGGTTTAAGGAAATATGATCACGTGTAGGAATATCGTTCTAAGCTCTCTTGGTTGCCTATACGCTTAAGACGTAATTATCGAGTTCTCTCTTTTTCTGTACATGATCCCAGAACACCTTTTTACCTAAAAAATAATTTCGTCTTCTGTAGATCTAACGATAAGGATTTACGCTCGTCTTCTAGATTATTGTTGGATATACCATCATTCAAAACAAACTTCTTTGGGTCCTCTTGTACAATAAAATCGATTCGGCTTTGGAATTCTTTGCCTGTTAATATCAGGCAAGCTAAAAGTGTAGACGTATTTAAAAAACTTGTCAAAGACTATTATCTTAATAATAATTAGTAAATTTTACCTACATATTATCTATTAATATATTTATTATATATTAATATATTATATTTGGTATAGTACTTAATATATTATATTGTATGTATTTGTATTTTATATTATTATTGGTATAATATTTATTATAATATATAGAATTTATTTGTTTTGGTTTATAAATTATAATTGTTATGTTTAGGTGTTTTGTAATTTTGTAGTTTTCTACATTAAGTAATTAGTTGTAGTTTATTTTTGCACATTGCCTATTTGTTTTTTATATAAAATAATTTCCTGCTTTTCGGTTGCTTTGAAGAAATTGCTGCATAGCAATAAAGCCGCCATTAGTAGTAGTGTGTTTTCGCGGGTTCTGGATCACGATTCTGGATCCACCCCACCCCCCGCTCGCAGCTCACAAACTTTCTCGATCACTTTTTGTCGGTTCGAGCGGCGACATCGCCAGAGTTTGGTCTAAACCTTCACAATTTTTTCTCAAGTAATTACGGATCTCTATTGTGTTCATACTGTATTATCACAGAACCAATCTGGTATATGAATCTTGTATAATAATATGTCACATATCCGTATAATGTATGCTTTATGTATTTACTAAGAGTGGTATTACATATGAAATAATGAATGAATAAATAAAAGAAACATAACTTTGGTACAATATTTTATTTCATAATATCTACACACTATTAGGTAAACACTCACACATACACACGTTACACATTATAACTCAAATACATCATAATGTGACTTTTCTTAGCTTCTATAGTCTACAGGTACATTACGGTTTTTATCTAGTTTTCTATAACATTATCAAACTCTGCAATTATAATACAGTTAATCGTTTGAGAGATACTAGAATCAATTGATATCCCATTTCCTTCATTAAGGAAATGTATACCAGTGCCGGAAAATAATGTATGAGAGACTGAAGTGAACATATTAGATACCATTGAAGGATGGTTGTAGAGTTTTTGAAGGCACATGTTGTCTATTTATGTATAAACCATATAAATTCATACCATAATTTTCAAAATTGTAAGGATTCTTACTAATGATTAAATGCTGCGTTATTTACAAATCCTATGATAAATCTTTTGAGTACTTGCACCGGAATATTATCAAGCGTTTTTTTTTTCTCATCATTGGAAAGTCGTAATATCATAAACGTTATTCACAATTATTGAGTCATCCTAAGCATCCGTTTAATGATAAAGCATACAATAGATACACTTTCACATTCTTTACTAATAATTATTCCTGTGAGTCGCTAAAAGAACAGGATAACTTAATGGTTGGGACATATTTAGATAAGATTGCAAAACCTCATATCATTTTGAAATTAAAAAAAAGTAAAATAATATTTATTAAGTTTTCCTATAACAAAAAAACTCTCATAACAAAGTACATCCATAAGTATTGTACTTTGTTATGAGATAATATTTTTATACTAATATTTTTTTCTTTTGTTAACTAGTTTGTAATACTTTGTTTCGAGTAGCTATACTTTATATTATACTTTTATAATATGTATAATATTGTACTGAATGTTTAATTTTTAAAGTTTCATTGTATTACAACATTGTCTATAGTCTATACATAATATTATAAAACAAAGTCGCTTTTTTCCCCTCATGTTCCTTTGTTCCCTTTAATCTTTAAAACTACGCAACGGATTTTGATGCGGTTTTCTTTAATAGATAGAGTGATTCAAGAGGAATGTTATAAAGTGTAATGAGTAATAACATTCATTAAATAGTGGAGAAATACTGTTATTGTTGAGGTTTCTAATGTGATGTCGTAAATAAGTACATTTTTTTCCGCTTACATTGCAAACGCAGGCTGAACCCTACAAGACTTATCAAAATAATGTACCAAGTATTGTACATAACTAAAAGGTCTACAGAAAACTCCGCGACGGTTTATTCTATCTCTTATGGATATCCCACAATAACAATTTTTTGTCATTTACTTTTTACGACAAATAACGGCTAATTTTCGAAGCAATAGGCTACTTGACCTATTTTTTTTCTTCATTCTAATCGGTTCCTAATCATTCATTTTTACTAAAAAAACTAATATTTTAATATTTTAAACAGTAGAAACCCATAAAAATGTTGATCGAAAAATATGCCTTTTATATGGCGCCGAAAACACTGTCCGCCATTGTACCGCCATAGTGTGACGTCATGTTTTTTGTATTTTATACTTTCTTTATTGAAAAAAAGTTTTATGTGCTAAATGTACGAGTCTAACAGTGCTTAAAAAATTAAAAAATAATTTAGAAATCATTTCTAATGTTGAACACTTTTGTAGAAAAGTTTTGGCCATTTCATTTCCTAACTACAATGAATGGAGATAATATATAAAACTGATGTTTTATTTGAATTATTCAAGAAAATACATTTTATAAATCTTTCTAGGCTTATTCATATTATTTATGTACAAATAAACTTACATATAACGAGCGCGATAAATAAAAGATATTAAATTACAAATGGGATGACGTCACATCCAGATCGGAAGTACCGCAAAAGCGTTTTCGTCAGTACAATTCCTATTTTCATAAAATCATATTTTCAAATCGACTTTATTTATCAATCATAAGCTTTTATTTCACGATAAGGGTGAAATACAGTTTCCTAGGCCAAGTTCTACTAGAAATATGCATTTTTTCAATGAAATTAAATATATGTCAAGTAGCCTATTCTAATAAATATAACATTAATCCTTATCCAATAAAATATCTTAAATATATTGTTGATTAAATTTAGATCTATATGGCCCTCTACAGCATATGATTTAAATGAATAGTTTCGAAGATATTACAGATTAAAAAAATGTGGAACGTAGCTTTTACGGCGGTACCGACCAATGCGTGCCACGGGTAGTAATAATGAATATAAAATATAAATCAAAACAGCTGAATCGATTTTAATCATATTTTTTCAGTGGTTATATATTTTATACCTGTGTGCAAAGCCGGGGCGGGACGCTAGTAAAATATAATACAAAAGTTTTTTCAAGTTTTAAATTATGTTACATAAATGAGTTTCAATCAAAATTTGAATATATTTCAAATTAATTATTATAGCTTGTTTCATTATTTTAAAAAACCTTTTAGAAAATTATTAAACTCTTCTATTTTTATAAAAAATTCAATTATGCTCGATGTTGAGATTCAATTCAATCAAACATAGAATTTTCACTCAAAAAGTAAATAAAATGTTTATCATACAATGATACTAAAACTTAAAATAATTATTTTGTCTAATGATACGTCATTACAAATTGAGAAAAGTTATGTGGAATAAAACCTTCTAAAAATCTTGTGTCTATGTGATTTGTCACTGTAACGTGAAACTGTATTTTTAAGCTTAGTCAATATGATTAATTTGTTTTCTTGTTAATAACTGTAAAACGTAATTTGTTATGAGATAATTTTATACTAATATTTTTTTTTTCTTTTTGTAAACTAGATTGTAATACTTTGTTTCGAGTAGCCATACTTTTATATGCATAATATTGTACTGAATGTTTAATTTTTAAAGATTCATTGTATTACAACATTGTAATTAATATAATATTTAATCAAGATTTTCTTAAAAACAAAGTTTTAAATTACTCATATGAGTTTCAATCAAAATTTGAATATAATATATTTCAAATTTATTAAAGCTTTTTTCATTATTTTCAAAAGCTTTTTAGAAAATTATAAAAATTATAAAACTTTTTTAAATTTAATATAATATTTCAAATTTATTAAAACTTATTTCATTATTCCAAAAACCTTTAAGAAAATTCCAAAACGTGTTTTTTGAATACAATATATTTCAAATTTATTAATGCTAATTTCATTATTTTCATAAACTTTTTAGAAAATTATAAAAAGTTTTTTTTTATTTAAAATATTTCAAATTTATTAAAGCTTGTTTCATTATTTTCAAAAACCTTTTAGAAAAATATAAAATGTGTTTTTTATTTTTATAAAAATATTCAATTATGCTCAATGTTGAAATTCAAATCAATCAAACATAGAATTTTCACTCAAAAAATAAATTAAACATGTTTATCATGTTAATCTCTAAATATATCAAATTTTATAAGTCACATTTAATCAATTTGTAGAAACCAAAATATATTAAATTACCCATAATTTTTGTTTCAATTTTGAGTCGATTGATCTTCTTAAGATGGAAAGTGCTAAAAACAATGTTATCAATTGAACCAAGTCTTACTGAAAAGTTAAAACAACCTAGTGTAGTGTAGTAAAAATGCGCCCCCCTTTTTGAATTATATTTTTTTTATTAATTTACTTGTCCCTTTTCGCACTAATATTCGAGGAATAATATCTCTATATTTGTTTAATTTTTTTTCTCCTTTTCTTTGAGTGGTACTTTAAATTGTAGAGCGTTATGAATATCGTCATCACGAGATTTCAAAAGACCTTTAATATATTTTGGTTTCTACAAATTGATTTTATGTGACTTATAAAATTTGATATATTTAGAGATTAATATGATAAATATGTTTAATTTATTTTTTGAGTGAAAATTCTATGTTTGATTGATTTGAATTTCAACATTGAGCATAATTGAATATTTTATAAAAATAAAAAAACACATTTTATATTTTTCTAAAAGGTTTTTGAAAATAATGAAACAGGCTATAATAATTAATTTGAAATATATTCAAATTTTGATTGAAACTCATTTATGTAACATAATTTAAAACTTGAAAAAAACTTTTGTATTATATTTTACTAGCGTCCCGCCCCGGCTTCGCACACAGCTATAAAATATATAACCACTGAAAAAATATGATTAAAATCGATTCAGCTGTTTTGATTTATATTTTATATTCATTATTACTACCCGTGGCCCGCATTGGTCGGTACCGCCGTAAAAGCTACGTTCCGCAATTTTTAAATCTGTAATATATTCGAAATTATTCATTTAAATCATATGCTGTAGAGTAATTTAATCAACAATATATTTAAGATATTTTATTGGATAAGGATTAATGTAATATTTATTAGAATTGCTTCGAAAATTAGCCGTTATTTGTCGTAAAAAGTAAATGACAAAAAATTGTTATTGTGGGATATCCATAAGAGATAGAATAAACCGTTGCGGAGTTTTCTGTAGACCTTTTAGTTATGTACAATACTTGGTACATTATTTTGATAAGTCTCGTAGGGTTCAGCCTGCGTTTGCAATGTAAGCGGAAAAAAATGTACTTATTTACGACATCACATTAGAAACCTCAACAATAACAGTATTTCTCCACTATTTAATGAATGTTATTACTTATTACACTTTATAACATTCCTCTTGAATCACTCTATCTATTAAAGAAAACCGCATCAAAATCCGTTGTGTAGTTTTAAAGATTAAAGGGAACAAAGGAACATGAGGGGAAAAAAGCGACTTTGTTTTATAATATTATGTATAGACTATAGACAATGTTGTAATACAATGAAACTTTAAAAATTAAACATTCAGTACAATATTATACATATTATAAAAGTATAATATAAAGTATAGCTACTCGAAACAAAGTATTACAAACTAGTTAACAAAAGAAAAAAATATTAGTATAAAAATATTATCTCATAACAAAGTACAATACTTATGGATGTACTTTGTTATGAGAGTTTTTTTGTTATAGGAAAACTTAATAAATATTATTTTACTTTTTTTTAATTTCAAAATGATATGAGGTTTTGCAATCTTATCTAAATATGTCCCAACCATTAAGTTATCCTGTTCTTTTAGCGACTCACAGGAATAATTATTAGTAAAGAATGTGAAAGTGTATCTATTGTATGCTTTATCATTAAACGGATGCTTAGGATGACTCAATAATTGTGAATAACGTTTATGATATTACGACTTTCCAATGATGAGAAAAAAAAAAAACGCTTGATAATATTCCGGTGCAAGTACTCAAAAGATTTATCATAGGATTTGTAAATAACGCAGCATTTAATCATTAGTAAGAATCCTTACAATTTTGAAAATTATGGTATGAATTTATATGGTTTATACATAAATAGACAACATGTGCCTTCAAAAACTCTACAACCATCCTTCAATGGTGTCTAATATGTTCACTTCAGTCTCTCATACATTATTTTCCGGCACTGGTATACATTTCCTTAATGAAGGAAATGGGATATCAATTGATTCTAGTATCTCTCAAACGATTAACTGTATTATAATTGCAGAGTTTGATAATGTTATAGAAAACTAGATAAAAACCGTAATGTACCTGTAGACTATAGAAGCTAAGAAAAGTCACATTATGATGTATTTGAGTTATAATGTGTAACGTGTGTATGTGTGAGTGTTTACCTAATAGTGTGTAGATATTATGAAATAAAATATTGTACCAAAGTTATGTTTCTTTTATTTATTCATTCATTATTTCATATGTAATACCACTCTTAGTAAATACATAAAGCATACATTATACGGATATGTGACATATTATTATACAAGATTCATATACCAGATTGGTTCTGTGATAATACAGTATGAACACAATAGAGATCCGTAATTACTTGAGAAAAATTTGTGAAGGTTTAGACTTTAGAAGATAATATTGTATACGCTGCGAATCGTCTGCCTATATAATATAATATGTTCAACCCCCTACATACATTTATTAGCAACTTGGATCCTGATAATATATTGTTACACCTGGACCCCACTGGATGGCCATGCACATCAATGAAAATAACATTTGTCAATACTTTGATTCCTGCAGGCGCACTCCTATGCAATATCACAAGGCTTTTATGGGGTGAAACTGTAGGAGATTGGATTTTAACATATTGTGGAGATTACAAATGATTTCACATCAGTTTGTGACGAGTATAGTTTAATGTATGTCCTTGTATTATAAGTTCAATGTGGAAAGTTTAGTAGAGTTTCAAAAGTTATTTAGTAGCAACACTTTGTGTAGTGATATAATATCGTACAGTATGTTCAATACGTGTTTTAATAAAAAAAAACTTTAGAATGTTGTTTACGAGGATTGCAACACAGCAAAATGTTATTAGCAGGAATGCATTGTCAATATTCACTAGATACCGAGGGGAACTATATTATATGAATAGTAATTCACAATGCACGAAAACATACTACTATGAGAGTTATTATTAATATATGTTTTAATTAAATAAAAGAACTGTAATGAAAAATTTATCAACTTTTGTTTACTTATTAAAAATATTGTAAGAAATTGAGGTGACGTAAGCGATAAGCCCAGGTAGTCATTACGAACAATAGGACACCGAGGCGAGCATAACAATGCAATAAGTAGCGATTGTAATTATGAAGGAACAACGGAGCGTGGTGATAGTAGATAATGAGGGTTAAACACAAAAGCTAACTTTGAAACTAGTGCAAATACGCAGAAACGGATCGCATAAATCGAACGGGCATGGTTCAAAACCCCTATTTTGACACCAAACTCTTTTTTTTAGGCGATGTCGCCGCTCGAACCGACAAAAAGTGATCGAGAAAGTTTGCGAGCTGTGAGCGGGGGGTGGGGTGGACCCAGAATCGTGATCCAGAACCCGCGAAAACACACTACTGCCATTTGTGTTTATTTAGTTCTTATTAGTTACTAAGTTTGAAATTTAAATTTCTATATGTGTGTGTAAATGCAATAAAGAATATTCATTCATTCATTCCTCGATTATTCGTCATTATTGAACCGTATCAAATCAAGACGTCCTGTCATGTCAGTCCTTCCTGCTTCTTTATTACTGCCCTACCTTGGAACACGCCTAAAAACTTACTTAAGCATTAAAATATTGTGTAATAACTTATTATAACTGCTTCGGAAATGATGAGAGATCTCCAGATGTAAGTAATTGTATGTACTTAATGAAGATATTAGCGACAGTAGAGGTATAAGAGGTACAGTGAGCTCAAATCTTTCAAATCAAAAAAATACAGTGGATAGAGTAAATAAGTATTCGAAAGTTTTTATTCAAAATACAGAATTTTACATTTGAATTTTACACTACATTTGAGTGGCCGCTTCCTATTCTATTTATATATTCTATGAGCTAATGCTTGTGAATAGCAGACAGTGTTTACATTTACCAGAACATCGCATTTTCCGCCGCACATCGCGAAAATATTCTTATTATTTTCATTCAGAACTTAAATGTAAACAATAATAAAAAAGGACAAAGTTCCATTAAAAGTAATTTAAATTGTTCGTACGATTTCGTGGATGCCTTTTTGTTAATACTTTTCTTACCTACATTTCCACTTGAGCTGAAAGTTACAGATAATATCTTAGGCATATTCTGTTACACACGCAGTGCGATCCTCATTTAAAAAGTTCATTCATACAAATAGCATTTTATGCAAAATTTTCTCGATAAGTTGTTTATAGAGCCATAACAGATTCTCTATTGTATAGATCAAAAATAGAGTCGTACTAAACAGCAAGGATTGCGATGAATCCGCGTCATCTAAACAATGAAAACCGACCAAGAACCTAAATTATTTCAGGAAATTACCAGGAACATGAGATAATTTCTGAAAAATTGAGACGCGGACGTAGCAGCTGTATTGTGTGAACTTTACATTCCCGAATTACAACACGGCATCTTGATTCTTGACGCACCTATTTATAAGTTCCAGCGTCGAGCGCGGAATCCGCACCAGTCTGTTTCCCCGCGCGACCGACGCTACTCCCAAAATCTGGACCCAGTTTATTTTTACCCGGACCATGATCGATTCTGTGTGAAGTGAAGTGCCTATCACATACACAAACACACGTAAGAATTTACACTATTACAGGTTTAGTTGACAATAATATGATTGTAGTAACGGTAGTAACTAACAGGTGACATTGAATACGAAAGTGGAGCAAATATTGATAGGTTTCTAATTACATCCTTTGCCGGCCTTGTGGAAAAAATGTTAGCGAAATAACAACACCCGCACTTTAAAGTCATACTTTAGTGGAAAATGAAAATGTAGCAAGTAAGCGTAACGTAGTAAGTTGTAAGTTAGGCGTAGCTTCGAGAAACATTTTAATAATCTAAACATTAGTTACTGGTGTTGGTGATATTTTCGGAGCATGGAGTAGGTACTCACAGGAATCTGAGTGTCGTTGCATTCCCGACAGATGTTTGCAGTTTGCACATTATAAGATTTGGGTTAATCGTTCTTAGTTATACACGCGTCATATTGTACCAATATTAGCTGAGATTTAACTAACACATTCTGTTCTAATTCAAGCAGTAGGTACAGGTACAGCTTGTTTTTAAATCTGACAGCTGTCAAATTTGAATATTACTCTGAGGCGTGTAGGTTCTTAGCCCATTTGTTTCCCCAAACTTAGGACCGTTTGTTTCTGCTATAGTTGAGTTTCTACATTTTATTGTGTACACTTAATTGTGCGATAAAACATTAAAATTATTATAAAATTATAACTAGTTTAGGCCTGTTCTTTATAAAATTAAACGTACATAAACTTAATAACACAAGACGTAGACGGATACAATGCTCTACATTTTATTTTCCAACAATACCTAAGTTATACACCACCCAAGGCTACCAACATAATATAATTATTGCATAAAATATACAGTATATACTACCCAAAATCATAGGTGGTAGGTACACAGAACTTTACATTTTCTTTCTTTTATAGACACAACACACATACACAATGCCTATTGGTAACGTGAGCAAGGAGTCCACACCGAAGCGAGAGACCTTCAGGCCTCCGTGGGTGAAGGACAAGGACACCGAGAAACCTCCAGAATGGACCCTGGGTCGAAGACTGAAACCAGTGGAGACCAGTGCGAAACCCACTGATAATAGTGAACCAGCGCCGATCACTAAGCCCTTGAAACGTACGTATGATTTTAATTTCATTAGAAAACTATTTACAAACTAGAAGTTCTTTTGTCTGCGTGCGGTATAAAATGAATGCTAGAAGAACCGTACATTTTTCCGGTATATAAAGTAGCCTATGTCCTTTCCCATACTCTAATAGTTGTTCGATGTAAACAAATCTAAGATGAAATTATAACGGGATAAGATAATAATCTTAACAGTCTTTTAACCCATCAAGCCCCGTAAGGCCCGAGTGGGACGCGATAACAAAAGATTTCCAAGAATTGGCGATCGAAGGAAATGGTTTTCCACTCAAAACCACGTGCAAGTAGTAAATCAATATTATGCTTTTTGTTACTCATGCGATACGATTAATTATAATATTTAATGCATGACTCTTAGCCCGGTCGCACTTTATCCGAAATTTCTGATCAGAAAAATTCGGACGCCCGCCGGAACACACTCTGTTCATACATTTTGTAGGAGACCCCGCATACTATCAGAATTCTGACCTGTCAAAATGTATGAGCGGGGCGGGGCGTCTGAATTTTTCTGGTCAGAAATTCGGATAATGTGCGGCCGGGCTTAGTAAGTCAATGAAACGTTGATGGACACTACTGTAAGTTATTGTTCCTCGGAACAATAACTAAAGCATGGAAGCCGGAGTAAAATAAAAGCCGAGCCACCTATATTTTATGTAATAATGTCAATTAGCATGTCATAGGTGTGAATGAAATAGAACAATACTGTTTGTTGTTATTATTTTTGAACGTGTCATTAGGATAAAAACGATAAACGTCAAATGGTTACCTTTGGTCATCTTATAATACTAACAATTTAAAAAGTACTATCCAAGGTGTCAAAATTCAGGAGTCGTATAGTCAACATAATTTTGTAGTTTTATGATTTGTCGATACGGAGCGTGCTTTGTCGATTAAAAAGTGAGTAAAATTTATTAATTTCACTTTGAAAACGTGGTCTGGAACTATCAATGTGTGGTGAAAAGACAGTGTTAGTGTCTGGATAAAATGTCTTGTGTTGTTAACGGGTGTAAAGCCCATAGTTCGAGGAAAGAAAATAAGAATGAATCTTTCACATTTCATCGGTAAGTTTAGACAAATATTTTTCATTCTAATAACTTAATGGAAATATAAAAGTGATAATATGTAAGAAAAAGTATTACTTTATGTCTGAATATACAGAATAATTCACGTATTTACTGTTTTGTGTGTATTTTCTGTTAAATAAAATTGTTGCAAGTATAGGTTATTAGTGTTGTAAAAATGGATGTCGATAATTTTACCAAGTAATCACATTAATTATATTATTACAGATTTCCTAACGATGAGGCTATGAAGATTAAGTGGATTCAAAGCATTAACAGGCCCAATTGGACACCAAAAAAGCACAGCCGAATTTGTTCACAACATTTTACCAATGATTCATTTGTGCCAAATGAAAATAAAAAATGGAGACGGCTAAAATCAGATGCTATTCTTACATTAAAAATACCCAAGGAAACAGCCAATTTCATTGTGGTATGTAGTAAAAGTGCCTACTTATTTGATTTATGTTACACACCATACAAGACATACCTAACTCACTTTCATTACCTATGGACTTTTCATATTTTTTTATAACTGTCTATTTATTATAATGACTATAATATCATTATCAAAAAATTACTTACGCAATAATGTTACAATTATTGTTTTCAGGAAACTTTACCACCAGCAGAAACAAATTATAGTCTGGCAGGACCGAGCACAGATTGTCATCATAAAAAAAAAATTGGTATGCCTTAATAATTACATATTATTTTATTTTAAGATTTAGTTTATCCATCATATTTTGTTCACTTTAGAGATTTTTAATCTTTTACAAATGGTTTTAGGTACCGCTGACGGAAATTAACACTGGACCGTTATCGACAAACTTAAAAAGAAAAATTCCAACTACAGACTGTGGCCCATCAACTGACAAAGATGAAGCAGAAGCCTCTAATGAAAAAAAGATCAAATTATTAGAAAAACAAGTGCAAAATCTAAGGAATGTTTCAACACGCCGACTACGAAAAATTAACACATTGACAAAACGAATTACACGACTTTCTAAAAAAAATACAGATCTGTATGCAATCTTATTTCAAAAATTAAGACAAGAAAATGTCGAATCTAAATATATTAATATGTTAGATAGCATAAATAAGAATGATGTAATCAAAAGATTTCTTCAGAAACAATGTGGTGATGTGCTTTCCAGAGAGTACAGTCTGGAAATAAAAAAATTCGCAGTGACGTTACATTATTTATCCTCAAAAGCATACTCGTTCGTCCGGGAACAATTTGAAAATGTATTGCCACACCCAAAAAGTATTTCAGCGTGGTATAAAGGTTTAGACTGTAGACCTGGATTTACAACAGAGGCTTTGAACACATTACAACTAAGAGCACAAGAAAATCCAAACAAAACTATATTTTGTGCCCTAGCTATGGATGAAATGGCTATTAGGAAGCAGGTGGAGTGGGATGGTAAGGAGTATTTTGGTTATAGTAACGTGGGCTGTTATCTTGATTCTGATGATGTGCCAGTGGCAAAAGAAGCTCTGACATTCATGGTAACATCAATAAACGATACATTTAAAGTCCCTGTTGGATATTTCTTAATCCATTCTATCACCGCCCAGCAGAAAAGTGCCCTGGTTGAACAATGTCTTACGCTTTTAAATAATTGTGGCGTTAAAGTCGTAAGTCTCACATTTGACGGTGCTGCTACTAACAAAGCAATGTGCACACATTTAGGTTGTGATATGAAATCAGAGTCGTCTTTCATGTATGATGGGCAGGAAGTATGCCTGTGGCCAGACCCCTGCCACAATATTAAACTAGTCCGGAACACTTTTGCACAAAAATATTTTAAGATCAGAATTCATTATATAACAAAAAAATTGAGTGTACCTACCGAAAAGATTCGTACATATTTAACTAAAACAATTATATTTAAAGGGCAATAATTGTAATAACCAAACGGATGCCCAGATCGGCAATTATATTTAATTTTTTTGAGTTCCCAGCAGTGTTCTCATAGAAAAAGTTGTTCATTTTGACGGGTTCATTTGATGGTTTCAAGGATAACGGTGTTTACACTAACATTTTGTACATGAAAATTGCAATGATTCTTTTTTGTACTTAAATGTAATTTGTATGGTGAAGTAAAAGTCGCAAAATAAATATTGTCCACTTTATTCGCCTTTTATTTAATATTTACTCCGCTCCATCTCATTCCACCCTGATCCGCTCCATCTCGTTCCACCCTGATCCGCACCGCTCCGCTCTATCTCGTTCCACCCTGATCCGCACCGCTCCGCTCCATCTCGTTCCACCCTGATCCGCACCGCTCCACTCCATCTCATTCCACCCTGATCCGCTCCATCTCGTTCCACCCTTATCATCTACACTCCTTAACGATAAAGACGTGATTTATTATGGTATACTAGATGTCAACCTAGCGGCTGCGCCCGCTTTATTTTTCCCGTGGTCAAGTGGTAAAAAGTAGCCTATATGGGTTATTCTGATGTATAAGCTATATTACTGTAAAGTTTCATTAAAATCCATTCAGTAGTTTTTACGTGAAAGAGTAAAAAATATTTATAATATTTATAATAAAAATAGGATAGATCTTTATATAAAATCATGTAGTTTTATACGTTAGCAGAGTAGCAACCAGCACGTAAGGTTTTATCATAAAGTTAATATACCTAGGTATATTAACTTTATGTTAGTTAGTTAATATACCTAGGTACCTAGGTATATATGTTAGTTAGTTAATATACCTAGGTATATTAACTTTATGGGTTTTATCTAATTAATTGATGACATAAAAGTATTATTTAACCTAATATCGATATATACCCATCACTAGCAAAATTCTTAACTTGTGACAACCTGCATAATAACGAAACAGAACATTACTTATTGTCTCTTTCTTGCGCACTATCAATACCGTAAGCAAAAAAAGATCAGATATATGCACTGTATTGCTATTTTAGCCCGGCTTCCATGCTTTAGTTATTGTTCCGAGTATTGTTCCTAGTTTGACACTACTTTATTTCATAAATCAAAATATTTTATTTCCAAATAGGTTAACAAAGTTAACACTTTTAGAACGTCGTGTCTACATGAGGCCTACCACCGGTTGCCTCTAGAGCAGGGGTCACCAAATGGCGGACCGCGGTCCGCATCCGGACCGCCGACAGATTGTGTGCGGACCAAGCATATTCGAACTTTGAAGATGATCTTCGTTCATCTTAGGACTTCAACATTACATCTCTATAGGTTTTAATGCTAATAACAATATAGTCTATAGCTTGCACCAAATAATCCAATATTTTACTCCAAACTTCAGAGAGATAATTAGCTACAACAAAAAAGGTTACTTTTCTCATTGATATCTTAATAAATACCTTTGTAATTTAGTAATTACCTTTGTTTAGTTTTTTTTTATATAATATATAAAATGTATGGACCGCGAAGGTGATTTCATGTCTTAAAACGGACCCCGAGCGAAACTAATTGGTGACCCCTGCTCTAGAGTATAGACGTAGTG
Organism: Lysandra bellargus; assembly: GCA_905333045.1. Classification (NCBI taxonomy): domain Eukaryota; kingdom Metazoa; phylum Arthropoda; class Insecta; order Lepidoptera; family Lycaenidae; genus Lysandra; species Lysandra bellargus. Next base: position 4,000,811 of record HG995337.1, on the reverse strand, counting down.
TCACGACACGCAGGAAAATATAATGTAGCACGACAGTTAAGTAGGGAAGATGCGATATTTTTATTTTTGTGTTTATTTTAAAGAACTCCATGTAGACCACAAGTGTATTAAAAAAATTAAAACACTGGAATTTACTGCAAAATGCGGTTCAATGGCCCCACCTGATCGTACTTCTCAAAAAATTGTCATGGCCTGCGTTCCATTTAGCGCTAAAAACGATCAAAATAGGAGGCATCAGGCATTTTGAGCGTTTTGATCGTTTTTAACGCTAAATGGAACGCGGGGATAACATGTGTGACGTCACTCAACGCTGATCGTTGTTTTGAAATCCGTGCATGTTCCCTGTAATAAGTCCATAGGTGTCATCCGTCGGTCAGCTATCGTCAGCAAAAGGGTTTGAACAATTGATCCGGAGACGAAGTCGCATCAAATAAGTTCTGCTATAGTTATCGAATCAAAAACGTGTCTGTTGCCTCATATTTGCCTCATATGGATAATCACACAAACTATGCGATGAAATTTTATTTAACCCTAAAAAGCCTTTTCACACCCCCATTTTCACAGTAGCCGCGAAAAAAATTGCGGTTAAATTTAAATAACAAGACTACCCAGATATTAAAGATACTGAGTCTGTATAAGGTAATTTTGATTCCACATTTTGGAGTAGTATAATAAAATACATGATGATAATAATATTTTCCGTGGCGATGTAGGGATATGATTTACTTGGCAGCTGATAGTATGGCAGCCTTTAAAATAGTAGTAGCAAATTGTACACAATATGTCGACGCTAGTGGGCGTTTGCTCAGCCGTACATACTACATGATGACAAATTATGTTGACTCCTAGCCTGTACTCCTAGCAAAAATATAACTATATTGTCAGTTTTGGAGTAAAAAGTTGAAAACATGGTATACTTTGGTATACTTTAATAGTTTTCTATGAATAGAAAAGGCACCTCGTCTACTTCATTGTAATTTTTATATTGATCACGTGATAAAGATAATATTTTATTCTTCGTTAGGGGTCCGTATACGAAATTTGGCGATTTCGCTTATTTAACAGACGTGATTTAACAGTTAAAATACAGTATTTCTATAAGTTTTAATGCACAACATGTAAGATCATTTCAATTATAATCTAATGTTGGAGCTAGATTTTTTATTCTTTAAAGTATTTTTAAATAATCCAACTCAAACTCGCGACAGTTTTGTGATTTTTGCTGTAAAAGGTTTAGAATATTACCTGTTTACGGATTGTATTGACGTCTTAACGGTATGAAAAAAATACAATGTACTGTTGAGAAAATCGAAATTACAAGCAAGTTTCGAGATAAAGTTGGCGTGGGGACACGTTACGGTAGTTAGAAAAACGTGGTTTTTGAACACGAATTCAATTAATTTAGTCTATATTATAGAGTATTTGTATACTCTGTAATATTATCTTATTCTAGTATGTAATATTTTTAAACGGTAGTTAGCATCAGTATCTAGCTAGAAACTTAAACACAGGCTTCTAATTTAAATAATTCGGACTAAATTAATTGAATTTAGTCCGAAGGAGAGCAAAATTTACGTGAAAGAATGGCCGGTCGCAATTACGGTGGCAATCCATCATGGCCAAACGCGAAGTCATTAAGGATAGCGCACATTTTTAGAGTTCCGTAGTCAACAAGGAACCTTTATAGTTTCGGTCTGTCCGTCCGTCTGTCTCTCCGTCCGTCCATCTGTCTGTCCGCGGTTTTGCTCAGAGACTATAGGACCTACAAAACTGTAATTCGGCATGAATGCACACATTAATGATGCCCACAAAATTGTACTTGAAATCTTAAAAAAATATTATTTTTATGGTACCTTCTCTACACATCAAGCGGGGGTGGATTTTTTTTCGCGTCCACCCTATCGTGTGGGGTGTCGTTGGATAGGTTTTTTGAAAATATTATGAGTATTTATAGTTAATTTTCCGATTTAGGGATCCAATTTTGTGAAATATTAAGTTTTAAAGTGGAAAAAATCGTTAGAGTCCAGTGTCCCCCCCGCTTCTGCCAGCTAAACGGTTGCTTCTGGAAATGTGAAAAAATTCACGGGAGTAGGAAATATGCTGAATTTAAAAAAAAACACGGCTAAGAAGACTCCATAAGTACCTAATTATTGAGTAATAGTCGATCAACTAAAAATATGTATTGGCGAAGTATAAAGGAACTTTTCCTTAAAATGCTTTGAAAGTAACTGAGATGCTGTGTTAGTAGTGTAAAACACGTTATAAATGTACATTCATTGGCTATACAAAAATTATCAAAAACTAGCGGTACTACGGAACCCTATATTGCGCGTGGCCCGACACGCACTTGGTCGGTTTTTTTACTTATAGTGCTCTTGGTCATAATATAACAAGTATGGAAAATGCATTCCTTGACGCGGACGGGAAGCAGCGGGGTGAGCATATTTTCTATAAGTCATAAAAAATTTTCATATCAGTGTTTCAAACGAAACTACTCCATCAGACGTCCGCACGAAAGGTCAAAGTCGAGGTGCTGGTCTATTTGCAGCCAATGTAAATTATTTATACCCGGCTGTATCACATAGACGTGGCCGGTGATGAAATGTTTTATTTGAGGCCATCAGGAAAATAGCTTTTCCTCACAAATCAAAAATTATATCGACGTTTGCTTTTTACAACCTTCTTGTACCGAGCTCAACAAAAGTAAATTTTTGCGTAGGAAATCTTAAAAAAAATGTATATTTTGCCACGTATTTTGCAAACTTTCTAAAAACCGAATTATCCATCAACAACTGTACCCAACAGATCTGTTACGTTCATACTATTTCCCGGCTTAAATCTCTCCCGAACAATTTTCAAATTCAAAATTGGACTCTGACAGAAAAGTGAAACAAAAGATACGAAATACCATTTACATATAAAAGAGACAGACTAAATAAAAGACGACCCAATTGGGTCGTATTTGAGTCTTCACAACGCGCGCGGTAGTAAATATCTGCTTTGAGTTTTTTATATATGTTACCGGAAATGTATGTAATCCGTCATTGTATACAATTCCTAGGAAATGTATACAATTCCTAAAATCGTACGGATGTGTGTAAAATTAATGATTAACATAAACATTTCCTAGGAAACCTATACATTTCCTAAATAGTAATAGGAAATGTAATTTACAAGAAATTTACATTTGAAATTTTTGTAATCTTGAGATAAGGTCATCTGTTTTCTGGTGTTTATGTGTTACTTACTTACTAGGGAGTGTATCCGCTGCCGGCGCCGGTTGACAAAATGGCTGCCGGCGCGCGGCGATGTATCAAGCGCACCATTTTTATTTCATTTCATTATTAATAAAAAGACTTAACAGAAGGTCTACTTAACCACGGATACCGAAGCGGGAGGACGGGGGGGGGGGGGCGCAGCCCCCTCAATGGTCAAAATGGGGGCTCGGGGTGCGCAGCCCCCCGCCAAAACAAAAACAAACACAATCCAGAAAGTCCAAAAGTAGGTTAGGTTAGAACTGTGACTGTGCTGCGGCAGCAGCCGGCGACCGTCACAAAACACGCCTCAGTGCTTTAATATAAATGAATATTCTCATTGTAACAACGTGTTTCATTACAGAAAGCATTGTCTTTATACATTTCCTAATACGATACTGGAATTGTATACAATTCCTAGGAACCTCTGACGACCTCTTTGGCTCAATGGGTAGAGTGTGTGGCAGCTCAAGCCGGGGGTCGCGGGTTCGAATCCCGCTGACGGAACAAAAAGTTTTTCAATGTTCCTGGGTCATGGGTGTGTATTAAATATGTGTATGATATAAATATATGTATAGTATAAAATATATTTAGTAGTAGTAGTAATATATATAGTATCTTAAATATATGTATAGTATAAAATAATTAAATATAATATTTCCGTTGTCTGGTACCCGTAACACAAGTCCTTCAGGTACTTAGCACGGGGCCAGATTGACGTAGTGTGAAGCGTCCATAGATATTATTATTATTGTTTACATTTCCTAGGACATTTATGTATTAAATAATTTTTTAAAGTATATTTTATACATTTCCTAAACAGTTTCGGAATTGTATAAATTTCCTAGGATTTGTATACAATTCCTGGATTTCATACATTTCCGGTAACATATATACCTAATATCATTGACTGTACCTTACTATATTAATAAAAATTAAAAACGTTAAAGTAAGGAGGATAACGTAATTAATTTAATATGTACATACCTGTTAAATGAAAAAAATATCATCTAAAAGAAGCTGAGTATTAAAATATTCTATGGAAGTAGGATATTATAATATGCTCATAATGAATAATTTGAGCATCAGACATAGTATAGGTGTGTGCGTAAATTAATCAACTCAAGTAGAGCCTGCAGTATGCCGCTATTATAGACTGTTGATTACAATCTTGATCACGAGGCTTCAAGGGACAGTCCCTAGTTCGAACACCCCTGCACGTGTCTGCACTATACTCTAAACAAAGTGATTAACGATGACAATAATATGCGAAACTTCCATGCGACTCTACATTTTAGCTCCACGTAATTACGGAGGACATTATCGTTTCCTCCCGAACAGATTTATGTTTATCACTGTTTATTTCTTGATGCCGCTTTATTTTGGAGTATTTTTTTGAAATGCATGTCACATAATTGATATATTTACCTCCACTGTGACGTCAGCACGTGATATTTGGCAGGGGTTCGGGCGTTAGGCGGCCGCCTCTCCAAAAGTCACAGGTTTCTTAACTGGAGTGGAAGTGTTGTGATTTTCATTTTGTGCTCTGATTTTTGTGGCCTTAGTAATATGTATTTGATGGTATGTTCAGTTTGACGATATCTACTTTGCTTACCTGCTGCTGTACTCAGAGTGTAACATTATTTAGTTGATGTAATTAATTAAAATTTTTGACATAAGCCCCATACATTATATGTCAAACTCTTCATTAAATTAAAGGTTAATCATAATTAAATGTCTCTGAGTAGGTACGGCGGGCGGTCAGCTCCAGCTAAAAGTCAACATTATTTCTTGATACAGTCCTCACGGCTTACTGAAACTTGCAAATCACGTTGTAAATTTATCAAATGTGTCACTTTTTGCATTCATCAATCATTAGACATCATCATCACCAGCAGAGCTGTTACTAGAAGATACTGCACTGGTAAATGATGATAGTTTTTGTTACCTCGTGGGATGTTCTTTTTATAAGCACCTATCGATCTTTATATGATTTAGTATTTGAATAATGATTTCCTCGTTCCAACCTTACGGCCTGTCCACATCTCCACGTCACGACGTCGTCAACGTGAAACAGTGCGGTAACATGGCACGGTATACGTTGACGTGACGTGAAGATTTACGTCAACGTAACGTGAAAATGCACGTCACGGTGTAGCAATATTGTACATCATGCATGGGCGCGGCGTAGCGAGATACGGGCAGGGGGAGGACAGCTGCCCCCCCTATAAGAGCGATCGGTCGCTAATGCTCACGAGTTTCATACCTAAACGTGGACCGGAGAGAGTCGCGGGGTGAGAGGGAAGAGATTCAATCCCAGTTCGCTCGCTCATATTTTTACTAATATACTTAATGTGAGATTAGGATTTTCTTCATCTGAGCCCCCCCAAAAGACCTATGCCCCCCCCCCCCCCCCCCCTTATAGATTCCTGGCTACGCCCATGACCATACCTTATAAAACTGCTATTGTTAATAAGACGGAGAGAAAGATTTAAGAAGAAAAAAGACGTAAAATGTTGCTACAGCATGACGTGCATTTTCACGTTACGTTGACGTAAATTTTCACGTCACGTCAACGTACCGTGCCACGTTACCGCACCGTCCCACGTTTACGACGTCGTGACGTGGAGATGTGGACAGACCGTGCTCTGCTGCTAGGAATCAAAACTTTACAATGATTTTTCATTTTAGTCACCCATTTACATGAGTGACAAACAGTTTTCTTAGAACTAAATATAACATTTTTAAATAAATAACTCACATTATTCAGAACTGATCCAACTTTCAAGAAATGTAGGTATTCAAAAAAACATTTAGTAAACTGTAACAACCTTGATTTTCACCAACAAGACAGTCACAAATGAAGCTTTTTTGTGATCGAGAATCGAGGAGAGAGAGAGGGAAAGAGTTTACTATTTCCTCCTAATGTTATACAACTACTCTACAACATCCTTCGTCTATAATTAGGTTCGTACATAAACACGACACGATCTTATTAAATTGGCTAACCTTGATGTATGAAATGAGAACGCCAAAGCATTTATAGTTTTTCATTGAAAGTGGTCACTGAAATACTTGAATATTAGTGATCCATCATCACCTTCGAGATTTTAGGTTCTACAGTCATGACACCGATAAAGATGTGTTTTTTTTTTTTGATGAAACGCTTTCTTAATATATAAGACAATTTTATTCATGAATGTGTGAGAGACAAGCTTTAGCGCGTATTGCTGGTTCAAGGTGGTCAATACTGCGGTCTCAAAGAAACCGGCCTCTGATGTTACGATGTCCATGTGCCTCGGCTTATTGGTGATCCGTCTGCTTTTTACCTTGTTAATTTTATAAAAAACTATGTGACGCCCGCAACTCCATTGCGCCAAAATTCGTTTATCGCGCGGGAACCGTACATTTGTCCGGGATAAAAAGTATCCTATGTCCTTCCTCGGGACTCAAAGTATCTCCATACCGAATTTCGGCAAAATCGGTTCAGCGGTTTGGGCGTGAAGAGGTGACAGACAGACAGACAGACAGACAGATGGACGGACAGACAGATACACTTTCACATTTATAATATTAAGTATGGATAGCATAAAGCACTATTAATCTGAAGACGCATCATAGTCATTAGTCTTTAAACACGACGTAATAGCGATGGAATCGCGGTACTACACTTCAACAGTAATCTGAAGTTACTAAAATTTTATAGTATTTTCTTTATGTGAACGAGATTATGTCGGGTTTTGTTCGTTTCATCGCGGGATAAACGTTGAGAAATTCCAAGCGAACGCCGACTCGCGATATTTTTAGAGAGGACAGACGCACAAAACGACCGTGTTGGGGTATACGATGATTTATAACCAACACACTTCTTTTGGCTTCAGTTTTATCACTGTCTTTTTTGATGAACGTTCCTCTCATTTTCCTCGTCATCATCATCATCCTCTAAGGCTGTCTTTCCACCAGAGCTGAGCGGAGCTGTGTTGCGAGGAATGTGTTTTTGAAAACCAATAGAATTGCATCATTGACATACATCACTTTGCCATGACATCGCTCAGCGCGGCGATGCTATTGGTTCTCAAAAACACATTCCTCGCAACACAGCTCCGCTCAGCTCTGGTGGAAACGCAGCCTAATGTAGTACGCACACCAACTTTTTAATCACCCGTACCATTGCAATAAGCAATAAGAGTATGAGAGATAATAAAAGACGAAAGAAGATTTAATAAATATCTCAAGAAAATTGCCAAATAGATGATTTCACGCATAGACGAAAATTATTATTTGTCATGATTTAATTTAAATATTATTCATACACAAATTAGCAAGACCGATGCAAAACTGATGTTAGCACGTGTTTAATTATTCTTCCAATGCCTAAATGCATTTGATGACATTCGGCTACGTAAATAAACATAGCTGCTGCCAAAACGTTCGTCCTTGCTAGTTTATCGGGGTTCCACCGTCTACGCTAATTTTTTCAACAGTTGATAGAGCTGTGCACTTAAAAATAGTAAAGAATATAACCTAGTAGTAGATAGTATAGTAATCTCTACTAAATTGGTATATTACATCATTGCTGAAGGAGATTATATCATATTTATTATGATCATATTACCTATGCATTTGTCTGTAAAAAAATGAACGGTGAAAACCGTATCTACATTTTACAAAACAACAGCTATCCTGATGGTTTCCCAAAATTGAATGTATTTAATTATGTTTAAGCAGTTAAGGCATTAAATTACCGACAGACATACAAAGTTCGCGTTAGTAATATTAAATATGAATACATTCTCTATGATAGTATAGGGTATACTTTGTTACCTAGTTGTGCTTTTATGTTTTCTTTAAAAAACTATTTTACATTTTACAGCTGTTTTAAAGAAGCAATCGACCATCAGAGACAAGGGTGAAAACGGCGTAGAGGAACCCGCAGAAGACAAGCTTGTCAAGCCTTCTGCGGCCAAGTTAGCTGACAAGTCGGCTCGAACCGGGGATGAGAAGCCCAGATTCACAAGACCCACAACCAAAACCCCAGCGAAACCAGAAGAAAAACAAACAAATGATAAGGCGCCTTTAAAAACTGTAAAAACAATAGACGATAAGTCAAAAACTACAAATAGTATAGACAAAAAGCCGGTAGATAGAAATGAAAAGTTAAATAATACTCCTAATGGTAAGAACGTTCAAGATACAAAAAAACCTGTAGCAAGTAAAGAAGACAAAGCCGAAGACACAAAAATGGCTACGAAACCTCCCCCTGTAGGAGATAAGGGTCCATCGAAGGTAAATTTACACTCTAACTAAGATTTTTAAACAATTTATTCCTAAATTAAAATATTTCACAAAACATTTAGAAACTGACTTATTCTTAATTGTTCCACAATTAACTATTAACTAACCCGGGAGAATTGATTAAAAGCTATAAAAGTTATAACCAGTGGTAGGCAGTTAGGCACCAATATAGTCAACATATTTTGAATAAAAAAATTGAGTTTGAGTTTTGAGTTTATCTTTTGCAGCTTCCGCCACGCAAGCCGTCTTTACAAAAAGCTCCATCGAAAGACGATGTAGCGCTAAAGAAATGGAGAGACCCACTTCACGAACGTGTCAAAGAAAACATCGACAAGACATTGAACAATGAAATTCCTAAGGGACACACTCTAACGAAGAACGAAAGCTTAAGAAGTGAGTAGACTTTGTAATAAACATGATTTTACACTCAACACAGAAATTAGTACGATGTCAAAAATCTGTCAAATTATGTTCTGACTCTTGACTATTAACTTTCTCATATGCTATGGATTCCTTTATTATATAGCTTAGGACTATGGGACTCATCATTTATTTCAATTTTAGAATTACACTCATTGTATTAATAATATGTATTAGGTATCTTTGTTATGATTGTCTCAGACAATACAACATTATATTACGATAGCACCTATCTATATCTACGCTATTTCTCTTTGTAATAATATTGGCAGTGATACAATGAGAAACACAAAAATATTGGCAAACACATGTATCATTACCTATTTTTATATATTTTATAACAAGTGCAGTTTAACGACCCAACCGTCTGATAAATATAATTTAAATAGCTTCTTTCAAAATTCAGTTATCCAAAAGAATAATATTGTGGTTATTATTTATATGTTTTCAATAATTTTAATTACAACTGACTTTACTATGTTATCGCCAGTTTTTGTTTGCTTAGTTATTGACTGATCACTTTTAGAAAAATTATCATAATCAATGTATTTTTCTATTTGTTTTATATTTTGGTCTCTACGTTTCAATTCAAATTTTAACGGTCAATTTTTATCGCTATTCAATATGAATTTATCACTTGCACATTCTAGGCCATTAAAATTCCATTGTCAGATGTTTGGTACGCTGAGGAGTTTGTGGTCTAAATCCGATCCAAAATAGTCTGCGATAGTTCCGCGTGCGATGCGAGCGCTGATCAGGTGTAAATGCACCACTTCAGTGCAAATTCGTAATGATAAATCGTTCAGTGATTATAAAGTGGGAACTTTTGTGCCGCAAGTAATTCTAAATACTTATATCTGAAGTGAAAAGTAAATAGTGAACAGTGAACTATAGCAATAGGCATAATGAATGAAGGAAACATGTATAAAGGTGATAAATCTTCATTCTAACTTAGATAATCAGCAAAATCACATATTAGGCTTTCAGAAATATATTTTTTTTACAAAATATTAAATACACTACAACATCGACAACCTTATATGTATAGATATTTATTTGTTTTAATTTGCCTTATAACTAAGTTTTGCTTAAAAAATAAATATTATAGGAGATAATAACATTATTTATTTGTAGTAGTAACTACAAATAAATATAATTACTTTACCTGTTCTTTTACAAATATAAAACAATAAATATTTAGGAATTTGCGCAAAGATAAGTTATTCCTGTTGTGATGTGTTTGTATTTTTATTATATTCATAAATTTCCATTTTTCAGATTTGCTAAAACCAGCACCTCCACCGATGCCTCCGCCACCACCACCAAAGTTACCACCACCGCCCGAATTCAAGAAATCTCCACTTGATCCAGACAAACTCAAGAAGATCGAACAATTGCGCAGTAGACCTCGTAGAAGGCCAGACTGGAGTGACATGATGAAGGAGGTCGAGCAAGGGAGGAAACTTAAGCACGTCGAATGCAACGATCGGTAAGCTTGTAAAAAATAAAAAATAAACATAACATGAAAGTACCTACTCTAAATCTTTTACGCAATATATTTTAAAAGTCTAATAATATTAAAGGTCCCAGCCTATCATCACGCGATCAGTAGTCGTCAAAAACAAAGGACAATTTATATTCGAGTCAGAAGCACCAAACTCACACAATGAACTCTTGAAAGAAATATCCAAAGGAGTTAAATTAAAGAGAGTGAAAACGAATGATAGAAGTAAACCTAATTTGGAAGGCTTGAGAAAGTTCAGAAGACAAATGACGATAGAAGAGCAAGTTCAAAAGTCAATGTCACAAGCTAATCTAGCTGCATCACCTTCTGGAACCAATATAGCCGAGGTATGAAGAATTAGTTGAACTTTTATAAGTAATTGTACTCTAGAGGTATTATTATCTATGACTATGTACCCAAATGGGTATTAACGATGGCAACATAATATGTAGTTTCTAGGTATTTAGGTATTACGCAAGATTCGAGTCTTTAAATGTATGTTCCAGGGACCAATTCCGGCAGCACCTGAAGAAGATGACATTGACGAGATGGACGACATTGACAAAGTTCGTGACGATCTTCAGTCCACCAAACAACTTTTAGCTATTGAATTAAGGTAATTTTATGATTTGTTTTTGAGAACATGGATAGTTTTTATATTAATTTATATTATCTAAACAGTTAAGCTAGTAATAAGTAATCCACTTAACTAATAAAAACAAAAACGATTTCAGAAATAAAGAGGCACAAGAAAGAGAAAATAAACGGTTATTAACAAGGATACAAAACTTAGAAGCAGAGTTAGCAAGGGAGAGAGCAATTATTAAACAAGAACAACACAAAACAGTAATTTCAGTCACTGATGCTTACGACGAAAGATTAGTAACTAACCTTAAAATGGAAGTAGAGAAAGCTAAAGAAACGGCTGATAATATAGAAAAACAATATTTAGAAGCTGCTGAAGAAAGAGATACAGCACAGTCAGAGCTAGAAGAAGTAAAGAGAAGAAATGCCGAATTAGAAAAGAAACTAGAACAAGCTCTTGCGGTATGTATTGCCACAGATGGTTTATATTTCTTGTTATTTATATTTAAAATGCAAAAACAATATATAATGGTTTATTTTGCTTTGCGGTGTTTTAAATAAACTATTCGAAAATAAAGCCATATTACAGTCGTTAATTTTAAAAAATGTTATGATCTAATAATAATTTTACTTTTATGCTTAATACTAAATGCTTATTGTTATTGCTTTTACTTACAATTTTGCAGAATAAATTCGAAGAGCTTTTACAATCAGAGGAACCTTTGTCTTTCTATCAAAAGAACCAACTAGATTTCTTGAAGCAGTGTAGGTTACTAAACATTGATGTAAATTCGCCAGAAGCTGAAAAGTTAAAACTGAGTTCGTTTGATGCTAATAACAACAATTTATATAATGCTGCTTTTACTAACAATAGCTACGATGAGGTAACATATTTTTAAGACATAAAAAACAAGATGCGCCCACTAATATAGTTAAACACTATTATAAATCGCTAACTAATATCTAACGATCAGATGTTGAGATGAAATATACTAATTATTAAGAAGTGCTTAGCTTGCTCTTTGCAAAAGTTCAAAACCTAATCTAGTAAGATAGGGATGGAAAATAATTTTGTGATCAAACGTACAACGATATTTTTACCAAAAAGCATGTCTATGCTTCTAAATAAAAAAACAATATTTTCCAGGGAATTATTCCATCAAACGTTGGGTCGAGACGATCCAGCCATGCTATTCGGCAGTTGTCTGTTACAAAAGACAACAGCTTTGAGGAGGAGGAAGAATCGGAAGAGGAAGAGGTAAACTCCCTTTTTAAATACAATAAATAATACCTGGTGGAATACGTACTGTGTCTAGACAATATTGCAAGGAAAGGAATAGCAGAAAGCTATAAAAAAGAAGATATTGCGTTAGCGTTTTACGTACTATGCGTTAAATAAATTACTTACCTACATTTTACTTTTGTACTACTCGCTACTAAGTGTAACAAAATCAAAGCGGCTAATCGATATCTTTGTTGGCATAAATCAATTTGAATATTAATTTTCCAGGAGGAAAGCGAAGAAAAGAAACAGAAGCGTATGGAGAAGGAAATTCGCAATATAAGGAATAAGATTCGACACCTCAAAGAGAAGCAGGAAAATATGAAGAAAGAGAGAATGGCATACAAGATGTCACTGAAGAATCAACAAGCCTGTCTAAAGTAAGTTTTCTTTGAATTAATTTTTAATTTACAAAAATTAGGTGAACTGAATCTAAAAATTTTGACAATTTGATATTTAAACATACAATTTTATCAATATTATAGAGACGAGAAGAAAAAATACAAAGAACTCAAGAGAGAAGTTGACAAGATGGCTGCTATGATGAAAGAAGTTGGCTCCGAAGATGAAGAAGAAGAGGAAGAGGAGGAAGAAGAATCTGAAGAAGAGAAGAAGAGTGAGACCGAAGAAGAGTCTGAGACTGAAACAGAACAAGACACGGAGAGTGAGACAGAGAGTGAAAGTGAACCTGAGGTAAATCTAAAATAATCTAAAATATAATCTCGTAGAAAATAATTCAAACATGCCGTAATAAACTATCCATTCATATTAATATTATAAATGCGAAATTGTGTCTGTCTGTTACCTCTTCACGCCCAAACCACTGAACCAAGATTGCTGTTTGGTATGGACATACTTTGAGTCCCGGGATAGGACATAGATAAGTATTTTTTATCCCGGAAAAATAAACGGTTTTCGCGCGTTAAGAGAATTTTGTTGCAACAGAGTTGCGGGCATCATCTAGTCTTACATACATATACAGTGTGCATCAAACTTTCCGGCCAAATTTCGATATATTAATCCTAAATAAAATAAATATATTTAAAAAACATTTTTTCGTTTATAAACACTCAGTACTAAAATGTTGAGAAATAGCTTCCGAAAGTTTTCCTAAAAAACGCTGCAGTTTATTGCCGGCGCGTGCCCCCCGCACTTCCCCGGTGCCGCTCCCGCGTCACCCCCGCTCTACCCACCGCCGCGAAGTGACCGTTCTGCAATGATTTTAAGTGGGATAAAATCTGGGTGGGTAGTGCACCCGCCAAGACTACATTTTACAAGAAATATTTTTGGTGGGATATGTTATTGTAAAAAAAAATTGACACCCTATTTTTTTGTTACATAGACTCAACTAATGATACCAAAGACCAAAGCCCTAAAAAAATTAGCCGGTAGGCCTAATTGCACCCTATATATAAATCTAATTTCTAAAATATCTTTAGGTCAGGCTTAGTTCTATGTAAAAGTATTATTCATCATCAGCGCGCTCGCTGTTAAATAACGCGTTACCGGTTACGCGGGGTAAATAAAATGTTTCTGCTTTAATTACAGGACGCACCTCTCCCGAAGAAGAAAGAAAATCTGTCGAAACGTCTGAAGAGGCATGAAACTAGAGTCAACGCTTTGAAGAAAGGCAACACTCTACTCATGGCTAATGTGGATCGTCTCAAGGACGACGTGCTGAAACAGAAGGAGGAATCTATGTCCTTACAGAAAGAATTAGATTCACTTATTGACGATCTTGAATAACATTTCTCATTTACAACGCGCAACGTCACAAAAATAATAATTAATTTTATTATTAAATTCTTCCGTAACATAAAGCACATTGTAAAAAAATGGTTTTTTTTTCTCTAGATATTTAATGATTTAGTACAAAGCTGCTTGCGTTAGTATCATTCGCATCTTATTTAATGCTTACACCCATTCGGGTACTCCTTTCCTTATTGTACCTAAATAAGTTAGATTTAAAATTGAACTTCATTTTGGCTTAAACAAGTTTTGATAACTTTTTCGAGTAGGGTCCTATTTGGAACTTCATTTTTCTAAAAAGATACCGTAACATTTTTGTGATATGATTTGCTACGTATTAGCAGACACCAGACATACATGTATATTCTTTATTATGGACGGTGAGCCATAGCGATAAAATCGCCAAATCACATAATATTTGGTTGTATATATTTTTATTGTTTTTAATAATATTATTATAATTAATAAAATATCATAATAGTTTAAAAACTAAAAAACACACCTTTAGCACGCGCTTTAATACACATAAGGGGATACATTTCAAATAGCCAATACGCCATCTTAGATGTCACGTGACTATTTTCTTCTTATTCCTGACAGTAAACCCTTTAATTTGATACCCATATCATGGGGTTGCACTTCAAATCGCCTGTCCGTCATCTCAGGGGGGCCGCCATATTGGATTTGTCATAATGACTTTTCTTAGCTAGTCCTGCTGACCTACCACAACCTTTCCTAATTAAAACTCAGAGCGTGTGCAAAATTTTATCGTAATCGAAAACCGGGAAGTGGGTCAAATTAAGATTCCAAGATTATCTTATGCATATACAAGTATCTAACGACTAACACAGATTAGGAGTATAACATTATGGTATCGAAGCTATTATAGAGCATGTTAAAATCAGCGACGACGAACTCGAAATTCTTTTTAGATTTAAGGTGAACGCAGATTTGGCCGCACCGCACGCACCGCAGTCGCCGCATTCGCAATTCTTCATATTATTATGAAGTTGCGAAGACTGCGGCGCGGGTAGGTAGGTATGCGAGCTTGCCTATAACTTCATATAAAGAATTGCGAATGCGGCGACTGCGGTGCGTGCGGTGCGGCCAAATCTGCGTTCACCTTTAACCTACCTATCGTACAGAAGACAGTCAAAGCAATGAGTCAAATAGGATTTAAACTACGTAACAAGCACGGACTTAAAAAAAATACGGACGTAACCTTGTCTAATCCCGGGTGAAGCATAGTAATGGTAAATGGCCGCCCGTGTAGGATGTGTGCGTGTCATTGGCGCCGTCACTCTATGTACAATAACAGCGGGTTGTAGTACCTAGTTGCGTGTGTGAGTGTCGGTCACGTGTACAATAAACGAAATTGTGACGAAATTGTCGTACCTTGCATGCTTCACCTCTTTGTAGTGTAATGCTCCATCCGTATTTTTTTACATCCGTGGTAACAAGTAGATACAATATGTCAGGAAAGACTGGATCAAACGTTACATAATATTAATATTATGTTATTTTATGATAATTAAAATATAATAGGTACTTAATTTATGATGATACGATACTGTCCTGTACAATACTGTATATTTAAAGTACTTACCATAAACGAATTAACACGTTGACTTATATTTTACTTATAATTTAAGTATCTATTTATTAAAATAACGATAACAACCAACATTTTCTTATTTTTATTTACCATCTCTTCCCCTTATAACATATCAATAATCAATATTATTTTTAACCGACTTCAAAAAAAGGAGGTTATCAATTCGACGCGTATGGCTCTAAACACACTAGGCTGACACCCGTATTCACAAACAATACTTCCCTAAGTTAACTACCATTGCTATGCGAAGTAACGGATTTCTCAGTGCGTTCCTCTTGACAAGCCTTTCAATTCATAAACAATACTCAAACGATACTTCGCTATGCGTACGCATAGCGTCGTATACAGCTTTCTGATTGGTCCGTTTTTGTTGCGTAGTTCACTTCGTAGTTCGTTCAAATGACACTTCATTTGACATCTGTTATTCCATTGTTATTTTTTTCGAACCCTTTTAGAACAATACTCCTGTACCTGACCATCTGTGAAAGGAACAAATATTGTATGCAGTATGTGGAACCTAAATTGTTTATATTTACCACATACAGGGTGCAATTAAAAAAATTGATATATTGATCCTTGTGAAAAATAAAAATACACGTATTTTTTCTTTTATAGTCACTCAGTACTAAAATGTTGAGAAATAGCTTCCGCAAGTTATCCTAAAAAACACTACAATTAATGGACATGATGCGCGGGCCGCGCGTGACGTGCCCCCGCGCGCGAGCCTCATCCCGCGTCACCCCCGATCGTTCCCCCGCGCCGCGATTGACCATTCTGCAACGATTTTAAATGGGATAAAATATGTCATTGAAAAAAAAAATAACACCCAATTTTTTTTGGTTAAATGGAGTCTCCTAATGATACCTAAGCCCTGGAAAAAATTTGGCAGGAAGGTTTAAATGCACCCTGTATTTACTAAATAAATAAAAATAATAGCAAAGATAATAATTATGTTGATCATTATCAATGGGCTGTACGCAATAAACAGTCGAATATAAAAATTAATTCTTCCTACATAATAAAATCTTAAAGCCACGAGCGATTGGTAAATTAATGGCACTGGAAGATCTATGCTCTTAATTTTTCCATGATACCATTGATATGATTATCAAATTCCTCTTCGCTGCTATAATCTATAACTTTTTGACGTGAGCTCGACACTATGTGTTGCGTAATATAGCTAGCTGGCTACTTTATCTGTGCGTTCCTTGGAAAGGACGCACAGTGATGAACGCCACTCAAGTATTGTCTATGAATAGGCTTTTGGGATACTATGCGTCCGCTCGTACTGTGAGACCTCATAGTAACGTTTGTGAATACGGGTGTTAAGAACGCTCCTGACTCAAAAAATCAAACATCATCCTTCTCTCTTCACACTCACGCCCGTCTTCCATATGCCAGGTGAAAAAGGACGGCGCGGAATCATCGCCAAGTTAGTTATAAAAGACGAACTATAATGATTATGATATAATAATAAGTAACTACCTCAAAAACCGTAAATTTCGTTTCAGAGTCGAAGGCATTCTGTCTTCACTTAGAGATCTAGAGGCTGGAGTACCGCAGGGCTCGGTTCTCTCCCCGACCCTCTACAATCTCTACACGTCCGATTTGCCCACCCACCCTCGAGTACAAAAAGCGCTATTCGCAGACGACACGGCCCTGTTCTTTGCTCATCGCCAAATAGCTTTCGCGTCCAAAAAACTCCAAGAAGCAGTTACCGAACTCGGTAAATGGTTCGCAAAATGGAGAATCGAACTAAACCCCGACAAAAGTCACGCTATATTATTTAACGGACTAAAACGTAAGAAAATGCAACCTATTAGTCTGCACGGAAAATTAATTCCCGAAGTCACGGCTGTCAAATACTTAGGAGTAGTACTAAACAAGTCGATGTCATTCACGAACCATATATCGAATACCGTACGTAAAGCGAAATTTGTATTATACAAATTATATCCTTTACTCAACGCGAGTAGCAAAATGTCCTTAAGACATAAGCTCACCTTATACAAAACATGTATAAGAACGATACTCACTTATGCGTGCGTCTCTTTCGCACACATAAGTGACAATCAGATGAACCAATTGCAACGAGTTCAAAACCGTTTTTTGCGCATGGCAACAGGTGCCCCCCGTTACATGCGAAACATCGACTTGCATAGAGACTGCGAGCTTATCACTATCAAAGCCTATATCAAAGAACTCTCGGAGAGATTCTTTGAGAAAGGAAAAGTACATCCCAATCCGCTCATTCGTAAGGCTGTGGACTACGAACATGACGCACCGACATTCCGATACCCCTTCAGGCGGCCTAAGCATATCTTAGCCGACCCTGTAGATCCCATCACAGAATACGTAACGTACTGTGTACAGTTACGCAAACACAAATCACACTCACCCGCGTGGTTAGTACTGCACCGGGGACGACGCCGGCGCCTTCCCCGAGGACTTAACACGACCCGAACGACAAACAGACAGACCGACCGAAATCCGGTGCCGAGCTCGATCCCGGGTTCGAGTTCGCATGCGGATAGCATAGGAACACACCTAAATCATGACCGCGACCGCGACATTGTCGTAGAGAGCTCTACCAATTATTTTGACATTAGAACATACACGCGTATGTCACCCCAACCGGACTCGGAAGGGGAGAGGGACGGCCCTCTTTTATGCAATAACATTAATAACTTGAGCTCATCTACCGCGATAACTCTTACGCAGCTAGTTTGTGCTACCGCGCGCGAGCAGCCTCACTCGTCAGAGAGTGAGTAAGGGGTCGGATCCCTTAAGAGCAGGGGGGATCCGTGTCCCCACGTCAGATGAAAATAGCTTATTTTCGTAGCTCTCCCCAATATTGCCCGATTAGAATGTCACACGTGTGACTTTAGGGGAGGGGGCCAGGCCCCCTCATTGTTTATCTCCAAACCAACTAGCAACAGACTAGTTATAGCCACGATTAAACTACCACGGTCTTAACCAGACCAGTAGCTTAGACCCTTTCGAAAAAAAAAAAAAAAAAAATGATTATGAAAAAAGTGTTTTGAGCAAATTTAGGTTTTATCAATGCCTTTTTAGATATTAAAAAATATTAAAGAAAAGACAGCAAACTTCGAAGATCCAAGCGAAAATGTGTCTAAAACAAGGTTTTTTGTAAAAAAGAAACTATCGAGCATTTTTTCAGTAATCGTGTTTTCGTCTTGAGCATTTAATCTTCATGAACTGAAGTTACTTGTGTCAAAAAATCAGTTTTCTAGACCTTACAGATTTTGAGATCTAGGTTTAAGTATGTAGTCAAGTTAGGGTCAGGTGCGCTCTTAATTACGCCGGCGTAAATTCCGCCGCGTTTACGCCGCGTTTGAAACTCATACAAAATACGGGCGCGGGCGGAACGCGAGAGACGACACACTATTTCGTCGCGTATTTGTATGCGTTTGACATTTGCGGCGGAATTTACGCCGGCGTAATTCAGCCTAGTGTGCTTAGACACTATGTATGTAATATTTCCAGAACTGCCCAGTTTTTGTATATAATATATTAATCTATGACAGCTTCTGAACAAATGTGCCTTTCGAAAGTGTATGTATGTATGTATGTAACTGTACATGTATGTATCTTTTTATGTTTGTGCACGCATATCTCCGGAACCAGAAGTCCGATTTTAGTGATTCTTTTTTTACTGTACTAGGGTATTGCTCAACTTAGGGAATACTGCAAGTTTCATCAAAATCGCTTCAGTAGTTTTTGAGATAGGGAATTTTAATTCAATTACCTTGACTGGACACACCTAGGCCCGTATAAATAGTCAGTAGGTACTTAAGATGCGACCCGGTTTCAAGACGCGGTTCGGCTCTGTGATTGGTCCAAATTTTGACAGCCAACCTACCAGCCAACCAATCACAGAGCCTGAACCGTGTCTTGAGACCGAGATGCATCTTGAGTACTGACTATTTATAGGCTAATCACCTATATATAAGTAATAAAAATAAAAGTTACTATAGGTCTACCAGAATCTGATGGCAAAAAGTGAGAAAATAAATTGACTAGCAATACCGGGGTAATAGGAATAAAACATTTTCATCCTTTTTAGGGTTCCGTAGTCAACAAGGGGTTCCTTGTTGACTACGGAACCCTAATATAGTTTCGGTCTGTCCGTCTGTCTGTCCGTCTGTCTGTCTGTCCGCGGTTTTGCTCAGAGACTATAGGACCTACAAAGTTGTAATTTGGCATGAATGCACATATTAATGATGGCAACAAAATGGTACTTACATGAAATCTTAAATATATATATTTTTAATGGAACTTACCTTCCATACACATCAAGCAGGGATGAAAATTTTTTTCGCGTCCACCCCATCGTGTGGGGTGTCGTTGGATAGGTTTTTTAAAACTATTAGGTATGAGTATTCATAGACCATTTTCCGATTTAGGGATCCGTTTGTGAAATATTAAGTTTTAAAGTGGAAAAAATCGTTAGAGTCCAGTGTCCCCCCCCCCCTTTTACTAGCTAAACGGTTGCTTCTGGAAATGTGAAAAAATTGCTGAATTTAAAGGAAAACTATCACGGCTAAGAAGACTTCATAAGTTATTGAGTAATAGTCGATCAACTAAAAAAAAGTTTTCGGCGAAGTATAAAGGAACTTTTCGTTCAAATTCCTTTGAAAGTAACTGAGATGATGTTGTTAGTAGTGTAAACGTACATTTATTGACCACACAAAAATTAAAAAAAAACTAGCGGTATTACGGAACCCTATATTGCGCGTGGCCCGACATGCACTTGGCCGATTTTTATTCCTTTAGCGATTTATTTTGTGTGTGAAACATGAAAATATAAAAATTTATCCAATGATCAAGGATACTTTTTGAAAATCTGCTGTCAAAAATTGCCATCAGATTCTGGTAGACCTTTATGTTATAGCACAAATCAATAGGCTATCAATAGGCGTAATACGTTTTTACGTAAAGTGTACCACAAAATGGTTGTGGGATATTTCATATCCATACTTCCATAATATAGGCCTGGTGAGTGGTGATACTGACACAAAATTCTTGGTCATTTGTGCCAGTATGGCGGTTTTACAGGGGTTTATTTATTACGTAAAGGCAAAAAGGAAAATGATGGTCATAGCGCTCGCACTGGCAGCCCAAACGCGTGGGCGTGTCGAATAAATAACGAGTGTCGAACGATTTGTTCCACAAAAATGCTTGTATTTTCAGATAGTCGAAAAAAAATAAGTAGGCGAAAGCGTAATGCCATACTTGTCGGGTGCGGCTTGTAGCCTGCCATACCGACGCGAATACGTTAATTTTAATAAAAAAATTTAACCTTTTGGGGCTTGTTAGTTTTAAAAATATATCATAAACATTTGTATATAGGCATACTGAGGTAAAGTTGTACCAGCGAATGTAACTGCAATTGTACCCAATGGAGTAAGTTTCCCTTCTACTTTCCTAAAAAATATTTTAATTGAAATCACTTCTGTGTCGCATGTAATGTTTTTGTAAATAGTTTCATTGGACAGATTCTTAGGCACATACCTAATAACACCAGTGATCTCCGACTGGTGGGCCGGTACAAAGGCTTTCAGTTTATTTTTTGTTAAAAAAATGGTCCATTTTAAGGAAATTATTCGCCAGTGCGGGCTCCGACTTTATAAGCGTTAACTCTATGCACTCCTATAATGCCCTTTATATTGTCCGTGAATAATTTGGTCAAAGCAATGGGATTTTTGTTTCCCAATTTTTCATTGTTTATCGATTCTATGTAAACAACGCAATCGCTACTGTAATTCTCCGGGAATTGTCTTTTGTAATTTGTTTTTATATACATTCTATAATCCACTGTACAGCAGGACGTATTGTCCAATTTTCTTTTCTTAGAAGAATCTGCGGGGGCCGGGCCCCCGTCTCTATCTACACTCATTTTCTTTATCACTATTGAAAAAGTACTATTTACAACTAAATTACTCTAATATTACTGGAAAATTATTTTTTATATAGCAGAGAAAATTTAAAAAACCCGCTCTTTTCGACTTCCCGCCAAAAAGTCCTATAGATTAATATTGCTCGGGTTGTTGCTGGAGTAAAAATAAGCTGCTGCGTTTATAACCAGAGTGGCAAGTGCAAATTATTTTAATTACCCCGGTATTGCTAGAGTCAATTTAATTTCGCACTTTTAGCCATAAGATTTTGGCAAACCTATAGTAATTAATAGTAGCTGTATAAAATAAGTTTTATTAATAAAAGCAATATTCTTTGTGTAAAATAATAATTATTATTGTTACAAAATTATTTAGTTTTCCCGCCCTTTATTTGACATAGCAATAGTTTATTTTATTAAAAAAAATACTGTCAATGTCAAATGTCAAATCAAAATTAACCGTCATTCGTTGTCAAACTCGAAATTCAAAATGTTCAAAACTGTTTTCAAGAGTTGTGCAAATTAGTACAGTATCTATTGTTAATTAATATAGCAAAAGTTTATTAATTACCAGCAATACAAGCATTTATTTATAACTCTGGGAATAAAACTCAACTATCGAAAATGCCGCCTACGGATGCTGAGATTCCGCAAGCCGTGGGAAAGCCTAACCCACGGAACAATGCAACGATGTTTAAAATATTCCAAAATGTTCAATATAATGTGGTGCAACACAAAAAGTATGTGAAAGAAATGAAAAAACTGTATAAAAAGGTAATCTTTCTTTACTTATCTCCTGTTTTTCACGTTAGAATATAAATTTGAAGCATGTTTATTACAATTGCAATGTTTTGCTTCTTCGGCGTTTAGCTATTTTTAAAGAGTCTTTAAATAATTGTTTTTCAGATTGACGAGGAATCTTTCCGCGAAAGCTTTAAAAATGCGCTTCAGTATCTATTCACATTTGGAGATACTAGTGCAAATGTGGACCGAGTTGTTCAGTATGTGGCAACCTTCTGCACTTCTCTTGATGATGAGGAAGAATTTCTGTTATTCATCTTTGACATTATCTTTGAGGTATATACTATATATTTTAGATATTTGAGCCAACATGACTACTAACATACTTTCTATACTGTACTCTGCAAAACATGGCAGCGGCGGTCATTGACTCCCTGATGACCCCTACCACCATGTTTTGCTGAGTACAGTATAGTCATTGTAACACTATCAAGTTTTAATAATGCACTACTATATTAACTTTTAGTGCCAATGTGTATCTGGACAGTCAGTGAGGTACAGAGCAAGTCAACTGCTGGCAGCTGTGCTTTCTGCCTTAGGTGATGATGCTTCTTTAGATGACGATCTATGTGATAAACTTCTTCAGTCACAGGTAAGTTTTAAGAGGAATCTTGTACTTATAATCTCATGAAGTTGGTACTAATAAGCTAGTTTTTTTTTATACTAGATGCAAAGACTGCAAGACACTCGGGGTGCTGTGAGATGTCGGGCCGCTTTAGCTCTTCAGAGATTACAGAATCCTATGGAGCCTGATGATGAAGTCACTAGAGCCTACCGTTTTCACATGAGCTGCGATCCAAGCTCCTCTGTAAGAAGGTAATATTTGTTTAACTAAATCACTTACTTTGTTCTCTTAATATAACACATAATTCAACTTCAAAATCTTTATTTGCAACCAAGTACTTACATAATAATAATAGCTCCCACACCGGTGACGGTGGCCGGTTTCATTGAAACCAGGCCAGCTACGCAGGAGTAATTTTATAGTGCCCAAGTGTGTGCGCAGTACACAAGAGCAAGTACTTACATATCATAATATTAAATACATTGAAAACATAGCTTAGTGCCTTATTCAGGCATTGGCAAATAAAAACAACGCATTGGAACATATTTAGATAACACTAGCTATTGCCCGCAACTTCGCCCGCATGAATGTATGTTATTGTAATATGGGTGTGTGTGTGTGTGTGTGGATAAGGATTAATATTATATTACACACGAAATTAACTTGTTTTCATCTAAACTGAAACAAACTGATTTAATCTTTTTCAGAGCCATAGTTATGTCAATAGCAAAGTGCTCCCGAAATGTGCCATTTGTGTTAGAGAGGCTATGTGATGTCGATGAAGCTGTCCGGAGAGCGGCTTTTCTGTACATAGCAGCTAATAATGTTACCCAGCTGAGGGTTCGACAAAGAGTACTTACACTCAAAGTAAGTACCTACCTATTGTTTAAATAGATAATTCCTAGATTTCTTAGTAACCAAAAATGTTGGTGCACTTTGCTCAAATAATAATATTATAAACTAAGAAAGAATAGTAACAATAGTGCATTTTGCTAATACAAGTTTTTCCCTTTTTAAGGTTGGTTTGACTGAAAGAAGTCCCAGGGTCCGCAGAGTTGTAGAAGAAATATTAATTCCGAGTTGGCTGAGTACATTCAAAGGCAATATCATTGATCTCTTGAAAGCAATTCGTTTAGACAACACACATGATGCCAAAGACTCTGAATATGTTGCTGGCAAGCTTTTGGAGTCTCTTTTCAAGTATGTACTTACAACATTATATACCAAACAAAACCAAACATAATATTTTGACTAAAATTCACTTTACATTCTTTTTATTGCTATTTTATTATAACTTTACTTACAGGCGCCTTCCAATATCAGAATTGCTGGAATGGCTACCAACTGATAAGACTCTACGATTAATACCAGCAGAGAAGTTAAACAAGGAAACAGCTTGGTACTGGCGGCATTTAGCGGAAC
Organism: Lysandra bellargus; assembly: GCA_905333045.1. Classification (NCBI taxonomy): domain Eukaryota; kingdom Metazoa; phylum Arthropoda; class Insecta; order Lepidoptera; family Lycaenidae; genus Lysandra; species Lysandra bellargus. The sequence goes on along the minus strand of HG995337.1, from coordinate 3,976,402 downwards.
ACTTGCAGAAAATAGATGATGATGAAACTCTGGAGACAATTCTACCAGATCTAGTTGTTTTAACTGGATATATAAGAGCGTAAGGATGCTTTGATTTATATACCTTACAATAACATTATACTTGGTGAATAAAGCACTATGCTACTGCAACTTAATTACAACACTTCACTTCACTTAGCACAAGTAGCGCTAAAACGAAACTAGGGACAGTTCCGAAACGTGTTGGCTAGTTGGAAGCCCAGACGAGACTGATCGCATCTTCTGGCGACTGGCACAGGAGGGGAAATTTCCCTCTCCATCTCTCCCACACCGTCACGCTCTGACTCTGTCAAATCGCGCTACTAGTTTCATAAAGATGGCGCACTTAAGTTTCGTTTTTGACCGGATGCGACATATATAATTTTTTATCCTATTAATATTGTATGTGATCTACAGTATAGTAGAGGCGGAGTGCGAGGAGGACGCGGGCGGCACACGGCAGCACGTGCTGCTGGAGCTGGCGCGGCTGCTGCGCGTGTACGACGCGTCCGACCCGCCCGGCCGCGCCGCGCTGCAGGCGCTCATCACCGACGCGCTCACCGGTACACATACATATTAGTTATTATATATACGGTAGAGTGGATTGTGAGAACATCTCGCAAACAAAGCAGCTACTTGTAGAGTATAAAACAAGAGCTAATTCTCGTACCTTCAGTCTACGTGCGAATTGCGATTGCATTTATTCTCCATGGATTGCATGGCTGACAACCACCGATAAAGTTGACAGTCGAGACAACTTCACAATCGGGGCTTCAAATTCTTACGCCTCTAGTACAAACGCGAAACAGCGGCGAATCGATTTGCTGTCTCACTCGCCACACGGCAATGCGTTATATTATGGCATCTCGCTGTATACCTGTTTCGTTTTGTTTTCTCAGATATTTCGCATTTCGCAGCGTCGGTGTACTAGATGCGATAAGAATGTATTGTGTAGACTGTAGACCAAGAATGTAGCGTGTCATTTTAACAATATCTACTACAAATACTAACATAATATCACAGGGGACAAGTGCATCCTGAGCGCGGACGTGACGCGCGCGCTGGTTGGCGCACTCGAGCTGGTGGTTGGCGACGTGGCGCAGCGCATAGAAGTAGTGTGCGCGCTCGTCAGCAGCATACGAGACAGCGACGAGCCAGAACCGCCACCGCCTGCGCCAGCTCAGCCGGTCGACTGCACTGAGCTGAAACTGCAGGTGAGACTTGAGAGGCATATTAGGTCATGTGACACTTTCATTAACACTATTTTAGATTGGGCTGTATGTATGTAACGGAATCTTTGAGCACGATTTTTACTATCTCCAGTAGTCGTATTAATTCTTAATTCTTAAACTTTTTTTAATAAAATAAAATGAACGTGTATTTTTTTTAGTTTTTCTATTATTTTGTTAACTGCATTCATTTTCTATTTTACATTTTCTAGTATTACTTTAAAATAATATCATACTCCAATGTCTGGTATGTAGGGATAACAAATGTAAGAAACTGCTTTATAATTTAAAATGAATTATCAAATAAGCAAAATACTATTTAAAAACATTGTGATCTCAAGCTTATACAATGTGTCCCAACAACGGTGTCCGATCCTTTAATGTTATGATTTATGTCATATTTTATTGACGAATTGGCCTTCAATTTTTTTTTCTGTAACTTTTGAAAAAAAAAACTTTGGGTCTCATACTAATGTGGCCAATATTTCATAAGAAAATCGTTATAACTTCTAAAATATCTAAGAGCATAGAGCATCGAATAGAGCATAGAAGTATATAGTAGAATTTCTTAAAGATGAGAACCTCTATCTTTTTAAAATAAAAAAGAACCATTTTAATGCACTAGATTTTCCACAAAAAGCCATTATTTAAAAAATACACAATCTTTTTTCCTTAAATTTTGATTTTTCTATGTTAAAATCTACGAAATTTATAACATATTGCCTGTGTAAGCGTAGCCACAGAATATATATTAGTAGTACCAACAGAATTCCCACTGGCGTAACCCGTTTAAAGAAATAACGACTCATGCTACGATACTATAAAGTTCAAATTCCGACCGCGCAGTGCTAGGTGCCTACAATTATATTCACCTACATTTCCGCTCTCTTTCTATCGCGTAAGAGGTACCCCCTTTCTGACAAAATCAAGACTGCCACCTTTTAGAAAATAAAATAATCTTCTTTTAATTACTATAGCTACTAATAGCAAACGTTTTTATAGTAATAATCAAATGTTAGTAACCCAACCCATATTTTATATTTAGATTTATATTCGATTATAGTGCAAGAGTCAGGAATTTTTTACAACTTAAACATAGTAACTTGTGTTTATTTCTGTGTAGTATGCGTTTTGTTTGTAACAAATTAATTCATTTGCTATGTTTGTGTATTTATTTTTTATTTTTATTTTTTGTATTTTAAAGTCTTAAATAGGGATTGCAATTCCGCAATCCCGCGGGATCCCGCACCAATTTTTAATCTGCTGGATCCCGCACCTACAAAACGCGGATCCGCGGATCCCGCATGACACATTTGCATAATTTCTCGGGGAGCCCATATGATAATGGAAGTTTTGATAGCAGCGCTTTGTGACAAATCCGATCAAAGGCCCTCGCAATGTCCAAACTAACAGCAAATGCCTCTCCCTTCGACACAATCACCTGATCCTAACGATGAGTTAGGTACGCCAAGAGATCACCAGCCGAGTGACCCTTACGGGACCCGTACTGTTTGTGCAAGTATCGAAGGAGCTGGCTATTGATAATAATAATTGATTCCATTTTTCCATTATATTATAAATTGGTTATTACTTATTATACATATTATAGCGATTGGTCTGTACCTAATTGGAAGGATTTGAGCGGTCACCTTTTTTGGGGATCGGGTACACCAAGTCTTCCAGGACGCCGGTACACTGCCGGAAGAACAGAAGAGCCGAAAAAGACGCGTTAAGACGCGTGCTCCAGTGATGAGCACGCTTTTTTAACACAATAGGAGGGATTCCGTCAGGCCCGTTCGTTTTTAATTAGATATTAAGGTAACGGAGGGCTATTTGCACTGAGCGCTGATGAAACCAAATATCCGACATGACGCTCGTGCATTGGTCGACGGTTTCTGTTCCCCGTTATCTCGGATCAAGCTTGACGCAAAAAACTTACTCAGAAGACCGGCTTTGTCTTTTGCGTCATGGGACAACGATCCATTTTCGACGTGTAGGGATGGTAGGGTTGGCTTGCAGAAATTCCCTTCAATAGCTTTGGCCAGAGACCAGAATGCACGGGTTCTCGAAGGGAGGCGCTCGAGTCTCTCATCAATTCTGGTGCTGTTTCTTTGCCCGAGTGATCTCTTTCTTGAGTATTTCATTTTATATGTGCTGGTATTTAAGTCCCGAGCAGACACTGCATTGCCCCAGGATTGATAAGCCTTCTGCTTCCGGCGAGAAGTTTTTTGGAGGATGATTAGTTCATCCTCCAAAAAACTTCACCAGGGACGAAATCTGCCGCAAGTTGGCACTACTGAGGACGGAATGAAAAGCTTCACCCTTGCATCACGACATTGGCAACAAAGTTGGCAGTGTTGTCGGAATCATCCGGCGAGAAGCACAAGGGCCCCCAAGGATAGGATGCAAAGAACGACCGCATACCATGAAGTATGAACCATCCCAGTCTGCTAACTTGTAGAGCCATGCACGACGGTATTTAACAGCACGCTGTCGCAATGCCGTCGTAAGTGGCAAGGCAATGAACCGGTGAACCAAGTGATGCGGTCATGGATGCTTGGTAGCCAACAGAATTTGAACTCAGCAGAAGGTCCAACAGGGAAGGATTCTGAGTTCTGACCGTCTACATCTGGGATTCGCGAAGGCGTAGCAACCAGTTGTATTAAGTCGTTCGCAAGAGCAAAGTCGCAGACGGATCTTCCCGCTTGATCAGTTTTCTGGGAATTTTACAACCGTGAGAGAAAAAAATAATTGAGAGCCAATTTGTCGATAAAATGTGCCATACAACATCACGTTAAAGGATTGGACACCGGTGTCGGGAGTCGGGACACATTGTATGTATAAGAAAAGATAGTCAATTGAATAATATTGTGATCTCATACTCAGCGCGCCAGACTACGTGTGTCGTTGAACGTCGCCATGGAAGCCCAAGAGGAGGCTGTGAGAGAAGAAAACTACGCTCTCGCAGCGGAGTGTAAAGCTAAGGTATTTCTTATAATAATATATTTTATTATGTATTTTCAAATATACTTTTATAAGTTGCTTATTTAAATATTTAAAATTACCTTGATAAACTAGTCTTTCGATCTGTGCTTTATTTTATAAAAAAATATATTATTTTATGTTTAGGTTGCTGACATTCAGAAGCAATTAGAAGACCTTAATATTCAGCCAGCCCCAGCGCTAGTACAACCGATGCCGGTAAACTCATTAATTCAATTTGAGTTAGATCTAAAAGTAGTGATCTAATTATTTTAGTGGTCAATACCTTAGTTTTACTTATTGTATAAAATAAACTTTTGGGGTACAACAATTCAACCAGTTGCGCGAGACGTGAGAGCAATAACTTTGCAATGAAATAAAGATTGAATACTCGAGAAATGGTTACTGTTTCTTGTATGTTACAAATACTCATAACTTGAATCACATAATATCTAATAAACATATAATTACTATAATGTTATAGTCTAAGATCCCACTGCAAAATTGTGCAGGTATCGAGTACACGCTTAAAACCACATTTTTACAAATATTTATGATAAGGTGAACATATTTCTACTGGGGTGCCAGTCCAAATGTGGCCGCAAATATTTTTAAAAATTTTTTGAAAAATTGAGTTTGCGGGATAAAATGTAATCATAAGGTATTGAAAGCAAACATCGTTCACTTCATGGCAATGAGTATAGAGATTTAGAAAAATCCGGTGTGCCGTTGGGCACCCGGCCGCAACCCTATTGTAACCAGGTGTGAACAGGTACCATTCCGATATATTTTGCATCCATAACGTATATTGATCTTTTATATATCAAATAGAAGCTTATTTTCTTCTTATTATTATAATATAGGTGTGCCTAATTAAATCTGGCCGCAAATAAGGGGTGCCGGCTGTCAAAGATGGCAAAGTATCGAAGGTTGAGGGAAAGGAAGCTAGCGCGAAACATTACGGGATAGTGATAGTACATCATGTTAGTGTACTTAAACATCGGTTCAAACAATAGTAATAATCGGCCAAGTGCGAGTCGGACTCGCGCACGAAGGGTTCCGTACTATTTTTGTGTAGTGTAGTGAGCAAAATTAGTTAATGAGAAAAAGGCCAAAAAATCACGTTTATTGTATTCAAATTCAAATGTCTTTATTGCCAGAATGTTATAGTTATTGAATATACTTAGTTAATATAAATTTGAACAATGAACATACTCAAATTTTATTTTGTTTTTAGTATTTGTTGTTATAGCGGCAACATATTATTATAAATTACATAATCTGTGAAAATGTCAACTCTCTAGTTATTACCATTCTTTAGTTACAGCCTTGAGCCTGGAGACATACAGACAGACGGACAGACAACGAAGTCTTATAAGTATTAGAGTCCCGTTTTTGCCCTTTGGGTACGGAACCCTAAAAACGACCAAATAAATTAATACTCTACAAGAATTTAAAAGTTTATTCATGTGTTAAGGCGCTATATCGAAAGTAATTTTACTGCAAGGGCAATTTTATACTTAATTTGTATGACTATAAAGTCGTGAATACGCTGCGGCCAGAAGCTATCGGCTCGCTCGGAAAACATGTGAAAAACGTAATTATAATCATTTAAAAAATAACTAAAAGCATTTAAGCAAAATGCTTCTATACGATTTTGAGTTGCAAAGGTGTCTATTAATTAGACTAATTTCCTACAATACATCTATTTTCGTTTAAAAATAATCTTCAAATTTCGTATTTTAACAGGTCATTTCGAAAATTAAATTTATCGAGGCAAAATACATTAATCGTGTTTCTAGTTCTTCTCAAACCTAGATAAGGCTATAAGAAGATATGTATATCTCATTACCAGATTTGTAACATTTCTGAGGGTCCTATAGTATTACGTCAAAAAGGACAGTTTTTTCAATATAGCGCCTTAAATTGTTTGTTACATAAAGATTAATTAATATTCATAATATTATGTACTAGCGACCCGCCCTGGCTTCGCACGGGTATAAAATATATTATAGTCTATGTCACTCACTGAAGAAATGATTAAAATCGATTCAGTGGTTTTTAATTACATAATATTATTATATTCATTACTACCCGCCCGCATTGGTCGGTATCGCCACAAAAGCTACGTCCCGCAATTTTAGAATCTGTAATAATTATCTTCAAAAATCATTTAGATGTATGGAGTTGCTATTGCCAACAAAAAACATGTCGCACTTGAAGAATGCGCGGGGAGGGAGGCGGGTCGTTGATTGCTATAGATTAGTACCGCAGAAGTGACACAGTTTTGTGCCTACACTCCAATGAATGCCGAATCTATTTGAGTAAATGGATGAAATAAAAAAAAAATACTATTTAATAAAATTTATATAATTAAGTTTGGATCTACAGTCCACTATATCCAATTACTTTATTTAAAGTACTTAAATATTTTCAATTACAATAATAAAATTATTAAAATGTTTGATGGATAATGTACGTAATATTTTAAATATTACCAAAATACAAACTCGTCTAGACATCAACTACGATAACATGGCGCGCCCCTCCAAAATTTAAAACGTTTGAAGTGCGTTGTCAAAACGTTTGATGTGCGTTGTCTTGCGCGGTAGGCTAGTTATGATTAGTTGATCAAGAAATCTTGGTAATAAGTGACATCAAGTGAATTATTACGTGTACAGTGATTGGTTGAATACTTACTACATACAAACTATTTCGTAAGGATGTGACTACACACATTGAAACAGTCATTTGGAGGGGTGTGCCATATTATCGTAGTTGTTGATCTCTACGTGAGTACTTCATTCATCATCGTCTTATCATAGATCAGTATTCTACCTACATTCCACTCTGAATCTACTACTCTATGACAATGCAAATGGCGCGCGTCTTCGCCTAGTAATTTGATGTTCGTATTTTAATTGAAAATAATTAAATAAGAATGCTAATACCGATGAAATGTTATTCCGTTGCATTTTGAAGTGTTACTGAAATAATTTTTGCAATGTCTTAACACAAAACTAGGCATTTTTGTGACTTTTTTGTGTTTGTTTGATAATGTTGTACGTCTGGCGTGCAGAAGAGCTCGCGTGCGACTAAGTGCACTGCGGCTATATAGCTTATGTTGAATGTAACCAAACATTGCGTTGCGGTGTCAACTCCATACATCTAAATGTCAAAAATATATAAATCGTATGCCGTAAAGGGCCATATTAAATCAATAATGTATTTAATAAAGTATTTAATTTAATATGGATTATTGCCGTATTGGTTAAAATTGCTTCGAAAATTAACCATTTAGCCAAGTTAAAAGTAAATGACAAAGTAAATGACAAAAAAATGTTATTGTAGGATATCCATAAGAGATAGACATATACCATCGCGGAGTTTTCTGTAGACGGTAGACCTTTTCATAGTGTACAATACTTAGGCCCAATTTCACCAAAGACTGTTAAAGTTAATGCTCGAATTAGTATCACGTTACCTCTTTCGTTTTTCGTATGAATGAAAAAGAAGACATGACATTTTAAGAAGCTGTTAACATTAGCAGACATTGATGGAATTGGGCCTTGGTACATTATTTTGATAAATCTCGTAGGAAGCCTGCGTTTGCAATGTTTAAGTGGAAAAAAATGAAATGAAATGAAAGATGAAATTAATTACTGATAATAAGTTAAAATATAAGGGCGGCTCCGATACAAAAAATACTAATTTTTGCCTAATTTTGCTCTATAATAGTACGCAACCCTTCGTGCGCGAGTCCGACTCGCACTTGGCCGATTATTACTATTGTTTGAACCGATGTTTAAGTACACTAACATGATGTACTATCACTATCCCGTAATGTTTCGCGCTAGCTCCCTTTCCCGCGAAGGTTGACTTCGATACTTTGCCATCTTTGACAGCCGGCACCCCTTATTTGCGGCCAGATTTAATTAGGCACACCTATATTATGATAATAAGAAGAAAATAAGCTTCCATTTGATATATAAAAGATCAATATACATTATGGATGCAAAAATGTATCGGAATGGTACCTGTTCACACCTGGTTACAATAGGGTTGCGGCCGCGTGCCCAACGGCACACCGGACTTTTCTAAATCTCTATACTCATTGCCATGAAATGAACGATGTTTGCTTTCATTACTTATGATTACATTTTATCCCGCAAACTCAAATTTTCAAAATTTTTTTTAAAATATTTGCGGCCACATTTGGACTGGCACCCCAGTAGAAATATGTTCTCCTTATCATAAATATTTGTAAAAATGTGGTTTTAAGCGTGTACTCGATACCTGCACAGTTCTGCAGTCGTATCTCTTACTATTAATATCAGGTAATCAAAGAGAAGCAATGCGACTCGGCGACGCTCAACAAGTGTCTGGTGATACTGAACAGCGCGCTGGACACGCCGCAGCTGACCGCGCTCACGCCCGCCCTGCGCATGATCTTCACGGAGTTGGAGGTTAGATTTGATTTGATACTATTTAATATTTATTATCTTAGGGCCGATTTTTCAATCAGGAGATAAAATGTCGGATAGTTAACTGAAGAATAAAGTTATTCGGTGGTTTAACCGTCGAATAAGTCATAGTCTATTTTTCAAATGTCATTCATTCCATAGATAACTATCTAACCGAATTTTTGAACTCTGGCAACTCGCACTTTACACAGTTGAAACAAATATATTGAATACTCTATTGTTAGAGCAAGATAGACTATTCCCGGTCTGTCGATCAAGTGTTTCATTGTTTTTAGGTTTTTTGTCTGTTTAGTTCTAATTGACGCCTGTGCACATTTATTGCTGTTTTTTTTATTTTTTATTATTAAATAAGAGGGCAAACGAGCAAACGGGTCACCTGATGGTAAGCAACTACCGTCGCCCATGGACACTCGCAACATCAGAAGAGCTGCAGGTGCGTTGCCGGCCTTTTAAGAGGGAATACGCTCTTTTCTTGAAGGTTAGCAGGTCGTATAGGTCCGGAAAAACTGCTGGTGACAGTTCATTCCAGAGTTTTACAGTGCGCGGCAGAAAATTACGCGAAAAACGCACTGTGGAAGACTGCCACTCATCAAGGTGATGAGGATGGTAAGTTTTTCACGTAGGACGATGGCGAAAAGTTGCAGGTGGTATGATTCCGAACAATTCCTCAGAGCACTCCCCGTGATACAACCGATAGAAGATGCAGAGTGAAGCTACATCTCGGTGTAATTCCAAGGGGTCCAAGCTGTTTGAAACACTATGGCAGTCAACAATTCGAGCGGCCCACATTGTGATAAAAACCTCGATTTTGTTTCACCGCGTTGTTCTTTCAAAATACTTTAGTTGATAGCTATATAAACATTAGAGTAAAACTCCGAGATCGATATTCTTTGTAGTTATTTTTTTAAAGAGTCTCAAATTTGGCATTTTTCCGGGTCAAAAATTTGCATAAAAATTAATTTAAAAAAACTAATCAAGTAATAATAATTTTGTTTATACCAATTGTACAAGCACTTAATACTTTTTCTCCAAATTTGGTTAAATTGAATTGGATATAACTTCTGACACAGAGGTTATTAGAGTGTGATTTTTAATAACATTGATAAAGGATTACTCACACTATCGTTTCATGCTTAAAACTTTTTCTAACTCGATCTAATCGCGAAATTAAAAATGAAAAACTAAAATTATTAAATAAATAAATATCTCCCTACTTGATCACAGTAGGTTAACCAAATTTGGAGAAAAAGTAAAGTATTAAGTGCTTGTTCAATTGGTATAAACAAAATTAATGTTACTTGATTAGTTTTTTTTAATTAATTTTTATACAAATGAAATATTTTGACACTCTTTAAAAAAAAAACTACAAAGAATATCGATCTCGGAGTTTTACTCTAATGTTCATATAGCTATCAACTATAGTATTTTGAAAGAAAAACGCGGTGAAACAAAATCGAGGTTTTTATCACACTGTGCGGCCCTTCGTTGGATACGATCCAGAGGGAGCAGTTGTTATTTTGGTGCCCCTGCCCAATCTTCGTCCAATCAAAAAATCTTCGTCCAATGAAACATGAGCAGCAATAATGTCTAATGGAATCGAGCCCTTGGTTGTTCTCATCAATTAATATATAGCAGCGGTGCACTTTTGCCGATATATGTCTGCTCTTTATGTGCGCTCGAATTAATTGGACATTGTTGAAGGGCATCGCAAAATCAGAGAGGTCATTAAGGGGACCGTTATAGTTTTGAATTATAAATGTCCCCGTGGCGCGTATATGCTCACTGTAGTAGCTTGGCGCCAATTTGATTTGGTAGGATCCGACTGCGAACAGAGTCAATTCATCCGGTGTTAACACCGGAAATGCAGCCACATTATCTCCACCTACCAAAACATTTTCGAAATAAACTCTGTTCCGGTTTAGCCTTCTATGATCCACATATTCGGCTAAGTTATTATCAACATTGAGCCGCTGCCTTGCTATGTTTATGAAATCACGTGCATTTGTGTTGTCTATTATGTTGATGTGGAAGGCATTGGTTATTGCTGCAGCAATTCTAAGGTCGGTAAAAAAGTGCCGCATGGCCACATTACAATACTCGTGGCGAAAAATCTTGAAATCACGCTTTAGACGTCCGTTAACTACTTCAACGGGCCACCGACAAATGGTGCACAGTCGCGATTTATTAGCATTGAGTGTGCTTAGTTGAGCGCCTCTTCTAGCCTGTGATTGTGGCATGATGCCGACATATCCGTGACTTTCCACAGATGCGATGGAGTCTCGAAAACCTCTGTCTAAGATAAAAACATCTCCCGGTTGTAACAACCAGTGAATGGGTCTATCAGGTCCATCCAAAAGGTTATTTAAAATGGTTGCATCATTTGTAGTTGCTGCATAGGCCCACTCATCTCAATAATGTGTCCATCGCATGTGACAATTAAAAATGGTTTTAGTAGATTCCTGTATTTGTGTACGCTGTACGTGTCTTTTTGAAATGAGAAATTGGAACTCTTTTGTATGAATATATAGGTTCCATCACAGATAACAATGGCTTCCCCATTATTTGAAAATAATGAATTAGGAACCGTAAGGTTTCTTTCAACGATCTCTTCCCGAGAAAAAATATGGTCGAATCCTAAGTGGCGAGGTACAAAATCTCTTTCCAGGCACTCCCTGGCTATTTTTAGTTTTGAAAAACATTGACATGTTGAAAAACGTGGCCAGTCGTTCATTGGATTCTCCAGTTCTTAGTTTTGCAAGCATTATACCTAATGCGGTTCGTGGATTGTGGCACCTTTGTGCCAAAAGTGGAGTTTCATTTAATAGTCTTTCGAATTCGTCTCGAGTGCGGCCAGTCCAATAATGCAAGTCCACATCATGTCCTGCATTAAGTTTTTCAAAATCTATAATACGACTTCTAGGCTCTTTTAATAATTCCAACATTTCGAGAACCTGTTGGGGACTAAAATCAAAAAGACGATTTGGTGCTGCAAGAAGAACATCCCAGGTGTCGTCTTCTAGATGTTCTTGACACACACGTGCGTATTGAGGGACATAATAATTGTGATTAAGAAGTAATCGCACTTTCAAACTTTTTGGTATTCGCAGACGAGTATTATTTCTGCATTCGTAGACCATGCAAGCATTCGCCGTATTTGGGGTTCTGCAGTAACCAGGGAGGTGAAACCTAACGTTATCCTCCGCCGGCTGATCTTCCGCAGCAGGCGCATCTTCCATGGCAGGCGCATCTACCATAGCAGGCGCATCTTCCGCAGCAGGCGCGTCTTCCATAGCAGGCGCATCCACCGCAGCACGCACCACCGGCAGGCTACCACGCCGAGCTCTTGTCCAACAGTTATGACACAGGTGTTCCTCGTTATTGAATGTTATCTGAAACCAATAAATAATCTTAACTGCCTTTGCTTACTTTAGCATTTCTTCTATGCCATTTCACGGTGCGGTTGAATAAAAAACTGCTCACTTCGCAGTCTGGCATTTCGTCAATACCACTCTGCGGATAGGTAATTAGGCCTACTACACACTAATGCCGGACGGACGGACGGGGCCAGTAGGTTTAATTGCACTCTGTAGAAGAATAATGAAGTGTGTAATATGCTTACCCAACTTTTTCTTCTTCTTAATATATTATACCGTTAAATTTTTAAGACTATTATTAGATATTTTTTACGGGTGTATATAAGATTTTTGCTCTTTTGTGAATACTCTTTCAAGAACTTTTGTATTTATTGTTTCAGTCGGAAATCTTCCAGAATCCAGATATTTTAGACAATGCGTTGGAAACTGTAGCGTTGTACGGTATGCTGGATAAGGAGTTCGCGAGGGATCACAAAGCGTTCTTCTTTGCTAATGTAAGTTCATATTCAAATGCAGAATGCTAAAATGATATCAATTCTACTGGAGGCTGGCGAGATGTTACTTTCGCACGCTGTAAAAAGTAGATGTTTTGTCTTGTCGGATTTGAGTGTGAGATCGATATATTAATAATTGCACTGACCTCTATAATATACTGGACCGGCGATCGCTATCAATAAAAATTCCTATTTGAAAGTCGCCACATTGGCGCTGATTGCTATGTCATTCAAGCAGTAGTGAATGTACTTAGAACTACTATTTTGCAAATAGCCGTTGCAATTTTCTATGTAATTAGTTCACAGTACGCTCACCGGTGGCGCTTCAAATCGGCACAAAAAATAGCTGTCATTTTGTACGGCACAGCCAGTCCAGTGTATTATATAATAGAGGTCAGTGTTAATTGCCTTGCTGTTAAAATGACACTGGATACTTCAAAATGCCATACACAGTTTTTATTTGGCAACAAATTAAGTTGCAAAAGTATGAAACATATTAATTTGCGTGCTTCTAAAATTTCTCTTAAGAACATGGTACATTCTTCACTTAAGCGTGCTATAAGATGATTTTCCTAATGTTAATTACAGTTAGTAGACACATCAAACGAGCCCACAGTATCAACAGTACTGCGCTGTATAGTCGATCTGCTGTGCGTTCACGGTGCGAAGGTGTTCGAAGATGACTCCGTCGATGACACCAAGTCCAGTTCACGCAAGTCCAGCTCGCGGAAACGCAACACCAAACATTCCGATACCATTGAGGATGATGATGGTACGATTTAGGTTTATAATTTACTAGATGACGCCCGCAACTCCTATGCTCCAAAACTCGTTTATCGCGCGGGAACCGTACAATTTTCCGGGACAAAACGTACCCTATGTCCTTTCCCGGGACTCAAAGTATCTCCGTGCCAAATTTCATCAAAATCAATTCAGCGTTTTGGGCGTGAAGAGACAGACAGACAGACACACTTTCGCATTTATAATATTAGTATGTATGCCCGGTTTCTGAGATTTTTTAATACGAGTTTATTTATTGACTAGTGTCGTTGATTGGTCAACTTTTTGTCGTCAGTCAATCGCGAAATAGATAAACTAAAATATCGCGGTCACGCTTTATCTTGTACCTGTAGAAACGAGATAGCAATATATTCGAGCGTGAACGAAAAAGAGCGATGTAGGTTGGTAGCGAAGGGCTAATGCGTGAATTCTGATTTCTTTACGTTCTTTACGTTTCTGAATATTATGCATTTGCTATGTCTTTTATAGGTACACTTTCCGAATCTGCAATTTCTCTGACGCCCGCTAACAGCACTGTCATCGAACTACTGTTGAAGATTATGGATAGTGCGGTAAGAAATTTTAAATAAGAAAAGAAAAGAAAAAAAAAGTAAGAAATAAGAAAATTATCTGTATACATTCTTATTAAAAAATATGTTTTTACAAAAAAGTTTGTCTGATAGATTTGACTAAATTTAAAGGTAAAAACTACATCTTACACCCAATACTTAGCTTGAAAAAAATTAAAAATATATATCCCTAGCCGAACATATTATAACCTCCTCCTTTTTGGAAGTCGGTTAAAAATTAACAACCTAGTTAATAAACATTACAGTGTGCGACATACAGGCTGATCATAGTGGAGGGTCTATGTCGGCTGCTGTATCTGGGCCACTTGGAGTCACCGGCCATCCTAAGCAGACTCATACTACTCTGGTTCAATCCCGCTACAGGTATGTTTTGATGCAAGTCACATGTCCTTCAAAAGTCAGTCACTTTTAAAAACGTGTGCAACGCCTTCTATTGCTAGTAATACGATGTAATTTTATGGTGAAATTGGCGTAACTAGGTCTACCAGCTAATCTAATCTGATGGCAAAAAGTGAGAAAAAAGTTTGACCCTAGCAATACCGGGGTAGTTGGAATGAAACACTTTGATCCTTTTTTTTCCTTATAGCGGCTGATTCTGTGTGAAACGTGCAAATATAAAAATTTATCCAATGATCAAGGATTTTTTTTTTAATTTGCTGTCCAAATTTGCCATCAGATCCTGGTAGACCTATACTAAATTACACAGCGTCGGATCGACACGACAAGAAACGTCAATACTACGGAATGTGAAGTTTCGTGTCGCTTCAGCCCCGTATTCACTTTGATTAGTAATAAGTGCAAGTGATTAGTGCAGGTGATTAGTAATCAGGTAAAAGTACGTGTGGACAGGGACTGATTAGTGCAAGTCCTTTGATTTCTACTAATCACTAATCTCTTGAACTAATCACTTGCACTCGCACTAATCAAAGTGAATACAGGCCCTTCGATGCAGCTTAGTTTTCCAAGCGTCGCGCAATAATATCAGAAAAGCAACGACATCATTTTCATTTAATATCCAGTGGACGAAGACATGTTGCGTCAGACGATCGGTGTGTTCTTCCAAACGTTCCCAAGCAGTGTGGAAGGAGCGCAAGAACAAATTCAGGTAATGAGTAATTATTATCAGTGTGGGGATCCGTTATCGGATTATGTTAAACAATTTTTGGTCAATAAATATTTGTATTTGTAAATTAGACTAAACCTTTCTTAAAAATTGATTGAGATAAAAAAAACTTTATTTCGAAGTTTTATGACAGTAAGCAGTGTTGCCAGCTCTCGACATTTTTATGAACGTTTTTGTGACAGAAAGCGACGTTGCCAACTCTCCGCGCGCTCGCGAACGCGCCGTCCAGCTCGCCCATCGCCGAGATAGACCAGGAAGCCGTCGTCAAGTTCATTGTGTCGCTCACCAGAATCAATCACGAGGTGAGAAGTGCTAGATGGAAATGAAAGCATTGCCATTATATTATGTGTTAAGCGCGTGCACAATAAACGTAAGCTTCAAATTCAATTCAGCGCTCATTCGGTACCAAGAGTATTATCATTCCCTATAGCCTATTCATCTATCTCTTTCTATCATGTTATTCTCTCCCCAGCTATCAGACAGTCAGGGCGCGCTGGCGCTGACGGTGGCGGGTCACCTGCGGCGCGCGGGTGGCGGCGAGGCGGCGCTGTGCTGCCGGCTGCTGGCGCTGCTGTCGCCGCCGCGTGATGCCGCGCTCGCGACGCAACTGGCAACTGCGCTGAGGGACCTTGTGCAGGTAACCACTTTACTGGTTTTGGAAATTTCGGCAATAGGCTGTATGGAATTTAACACAAGGTATCGCAAGCGACATGTCGTGTTTCCAAACAAATCCCATAATTTATATTACATTATTATTTCCGAACTTCGCTATGGGCTATCAGCTGCATTCGCTATGCAACTGGCGACTGCGCTTAATAACCTCTGGAATATAGAGGGTGCACAGTCAAGATGCTTTCGATAAACTATATCGACGGTGAACTTCGGAAATAAGGAGTATGGGATTTTACAGAGGACATCGCTAAATAAAATTTAAAATACTTCATAAAGTTCGTAGAAGCATACATATTTTTGAATAGCGTTTATACACTTTTGCCCCTTCTCTTTTTACGTGACTGTAACAAGCATTTTAAAGAATTCATAACATTAATAACTTCGCAGAAAATACCAGACAAGCAGTCGTGTCGTAACCTCACGCGCTACCTCGGCGCTCTGGAGGCTATGGAACGATCCAGCATCAACAAACTATCTTCTATGGGTAAGAAATAATAGAATTCATAGAATAATAAATTACAAACACAATAGTCTGAATAACAGACAGTTCTTAAAACTTTGTATATAATATGAAGCTTCTTTTATGTTAGAGTTTAGGTTTTTTTATTTATTTTTTCTTTTCTTTTTGTATGATATAGGTATGATAACTGAAACATCTGTACCGGCCGAAGATACTATGCCATCCATTGGACGCAATACAAATTCTTTACGTAAGTATAAATATTTGTAACTAAATCATTTGAAGATTTTATTTTTTTAAACAAAAACACGTGCTTTTTTAATGTTTAAAGTTTAGGCTTATTGAAAGACCAAGCTATTATATATTTATATATAATAACAGCTTGGTCTTTCACAGTGCACAACTTTATTATCGCATGTGCAGTGCACAACTTTATTATCGCTTGGATCAGTGATCAATAAGATCGTTATACCCGCCCCGGCGTCGCACGGGTATAAAATATAATATAGCCACTGAAAAAATGATTAAAATCGATAGCCTATGATCCTTCACGTGGTCTACTTCTTATCTGTACCAAATAACAAAAATTGCTCCAGTAGTTCGCGAGGTAAGCACTTTCAAATAATTTCTCCCGTTTTTCCCACATTCTACTATTAGTCTTAGCGTGATAAAATATAGCCTATAGCCTTCCTCAGTAAATGGGCTATCTAACACTGAAAGAATTTTTCAAATCGGACCAGTAGTTCCTGAGATTCGCGCGTCCAAGTTAGCCCTTTCATATAATTTTCCACGTTTTTTCCACGTTTTCCTCTATTTCTTCGCTCCTATTAGTCTTAGCGTGATAAAATATAGCCTATAGCCTTCCTCGATAAATGGGCTATCTAACACTGAAAGAATCATCAAAATCCGTTGCGTAGTTTTAAAGATTAAAGGGAACAAGGGGACATGAGGGAAAAAGGCGACTTTGTTTTATAATATGTATAGATATAGATATCGTAAGCATGACCTTATTTCCGCCCCCAATTTCGCCAAACGATTTGAAAGTTGTGTGTGGCGTTCACCTTAAAATTATTATATTTTCTACATCTTTTGTAATGAAAATTTTACTTAAAATATATTTTATTCAAGGACTTTCTCGTGGGACCATGAGCCGAAGCAAACGTTGGTCAAATTATATGCAAAAGTTTAGTTGGAGTATGTTAACATCATCCTTGTAGAATAATTTTGTTAATAATTCTCATCTATCAGCCAGCAAAAAAAGTCACAAAATATTACAATATTAGCTGACATTTCACCTATTTCTACCATAGATTAATTATTATTTAGCTGTATTTTTGCATTAAGAGCTGTAATATCATCATACATTATTATAGAGAACTAAACATTATTGTATTGTAGATTTGAAATAGCATACTATTTCTTCATTATTTATTTTAGTCTGTAGACGTCCTTTCTAAATATCCAATTAAGTTTCGATGCATTCTCGGAATAATAAAACTACGAAACGGTATTCTCATAAAATGTATCATGAACTTTAAACTCCGTAAACTCTGAAGTCTGATCATAACTCAAATATTAGTCAAATGACTTTTTTATTTAAAATTTTACCGTAAATGAGAATACCTACTATCGTTTGATTCGGAATGGTTTGAAGCTGTACTGTGCTGGCCGCATACTGACGTTTTCCGTGTACGATTTCCTAATGTGAAAATACGATTTTGAATCCCGTGAGACTAGCGTAAACGTACGTTTACGCGTAGTAGCGTAAACGCGTCGGCTTGCACTTGAAACGTACGTGCGGAATTCGTTCCATTTGGAAGCGAACGTGTGCGCCTGTTAATGCATTTTCTTATTTCTACTGATTCCATGCATTCTGATTTCCGAGTACGGAAAATGAGTGTATGCGCCAGCCTTACCTACTTACTTTTCACCACTGTCTGATAAGTACCGAATAGGCTATTCACACCTTTTTTGACAGATTCTCCATACTTTATCTGTCACGTTATGTGATGGATAGCCTATTCGGCAGTTACTCGTATAGGGCTTCTTTTATAATGCAATCATAAAATTCCAGCTCAACCACTCGCTAGAAGCACTCATGTGGTGATCAACGAAACTGTGGAGGAGGAAGTCGAGATCGACGAGACTTCGCCCAGCGAGATACCTAACGTTACTGAAACTAATGGAACCGAAGGTATTATCAACTTGTAGCAGGCTTAGCATGGTCACCAAAAATTTCTATAGAAGAATAGAAAAAGTGACAGTTGCACAAAGGAAATCCGCCACTTTGTCACTAAAATGTGTCAGTATGTCCATTCTTTCCCGTTTCTTATGTTGTTATGCTGAGCCTGTAGTTATTATTATGCTGATCACACATTTGTCCGCACGTACGCGCTAAACGCGCCGCATAGTTCACGAAATGCGGCGCGTACGTTGCGGACGAATGTGCGAGGTTTCCTCATTTTGTACAACACATTCTAAAATGCGGCGCGTTCTTGTTGATAAATGTGCGATCGCATTTAAGTGTGCTTGCTGTTAAAGTTCAGTCATCGAATGTGGAAACTAAACTGAGCCTGCAGTTATTATTATGCTGATCACACATTTGTCCGCACGTACGCGCTAAACGCGCCGCATAGTTCATGAAATGCGGCGCGTACGTTGCGGACGAATGTGCGAGGTTTCCTCATTTTGTACAGCACATTCTAAAATGCGGTGCGTTCTTGTTGATAAATGTGCGATCGCATTTAAGTGTGCTTGCTGTTAAAGTTCAGTCATCGAATGTGGCTATGCTACGATGCCACAGACAGATACACACACAGACAGATAGACAGACAGACACGTCAAACTTATAACTCCCCTCTTTTTGTCGGGGGTTAAAAAGGCAAAATGTCTCCTTCTTTACCACAATCTTGGTTCTACCGAGTTAGAACGAGACAGCGAAGTCAAAAAGAAACAAGTTCCGTTTAGAATTTATCTCTCTTCGATTACCGATTCTAGTTACTTTTAATAAATAATATTTTAATACCACATTTAAAAAAAAATGCCCGCATTTCAGACCTCTAAGTATTACTTTCGTGAGCAGAACACGCTTTTCTAATATAATTTCTATAAGTCATTACAATAATTTATTGTTTATTTGTATAGATCAACGTCAAGAGTCCGAAGAAAGAAAGTCACAATCGTCGTCAGATGTAGTCAGCGGCACGCCGGACGAGCCCGGCGACACGGACTCCAGCGACAGCAGCGGCGTCTCTCCCGTTAAAAAGGCTAAGATAACTAAAGGTACGTAAATCATGCAAATTACCATCGAAGAAGTTCTTTTTTGTTCATAACATTATGACGTCATCTAATTTTAAGGCTGAATGCAGTAATATTATATATATATATATACAGGGTGTAACAAAAACTAGTGATAATAATTTAGGATGTGTACGTGTTCCCTGTAGAGAGTTCACTGTGAAAGTAGCAGCGCTGAAAGACCAAAATTTTTTTTCACTTTTGTATGGGGAAACTCGTGACGCTCGGGCCCTTGCCCATACAAAAGTGAAAAAATTTTTTGGTCTTTCAGCGCTGCTACTTTCACAGTGAACTCTCTACAGGGAACACGTACACACCCTAAAGTATTATCACTTGTTTTTGTTACACCCTGTATATATATATATATATATATATATAATGAAATAAGGGGGCAAACGAGCAAACGGGTCACCTGATGGAAAGCAACTTCCGTCGCCCATGGACACTCGCAGCATCAAGAGCTGCAGGTGCGTTGCCGGCCTATATTCATAAATATTTTTAAGTTATGTAATCCACTCATTGTATTTAAGGGTAGATCTCAGTTTTAAGGCCGACTTAATCTTACGATGTAAGAAGGCTTTTGAATAAAGAAAAAAAATATACCAGTAAAATGAATAAGAACGTTTATTTGCAATTAAATATTATACATCATAATGTAATATACATTATACAAGCATTTTACACTTTTGAAATTATGATTTTAGGTAGGAAAAAGAAATTATCATTGTCAAGACGCACTCCATCGAGAGGTGAAGGCGAGAAAGGGACAGAAAATGATCAGACAAAAGAGAAAGAAGATAAAAATGACAAAGCCGTGAAAAGAAGTCGATCGCAGAGATCTAGAGTGGATGTAGATAGAGGTAAGTTATGTTGTTCAATTCTTCTCTGAAAGTTATATTGTAAGACTTAGCAGAGCGATAAAAAATTTCTATAAGTTTTGTGACTACTTACTATTATACTAAGTCATAAGTGACAATCCAGCATTGTAAGCTATTAGTTACATATTCGGCAATAATCGTGAAATGGGTCCTGAAAGTCAATAAGGCCGCGTTTTCACTGACGCAGAGCGGAGCGGAGAGGAGCTTAGCGGTGCCCCAATTGACCAATCGTGCTATTCCAGCGGAATGACAGGGAAGCGGAGCGAAGATTTCGGGCATGGTGATTGGTAAATTCGGCACCGCTAAGCTCCTCTCCGCTCCGCTCCGCGTCAGTGGAAACGCGGCCTAACGCATGAAAGCTATTAATACTTTATTTTTTTTTGTAGCAAAAGCCATCAATAAGGAAAAAGAAAAGGAGCTAGAAAAGTCTCCGATTTTAGATGATCTAGATGTATCGAATGTGACAGTTCGGAGATCGACTCAGCCCAGCCAATCTGGTTCCAATTCCGATTCGAACAGCTCAAACAAAAAGGATGGTAATACTAAAAAAGAAATAAAACAGAAGAAAGGACACGGTGCAGGTAAAAATGACCTGTTACGAATCTTTAATTACATTTATAAAATTGATTAACACAAATTGCATAAAATGTTCAGTTTCTTTTTTATGATACAAAGTATTAACAGAATATTTATGTTTATTTTTGGTCTGGCAGTTTTGATATTGCATTTGTTGTACTTACAAAAAATTACAACATTGGTAGCTATATTTCGCAAAACAATATGAATTTTCTGAATTAAACAAAGTGTATTTTTCAGCCAAAGCAACCACCACAAAATCGAATAAACCTGAATTAGAAAAGTCCTTGCTGCTAGACGAGATGGATGTATCTAATGTAACCGTAAGACGGACGACGCACGGCGCGAAGACCAGCTCCAACTCAGACTCCAACTCACCTGTCATCGCCAACACTAAGCAGAAGAAAGTTCAAAAGAAAGGTAATATTTTAATCTCTTGATATGTTCTCAAGAGTGGTCTGTCTGTCTTTTTACCTGTTCAATTGTTCATGCTTAAATTGATGTTTGTTTGACTTTAAGTCCCGGGAAAAAAATCTTGCACAACGAAGTTGAGATTCGCATGAACAAGTTTATTATAATTGCTTTTTATTAAGAAGTGGATATTTTGGTACACAACAGAAGTAGCTTCTTCTTACCTCTGAACCACATATTGAATTCCTAGCATTTTTGTCTGATTACAATAAACAACTGAATTGTCTTTCAATTTCGATTTAACATTCAAATGGCTGCTCTATGCTCGTATATTTAAAATCCTATTCACGTTGACAGTGGAAGCATCGCGGCGCGTGACACGGTCTTCAGCGTCGCGGTCGAGTCTGGAGCTCGCCGACACGTCGCAGTCTGCGGATGACACTGAGCTGCACACCATCGTCTATGACAATGACTTCGTAAGTATAGTTTAACTGACGACCTACCATACTAAGAGCCAGTCCACACGGCGCCTTGCGTCGACGCAGCGCTGCCGTTGCGTTGTTTTACATACAAATAACCAAGGTTCACACGGCGCGCTGCGTCGTCGCAACGCACACATGACGGACAGCAGCCCCCGAGACGAAGCGGGAGGGGGTGTTGGCGTTAAGACTGCTTCGTAATAACGCTGCGATGACGCAGCGCCTGTGTGGCCGGCTATGCGTCAAACGGCAGTCCTGCGTCGATGCAACGCGCCGTGTGGACTGGTTCTTATGGCCAGTTTCAGAGGTTTTTCACACGCTGTTAAAACCGTAAACTATCGATTCAAAAGCAATGTTGATTGGTTAATATTTACGTCGTCATTTGGACGTCAGCCAATCAAAATCGCTGGTGAATAGATAAAGTCATGTTAATTCACCCTAGAAACTTGGCATAGTTACTTTAAACAATTTTGACAGCAAAGTTATATTATAAGTCAAAACATTTGCTTTGGAATGCAACTTGTACCCAGATACTACTGACTTACTAAAGAGCTTGTTTTTATGTTTTAGGTCCAAGAAGCTTTAGACGATTCCACTGAACTGAATAACACGAGTAAACACAACTCCAAAGCGAATGTTACTGTGCCTGAGTCTCCCGAGGAAAGTGAATTGTAAGTGACCAACAGTTTAAATATACTTAGGGCCTGTTACACCACTTCCTGATAAGTGCTGGATAGGCTATCCACCACTTAACTTGACATATGAAGTACGGAGAATCTGTCAAAAAAAGTTGTGAATAGCCTATTCGGCACTTTATCAGAAAGTGGTGAAATAAACCCTAAAGATAAGTTGTGAATAGCCTATCCGAAACTTATCAGGAAGTGGTAAAACATCCCCTTAGCTGTCTGCCTGTCACCAGACTGAATGACAAATCATATACAGCGAACACATATTTAGGACGTAGTTTAGGACCCTAGCACGACTTTTTGCAGCGATACAATCGCAAGTCGCTGTTTGCTTGGGCTCTTATCCATACTGATATTATAAATGCGAAAGTGTGTCTGTCTGTCTGTCTGTTACCTCTTCACGCTCAAACCGCTGAACCTATTTTGCTGAAATTTGGCATGGAGATACTTTGAGTCCCGAGAAAGGACATAGGATAATTTTTATCCCGGAAAAATGTACGGTTCCCACGCGATAAACGAGTTTTGGCGTAACGGAGTTGCGGGCATCATCTAGTACTGTATATATAATTTCTGTTTCTATTTTTGGTAATGACGCGACGTATATTCAACATTTTTTCCTAAACTATTTTTCGTGATACAGGTCTGAATCGGAGCCAGAACCGATACCCGTAAAAGGCAAGAAGAAAGGAAAGAAATAGATCACTTATACTAGAATTATAATGAATTATTATTATTAAAGTGAGTATGATTTACTAAGTATTTATTATTAACACCCAAAAATACGCATAAATGAGATAAGAATAATACTTTCCTCAATACCGAAACGGTAATGATATTCTTTTAACGATATCTAATATTAAAGACTTGCTACTTAAATTTGAAATTAATTTCATTAGGAGTAAAAAATAAAAAAGAATATTTTGTATTTCAATTTATATTTTGTACAAATTTCAAGATATTTATAAACTACACTTCCAAACATCACATTACTTAAAATAATAATTTACTTAATATTATGGTACAGTAATCTAATCCAGGGCTTTCCAAAATTAATTAAATCGCCTTAAGACACTTTATACCACTTCAACGCTCATAACAGAACAGTTTGAGAAGCCCTATAGTCGGGACATTTTAATAGGCCACATTTGACAGTTCATCAAAATTGTAGCAGGTAACCTTATAGCGACGTACATAAAAAATAAATATTTTCGTTTTGTTATAACTGCACAATTGATTAACTTTTTTCAATTACGATTACATATTTATTGTAAATATGACCGATACGAAGTATTTAACGATTTGCTTTTACTGATAAACAATTCTAAACGTAATAAACAAATTCTGATCTTAATAATTGCACGTAGTCACAATGTTACGTCAGCTGACCTTTTTTCTTTTTAAACTCTAGGGAAGTTACCCTAAAAATCGAAAGCGAATAAATAGTATCGATGAATTGATTACTTGTAACGAAATATCCCCATAAATTAATAACCACGTTGTGAAAAGTAACACATATTTATGTGAAATGAATAATGATAATACTACATTTAACAGTTTTTATAATTCAAGCGAATAAATGCATTTTTTTTCTGCAAATTATGTACTTGTCTTATTTTGCTCCTTGAATTTGCAAAAGAAAAAGTAATAATGGGACAGGAGTTTGTTTCAAACGTATAAAATTCAAATATTTTATTTCAAGTCCGTATCGATTTATTCGTTTTGGTCGATGTTTTTACGCAGCTCACCTCACTATGGAGATTAATCTGACAGATGTCAAATGTGGCCTATTAAAATGCCCCGACTGTAGTCTAGTCTATCGTGCGATTTATAATCTCAGTCAGTCTGACGGTCTATATAGGTATAACTCTATCTCTTTCTATAACATTTAGGTTAGTAGAAATAGTGCTATGTTTTGTCCTTTTACCGACTACGATTATAAACCAGGGAGCTTAGCTAACGTAAAAATACTAACAAAGCTAAAAAAGTATAAATTGTAGAGGTCATAATATTTCCTAAATGCAACAGAACAAGAGTATGTTTTTGAGTGTATGTATTTAACTGTTTACATTGACACGCAGCTCTCGACTCGAAATTAAAGAGTTTGAGAGATATCAATAAGTTCATTTTATTAGTGATCACTGGGATCAAGTCAACGGAAAAATGTTGTATTTTGTTATGTAACTGGTATACTCCGTGCGAGCTTGGCGGATTTGTCAAAAATTTTTCAAGGGGAATGCAAAACATTTTTCTATACTAGAGCACTTGCCTCAGCCTCCAATTCTTCGAAGCTAGCGCGGAATATACTTTACCTAATCTCCCCGAGTAACGTAATATAAATCTGACCGCACATTTGTCCGCACCGTACGCGTTCGGCCGCATAGTTCAGGAAATGCGGCGCGTACGGTGCGGACGAATGTGCGAGGTTTCACATCATTTCATACAACGAATTCTAAAATGCGGCGCGTGCTTGCTGATAAATGTGCGATCACCTTAATATTCATCGATTATCTGGAGGGCTGGTATTTGACCTGGTTGTTGGAGTGCCACTTGCCGTGGTAGTAGGGGTGTCTGTCCCAGTTGTCGTGCTCGTTCCTGTCCCACGGCTGGCCGTCGCCCTTATTGTCGTTCCAGTTCTTGTCCCACTGCGCCCAGTTGTTGTCTTGCTCGCCGTACTTTTTACTGGGATTAATAGGAAATTTAGTCAGAAAATGCTTTGCTTGCATGCTTAAAACAAGCATGCTGTTTGAACTCGATACATTTGCTTCTATTAAGCATGCTTATTATAGTACTTCTGCAGCGAAAAACTGATCGATACTACTAGCATGGTGCTTAAACCACGCCCCCCGCCACCCGCGCCGCAGGTAGCATGCTCCAAAATAGCACGCCTGACGATTTTTGAGCATGTTAACTGAACAGTGCGGCAGGGGAGCTATACGCGACAAAATGTCAGCACCGTGGTGTAGGGGCGAAAGCCCTACGACGATTGTAGAAAGGATATAATAAAGGAAGACAAAATTGGGTACCTGTTGATGCGGAGATGCTGGCGGCTGCGGGCTGAGACGAGACGAGCTGATATTCACACTGTCACCGTGGTCTATTAGTTTATTTCACTGTATTCACTGAGCTGATCGCGACACGGGATAAGGCACGGGAGATGAGATTTTCGTATGTTCAACGAGCGCGCTCCGTTCACGGTTCAAGGCGGAAAAGTCTTGTATGTCACTCGCGGGTCTAGCGTATGACGTCGACAGCACAGAGCAAACTCACGCGCTGCAGTGTTGCCAACGTCGCGCTAGAATTTGGCGCGAACACGTGGTATGTGCGGTCTCGCCATAATAACAATATATCTGTCGACTAATCTCATATGTTGTATGTGCAAAGTAAATTCTAGACACTTTTTTACATATTTAGGGCCTGTTTCACCGCTTCCTGATAAGGCTATCCACCAATTAACTTGACACATAGAGTATGGAGTATCTGTCAAATAAGCCTATCGGGCACCTTATCAGGAAGCGGTGAAACAGGCCCTAAGTATTTCAAATCTCAGAATTCCATAACTAGTCACTACGAATAATAAAATGTATTATTCGTAAACTAATCATAACAAACGCACAGTCGTCTTGTTTTTTGTTGCGTTTTAATATCATCCCATCATATAACTTCAGTCTCCAGTGAAGGTAGAGTGATTCCTTTCCAAGAAAAGAGCGTATTCCTTCATAAAAGGCCGGCAATGCACCTGCAGCTCTTCTAATGTTGCGAGTGTCCTTGGTCGACGGTAGTTGCTTTCCATCAGGTGACCCGTTTGCTCGTTTTCCCCCTTATTTTATATTTTAAAAAATCTAATACCTGTCATCCGCAGCGGCGGGTTTCTCGTTACCGAATTTGTTCTTGAACAGCTGGTGCCTGGTGATGATGAACTCTGCGCCGCGCTCGCCGATCATGACGCAAGGCGCGGCCGTGTTGCCCGACGGCAGTGTCGGCATTATAGACGCGTCCACTACACGGAGACCTAGAATGAAGTTACATGAAGCCTGGCCATTTAGCCGAAACTTTCGTTTTCGCTTCGTTATAGAATCACCGGTCAAAATGTATGGAATTGACATAAGACGAGTCGAACGTCAACGTCATATGAACGAACGCTTATGTCAATTCCATACATTTTCATCGGCGATTGTATAACGAAGCGAAAACGGAAACATTTTGGCACGGAAACATGTTATGGTGTTGATTTCCATGATGTTGCCTAAAGCCTATGTTTAGAAAAAGGTTCTAGATTCTGATGTTCTCTGTTCTAGATCACGACCTCTGTGGCACAGTGGATGAGTGCGTTGGTAGCTCAAGCCGTGGGTTGCGGATTCGAATCCCGCCAAAACAATTTTTGTTTTTTAGCCTTCGTTCAGACACGGCGGGAACCGCGCGATTTCAGAATCGCATGGAAATCGCGCGGGTCTTATTTGTATGAGTTATTAAGTAATCGTTCAGACATACCCGCGCGGTTAATCAAACCGCGCGGTTACCGCAACCCAACCGCCAGAAAATAGAACCGCGCTGCTCCCGCGCGTTTCTATTACTATGGAGTCTTTACTTCGTGTTCAGTTGCATTGCGGCTACCGCGCGGTTAGCCCGTCCACAGCTCCGCAATGGATCGCTTCGACACTGAACTATTTATTGATGAGGTGGAGAAGAGACCTGCAATATGGGATATTCAGTGTAATGATTGATAATGATGAGGAGACAAGTCAACTAAACGCCAATGTAACCGAAGCCACTGAAATACGCCCTCCTAAACGAAAGAAAACACGAGTGCCAGAAGAAAAAATAGCTGTTTTAATAGAAAAAAGCATCGAGTCACGAAAAAAATTCCAGGATGAATTTCAAGAAAATAGAATTGCCAAACAAGATGACGACAAACTCTTTTGCTTATCGTTATACAAAGAAATCAAAAAAGTGCCAGAAAATAGGCGTTTAGCGACAAAAATTGAATTACTTCAAGTAATACAAAAAGGACAAATCTTACCGCCCCCTGTTCGCTACAATACTCAGCAGATCACACCTATGTATTGGCAAGGACATGGACAACAGTATACAAGCCAGCAAGGATATTTTACATCTGGATCATCTCCTCCTGTTATTCCGTCACCGTCACCATCGCGATTAAGTTCTGGCTCTCAGTCGTCTACTATAGAGAATATTTATGCTGATTTTGAAGAACAAAATTAAACTTACCTTAAAGTTATTACGAGTTTCTCTTCCGGTGACACGCTTGGCCTTAAATGCGTTTCAGAGCTTGAAATATCTTGCCTGATCAGTTCAATTAGTTCATCAAAAGATTTGATTGACATTCTCAAATAGTCAAAAAATTTGTTATCATACATTCTTAAATTGGGATATAACGTTACGAACTGACCATGTACTAGTCGGTCACTTAATACTGGATGCACCCAATATCGCCTTTTTCTTTTCTTTTTTTTAAGGAGCAACCACAGTAACACACACACTTCTTCGTCGACCTCCATTTTGAAACTGACGCTATACCCGCACGAAAATCGCATACCAACCGCGGTGTCTGATTAGCATCACAATTTTTGCGGTTTCAAACAGCGCGGTTCGTAAACGCGCGATTCCCGCATGTCTGAACGAAGGCTAAAGTTCCTGGGTCATGGTTGTATATTAAATATGTGTATCATGTAATAAAAATCTTATATATATTATGTATAGTATAAAAGTATCAAATATATTTCCGTTCTCTGGTACCCGTAACACAAGTCTTTCAGGTACTTACCACGGGGCCAGACTGACGTGGTGTGAAGCGTCCATAGATATTATTAGAATGATGTTTGATGGTTTTAAACTTAGACATCGTATGGTGTTATTTGGTCAGTATTCTAACATAGTTTATTCTTCCCTTAGTTTGAGCTCCAAAAGTGCGGACTACGATGTTGCAATTAACCACGCAGACTAATATTATGACAAGTTCCAGAGGACCCCTAAAGACTAAAGTCCTCATAAACGAATTAACTTCAAGCAAAATCATGCGCCTGTCAACGATAAAAAGTAATCTATCTCGAGCCATTTTTCTAACTACTCATTCTAAGGGCCTGTTTCACCACTTCCTGATTAGTGCCGGATAGGCTATCCACCTCTTAACTTAACAGATGAAGTATGGAGAATCTGTCAAAAAAGTTGTGGATAGCATATCCGGCACTTTATCAGGATGTGGTGAAACAGACCCTAAATATCTTTCACAAACTCCATCCATCACAACATGGGATTGTATTTCATATACCAACAATTACCTTCAACACCATACACCCTGAGATGCGAGTCCACAACGGCCATGACGTCGTCCTTAGCGCCCATCTTGCACGTGCCGACCTGGTGGTTCTCCGGCGCGGTCTCGAGCTTGGCCAGGCACCGGAAGTAGTCGTCGGTCGGGTTGGGCCCGCCGCCCGGACACTTGCTGCCGTACCCCGGCATCGGTTCCATGCCGTACTTCTCGCGCATTATCTGTGCAATTCAAATTTGTAACGTATTTTTGATATTGGAATGATTATTTCAATAACACAAGCAAAATATGTCCTAATAATAACTAACACAATGTATTAATAATTTTTAGGACATATTTTGCTTGTGGAATTTACTAAGATTCTTCAATTATACTTTTAGAATGGTCTTTGTTCTACCACCGCGCCGGTAGGGAAATACCCCCGCGAAAGGAACCGGGGTACCTATTAAGAATTCGCTAAAACCAAGATTTTAAAGACTGATGTGAAAACTGCGGCGTGATCATGGTGTAATATACAGGATGTCACAAAACTAAGTTATAATACTTTAGGGTGTGTTATTTACGTGTCCCTCGTTTTTTTTTTTCACTTTTGTATGGGGAAACTCGTGACGCTGGGGTGCTTACCCATACAAAAGTGAAAAAAATTTGGTCCTTCAGCGCTGCTAGTCTCACAGTGAACTCTCTACAAGGAATACAATATACATACACATCCTATATCACTTAGTTTTGTTACACCCTGTATACTTGGTACAATGCAGAACAACAATATTGTGTTTCCTAAAATATGGTAGCGGCCAAAAAAGTTTTTTTTAGGTACGTTAAACGGCACGTAAAAATCTCCGAATAGCTGCAGTGAGTAAATCTCTGGTAGCTGTACTATACCGTGGTGTTAGCCAGCCTATAAGCGATCCTAGCGCCGTCAACCAGCACCTCCACCTCGTGTTCATCGAGGAAGTAGTTGGGCTGCATCAGCGGCGGCGTGAGCGGGTCGCCCGACTGCAGCGTCAGGTAGCCCCGGCTGCGCGGCTGCAGCGCCACCACTGAGATACTGCAACAAAGGTATGTTTTTAGAGTTACGTGGATTTGTACGCTGATTGGGAATTTGCAACGGATATAACTAAGGGAAAGCCAAAACCAAGTGTAATGATTTTAGTCAGCGTATATATACATTCCACCGTAACACTTGTAGATAGGAAGTGCAGGCAGGGTAGAACCATTAATGCCCCAACTACTTGCTAACCGCTAATCTGCATGTTAGCAAGTAGTAGTATTTCACAGCTCGCCCAGGGCGTAAAATGGAGTTCCGCCGAGTTTAAGTGGGTAGGTGCTGTCTTCACTAACCATCTCTAGAACGCAGCAGACACCTTTACCTACTCCTAGTATAATGCGATGGATGTTTAAAAGTATGTCTTGGCGTATAAAGGCCAAAAGGTGAGGGAATTCATAGTGGCCCCGGAAAATCGATCAGTCAAATCATTTATTCAATAAAATGAAAGCCTAACTGTACTTACGACACAGTCCGCTTATCTTCGAATTCGGTGCCGAAGGTGCCGTCGCCGCAGCCGGCGTGGTAGCCGCTGAAGAACATCTGTATGTCCGGCGACCGCCCGCCCGCCGGCGCCAGGCGAGAGTTCACCTTGCCAGTCAACTGGAACAAAATTATAGGTAATAATAAAGTATACATAAAAAATAACATATAAAAATAATTTGTACGTGGAAATAAACACTGTATACCTTAACCAAACACTACTTGTCTCTTTCAAGCAAACACAAAACTTGCCACGGAGCTGAGCTAATACAAAGAAACTTGCTGTCGCATATCTATGGAAACGCGATAGAACATTTCTAAGATAGGACCATCAGACAAATTGATTCATAGGCAGATGTCGGACCCGGGACCGACGTTATGGTCGCGCTTTGTCGTGATCTGTGGCGTTGGCTTGATATAACTCAACCAAATAAGGTATTCGGTATACCTAGTAATTTACGCCACCAGCCTGTGAATCGATTTGTCTAATCCATCCATCCACCAACGAAAAAATTGATTCGTAGACAGTTGTCGGACTACCTCGCATATGCTACCACCAGGGCCAGGTTAAAAGTATTCTGTGGACCTATGTCATTTTGTAAATTCAATGTTAATAGTGATCGGTCGGCTAGTTGTGACAACACAACCAAATTACGTAAGGTTTGCCATCTGCCTATAAATCAACTTCTCTGATTGTACTGTATCTCTGATACAATATTTTAGCCAGTAGCAATCTTGAAGTTTTTTTCTTACCTGAGATAAGCCCGTTCCAGACATCGGTCCGTTTCTATTGAGCATGTAGTCCATGGCGCTCTGCCACGACAACTCCGGTACATCCGGCTCCTTGTTCAGCGTAAACTCCAACCCCACTCCCACGTGGTTCTGAAGGTTCTGACCCACCCCAGGTAGGTCTTTGATCACTGGAATGTTGAACCTGTCCAGGGTTTCCTTGGGACCTATCCCGGAGAGGAGAAGGATTTGCGGCGAGTTTAGAGATCCGGCTGATAGGATAGCCTGAAAAATAATTTTTTTGTTTAGTTTTAAGTCAGTCATTTAGTCATTTTTCCCTTGTTAATAAAAATTCCTTGTTAATGACATCACGCCTACGATAATTTAATCTATTTGGTTGTCATTGTCCCATGGTTTATCAACCTATCAGACAAAGACATGGATTGGCGTAGGTGTCGTGTAAATTTATTTTTATTGATATTTGAACTTTCGTTTGGATTATTACTTATAAGTCATAAAAAATCGTTCTATATTTTCGAAAATTAGTCATTCATTGTTTTATAAGAAATCCAACATAAAGTGGTATATCTAAGTAACCGCAACCACATCAACAGAGTCATGCAACAGAAATATACAGGTGACTATTACTTAGACGCAAGACAATGACTCATTGACCAACTAACTGAGTGTCCATATTGTTCACATTTTCGACTATCAGTGTTGCTATATTTTTCCTTTTTTTGGCATCACCTTCTTACATAGTCCACTTCTAAAGCTTTATGTTCGACTGTAGATATTTTTTGCATAGAATTAGAACGTAGAATTAGAACGTATTTTGATATCGTTGATTTTTTGTATGTTCAACGACTGCCCTGCCCTTAGTGGACCGATTTTCGAAAATTTTCTCATTTGAAATTAAAACCATAGATTATAGCCCTTAGCAGTCACATTGGAATTGACTCTGTACCTCTTTCTTAACCGCCACAACGTTCTTCAGTCCGTTCTTGATGTATTCCACCCCCGTAACTCTCTTGCTGGCGGGGTCTATCACCACCCTGGAGACGTGGGCGTTCAGCAGCACATGCAGGTTCTTTCGTTTGGACGCCGGCCGGAGGAACCCACGAGCTGTGCTGTATCTGGATCCGCCACTGTAAAAAGGATAATTTTTTTCGTGAGTTTTGTACAAAATAGGCTCAACAGCAGAGTTAGAAAATAATGTGTAAAAAAACTATGGTTTAACATTATAGGCATCGCAAGCGGTCCTAGAAAACGTTATATCAAACCCGTTTTTTATCCGCCTTCCAAAAGGGAGGAGGTTATTTTATTTTTGAATTATGCTGTCAAATTGTCGAATTCATTTTGACTAAGCATCCTGATTGATGCTCTCTTAATTTAGATATAGATAGATCATCTAAGGCCTAAGCTATCGTGTAACTTCAATGTCAATGTTTCTTTCGACAATCCACTTACTCATTGAAGGTCTGTGCGATGGTGAAGCCGGTGGAGGTCTCCCCGTTGAGGTCGCTGGTGGGCGGGAACCCGAGCTCGATGCCGGCCGACACCACGTCGTGAGCGAAGCGCGGCGCGTAGCGGAACTAAAACAATTAATATTTCTGTAATACCATAGAGACTAGAGTAAATATGTAATACAATACGTAGTTTAAAAAAACTCTTCTTTTTTTCAAAAATTTTAACAAATTACTGTATTGTCATTGGCTCTACGTATGCAAAGTTTCGAACTAATTAGACTACTGGAGATAGGTAACGTGCTCAAATATTCCGTTACATATGTTCTACAGGCCGAGCTAATAAAAGCGTGTTAAAAATAATAGCAATAGGATAGAATACGATGTCGTTCCCCCGAACGAATAAAGTTTGCAGGAACTCTACATCCATGTCCATACTAATATCCATACTTCCATATCCATATCCATACCAATATTATAAATGCGAAAGTATGTCTGTCTGTCTGTCCGTCTGTCTGTCTGTTACCTCTTCACGCTCGAATCGCTGAATTGATTTTGCTGAAATTTGGCATGGAGATACTTTGAGCCCCGAGAAAGGACATAGGATAGTTTTTATCCCGGAAAAATGTATGTTTCCCGCGCGAAAAGCGAATTTTGGCGCAACAGAGTTGCGGGCGTCATCTAGTTCTAATATGAAGCTATACCTAAAGCTACGAACCCGCGGTGTGCTAGATTCCATTCGAATCCATTTAGCCGTTTCGGTAACAGACATGAGATTACTTTACTGTAAATTGTATACCTATTTTTATTATTGACCTAATACTTAGATAAATGAACCTTAAAATTTAAAGCTCCTCAAAGTATAGACCAAACTTTACAAGCTTAACCTCGTTTATTAACTTGCACGTAAATAATATAAATTACTAGCTGACCCGGCAAACGTTGTTTTGCCATATAAATAATTTTTGGTATGAAAAATAGATGTTGGCCGATTCTCAGACCTACTCAATATGCTCACAAAATTTCATGAGAATCGGTCAAGCCGTTTCGGAGGAGTACGGGAACGAACATTGTGACACGAGAATTTTATATATAAGATAAACATTTCGCTTCCCTTCAAATATTAGTAAAGGAATAAATTTATTATTAGATAGGTACTGGTAATAATTTCACAACCTTTCGTAAATAACGGCGCAGACTAGCAATAAGGAAATCAAGTTTCTTATACACGATTGTAAGTTTTTATTGTTTCTAACAAATAATGATTTAATTATACTATAATTTGGATGTAATCTATTGAATCTATCTGTTATTTTTTTGCGTTTGGTTTACCTCCTATAAGACTATTCACGTGTTTAGGTACCTCTATCAGAATTTTTTGTTCTTTGAATAACATTCTTGATTGATATGGTTATAGCCGCAATGACGTACTATTACATAATGTTATGGCTAGGCTAATATAAGTTTTTAAACATTTTTAGTTTTTACGGGCTGACAAAAAATTGAAAGTTTAAGTTATTACCATGTTAACACCAGTATGGGCTTTTTAACACTGTTATTTGTTAATTAGCTGTATATTCATTTTTGTGTATCAAAAAATAATAATAAAAGTGTTTAGCGCTGCTACTTTCACAGTGAAGTCTGTATAACGGGACACACACACAGTTATATACCCTAAAGTTATCACGGTTTTTTTACACCCTGTCACAGAATATATGGCTGCTGTTTAGCATTGGTGTTCCATTCCACATAAAATCGGTTTTTAACCGACTCCCAAAAAACGAGGAGGTTATATGTTCGGCTGTGGGTATTTTTTTTTATTTTTTATTTCTGTATGTTCAACGATTACTCCGTCGTTTGTGAACCGATTTTCGAAATTTTTGTTTTGTTGTATTAGGTTTCACTCCAATTTAGTACCATGTTCATAAAAGTGGTGACCTAATGATGGGATCCATGAGTAATCGAGGGAACTCCTCGAAATTTATATGGAAACATATGGTGATTTTGGTTTTATGAGAAGCATCCTAAGCATATGCTACCAAAACGCAAGATTTTGCACCGAGGTATACTATGGTTCCGAAGATACTAAGAGAACTCCGTATTCCTTATAGATACAAGTTTGGGAGTTTAGGCGCTGTTTTAAGAACTGAAAGCATATGCTACTATGCAAATTACATTCATCATCATCATCATCATCATCATCATTACCACGTCAGGGTCACCAATGTCACCAAATTCAACCTTATCTCCAGAGCATAAGGCACACATTTGACATTACTCCTGAGAAGTTAAAGTTGCTTCGATAATGTAACATTCTGTTTCACTTCGCCGAGATATTCTGGAAAACAACCTAATTTCAACCTTTTGCATTGCGTTTAGCGTTCACAGTATAATAACGCATCGCATCGCATATCTGCCAGGGCTGTCAAGCAAGCGGCGCGGCGGCGCGCGGCGCGCGCGCGGGTGCGGGCCGGGTATTATGCACAGAATACAAAATATTACTCACGGAGATACTATGTGCGCTGCGTGTGCGACAAGTCGAGCGAGTGCCAGCCTATTGAAACTAGTCCGGTGACCGGCTACTTAGCACGTCACACGTGTTCACTTCCATTTTTAACCGACTTCCAAAAAACGAGGAGGTTATATGTTCTGCTGTGGTTTTTTTTTTGTATTTTCAACGATTACTCCGCCGTTTGTGAACCGATTTTCGAAATTTTTGTTTTGTTGTATTAGGTTTCACTCCAATTTTGGTACCATGTTCACAAAAGTGGTGACCTGATGATGGGATTCATGAGTAATCGAGGGAACTCCTCGAAATTTATATGGAAACATATGGTGATTTTGGTTTTATGAGAAGCATCCTAAGCATATGCTACCAAAACGCAAGATTTTGCACCGAGGTATACTATGGTTCCGAAGATACTAAGAGAACTCCGGATTCCTTATAGATACAAGTTTGAGAGTTTAGGCGCTGTTTTAAGAACTGAAAGCATATGCTACTATGCAAATTACATTAATTATTATCATCATCATCATCATTACCACATCACCAAATACCAATGTCACCAAATTCAACCTTCTCTCCAGAGCATAAGGCACATATTTGACATTACTTCTGAGAAGTTAAACTTGCTTCGATAATGTAACATTCTGTCTCACTTCGCCGAGATATTCTGGAAAACAACCTAATTTCAACCTTTTGCATTGCGTTTAGCGTTCATAGTACAATAACTGTCTGCGGTCTCGCATATCTGCCAGGGCTGTCAAGCGAGCGGCGCGCGGGCCGGGTACTATGTGCACTGCGTCGTGCGACAAGTCGAGCGAGTGCCAGCCTATTGAAACTAGTCTGGTGACCGGCTACTTAGCACGTCACACGTGTTCACTTCGATTTTTTTTTATTGTATTGCTTAAAATTTTGTAAGTGTGACTGTAATAAGATACGTAGAATAATATACAGGTGTATTATTCTACGTGTAGTACGCGATGGCTTATTATGTAACTAAAAAGAGTGAAATTATTATTTTTAACAAAAAATTAAAACCGACTTCCAAGGTAAAAACAATAATAACATCCTTATAATATGAACTAAAAAGTATTAAATAATTATTCCTATCTAATAGTACCTTTTTCCGAATTCGGCTAAAACTCAACAACTCGAGTACAGAAATATGTACTTAATCTTCATAATTTTGAAGTCGGTGCCAGTTCCAAAAGTTTCAAATATTCTGTCAGAGAACTGAAGATTCATCTGGTACCGACTTCAAAATGATGAAGATTGAGTACAGAAATAGTTGAGTTTTAGCCGAATTCGGAAAAAGGTACTATTAGATAGGAATAATTATTTAATACTTTTTAGTTCATATTATAAGGATTTTATTATTGTTTTTACCTTGGAAGTCGGTTTTAATTTTTTGTTAAAAATAATAAGTAATTGAGTTAATAATGCAGTTTTATTCTTTAGAACATAAGGTTTACGACAGTGAAATCCATTTTTTAACCGACTTCCAAAAAACGAGGAGGTTATATGTTCGGCTGTGGATATATATATATATATATATATATATATATATATATATATATATATATATATATATATTGTATGTTCAACGATTACTCCGCCGTTTGTGAACCGATTTTCGAAATTTTTGTTTTGTTGTATTAGGTTTCACTCCAATTTGGTACCATGTTCACAAAAGTGGTGACCTGATGATGGGATCCAGGAGTAATCGAGGGAACTCCTCGAAATTTATATGGAAACATATGGTGATTTTGGTTTTATGTGAAGTGTACTAAGAATATACTACCAAAAAGTCAAATATTGGGTCAAGGTATACCATGGTTTCGAAGATGCTGAGAGAACTCCTGACTCTTTATAGATACACGTTTGGGAGTTTCGGCGTTGTTTTAAGAACAGAAAGCATATGCTACCATGCAATTCAAATTCATCATCATCATCATCGTCATCATCATCATTACCACGTCGTGTTAAGGTCACCAATGTCTCATGGCACAAAATAGATAATAGTACAAGGCATAGGTATGGATACAATAATAATAATTATGTACATAACAACACCAATTATTATAGGCTGTTTAATATACACGGCGGTCGGCGCCGCAGAGGCAACGGCGTCGACGCGCGGCGCGCGGCGGCGCGCGGCGACGCGTACGTAAACATCGTATTCAAGTTCTAACTGGAATGTCAGGGCATGCGGCCTGCCGCCAGAGTAGACAGAATGATAGAGTATGCCGACTTAGAACTGATGTAATTTTTTTAAGTTTGACGTATTATGACAAAAGTCGTCGCTAGGGTCGTAACCTTACAAATTTAGTTGTTTATATTTTGGCACATGCAAAGAAAAC
Source organism: Lysandra bellargus (assembly GCA_905333045.1). NCBI lineage: Eukaryota > Metazoa > Arthropoda > Insecta > Lepidoptera > Lycaenidae > Lysandra > Lysandra bellargus. Next base: position 3,938,997 of record HG995337.1, on the reverse strand, counting down.
TGTCAGAATTCAATTTCAAAATCTTATTTTTAAAATTAAATAATACCAGCCAGCGCGCCAGCCTTTAACTTATCCTGGCGAAACCCGAAAGAAACGACAGAATATATTAATACTCGTCAGTCTCATAGCAGTCGAAGTACTGGTAGTTATGTCTATTGTGATGCCGCGCTGCGAGCATTTTGCAGCACGTGTTCACTTAGATCTTTTTAAATGTATTGTTTAAATTTATCTATCTACCTGATATTTGGGCCTTGGGGTATGCCGTATGACTCATATCAGTCTTAACAAATTGTAATAAGATACGTAGAATATACGCAGTACCACCGACGACCACTTATAAATTCGCGGACTATGACGGAGGTCAACTTAAGGTGAACGCAGATTTGGCCGCACCGCACGCACCGCAGTCGCCGCATTCGGAATTCTTTATATGAAGTTATAGGCAAGCTCGCATACCTACCTACCCGCGCCGCAGTCTTCGCAACTTCATAATAATATGAAGAATTGCGAATGCGGCGACTGCGGTGCGTGCGGTGCGGCCAAATCTGCGTTCACCTTTAATAACAATTATACGAGATCAATTACCACTCAATATTATGATTTATGTTGTCAATTCAATGCTCACTGCTCACACCAAGCTCACTGTTGAGTTGTCAGACGTCAGTTGCTTACAAACTTTCAACAACACAACGAAAATCTGTTACAAGTTACAACTACCTATATAAAACTTCTACGTACAAGCGATAGCGCGACACAGGAGCGCCTCAGTGACATCTAGTGAAGACAATATGAAACTATTTTTTATACAATTTGAATTGGCACTAACAGTTTACCTACTAGGTAACTAAAAAGAGTGAAATTATTATTTTTAACAAAAAATTAAAACCGACTTCCAAGGTAAAAACAATATTAATAGCACCCTTATAATATGAACTAAAAAGTATTAAATAATTTTTCCTATCTAATATGTAGTGCCTTTTCCCGAATTCGGCTAAACTTCAACTATTTCTGTACTCAATCTTCATAATTTTGAAGTCGGTGCCAGTTCCAAAAGTTTCAAATTTTCTGTCAAAGAAATAAAGATTCAGCTATATCTGGTACCGACTTCAAAATGATGAAGATTGAGTACAGAAATAGTTGAAGTTTAGCCGAATTCGGGAAAAGGCACTACATATTAGATAGGAAAAATTATTTAATACTTTTTAGTTCATATTATAAGGATGCTATTAATATTGTTTTTACCTTGGAAGTCGGTTTTAATTTTTTGTTAAAAATAATAATTTGAAAACCCACTGTAGCATATTCTAGAGAACAAAAATGGTTAATGCTTATTCCTCTAAGTAAGGTTTTGTATATAGCATTTATGTACTATGTTTCTAAAATGATTTGCGCTTAAACCGCAGAACCGATTTTGATAAAAATTTGTATGCAGATACTTTGAATCAATTTAAACGACATTAGATACTTTTTGTCCCGGAAAATGTACGGTTCCCGCGCAGTCAACAAAAATGAATTTGGCTATGATATCGATATTGAGTAGGTACATGTAGATTGTAGATATTACGTTAGGTTTTGGAGAAGAACATAGGATTATTTTTATCATGGAAAATGTTCGGTTTTCATGCAATAAATTTTATTAATTTGCGTTTATGCTGCTGAACCGATTTTGAATAAATTTAGTTAATGTATAAATAATTAGTTTATCACGTGCAAAGTTGGGCAAAAAGTGATTAGTAATTTTAATCAGATTACAAATTAATCAGATTGATGAAGTAATTGTGCATCTGAAATTACCCGTAAGTTGATTAAAAATAATATTATGTATTTAATGCATTCTAATTTTAGTTTGCAATAATAAGATTAATAATTTAATTAGACTAACGAGTATTTCAATAATTATGTCCAACTAAATGATGCCCGTGTGAGGTACGACCCACTTTACTCAAAATATAGATGAATATAAATGACTATTATTTCAATAATAGTCATAAATAACATGATGTATAATGGTAACAATGGTTTTGTCTTATTGTTTTGTTATTTAGCTTGTCATATTTCAATAATTCATGTGACTTGAACTAATTATTATTAATAATTAATTCATGATATTTGGATAGTAAATATAATATTATAACATTATTTTTGAACACGTCAATTAATCTTTAAACAGACAATAATTATTGTAGTTTCCGGTTATGATACTTTTGTTACAAAAGATAGTACAGTTAATAAATTAATATAAAAGTGTTATAATTAAGTACTTAATTTATAATGATTTTCAGGATGATTGTAACTATGAATCATTGTATTTATGATATTAGATGCAAATCCTGGTAGTCAGACGTGGGGTAGAGTGTTAATGGCGGTGGGGTTGTTTTTGATATAGCAGTATTTAAGGCGGGTTGTCTGATGGAAGGGACTCACTCTCTCTCTCTCTTGTCGTAAGCCGTCACTCTGCCTCCTGTCAATGTGAATTGGCTCTGAGTACCTACTTCGAACAAAGATCGTTATAAGATAAGTATTTATTTGGTTAAAACGCTTCTTGGCTTTTTGTGTAATATCAGTTCTTTCAGCTTAATAATTGGAAATGAAGAAAAGCTAAGTGAATAATTGTATTACGTAGTTACAATACGTATAATCTACGTTTTATTTATTGGTGTTTATGATTTATACAATACTTTTATTTAGCAAGCCTAAGCCATTTCTGACATCAGAATTGGGTCTGGCCCTTACGCCGATGGATTTTAATGCATTTTTTTCCTTCCAGTAAAAACAAAATGGATGCCAAGTGGTTAAAAATTTTCTGAACCCAACAATAAGCGAGAACAAAATGGATGCCAACTGGTTAACATGTATTTTCGAACCCAACATTGAGGCAGTTACATCAAATCTAAATCTAATAACGATGCCAAATGCCAACTAAAGAAACAAGACGGTTGAGCTAAAGTATAGTATTGAGGTGTGGATTTTAAATTTATCAGGTGAAGGTTAATTCAATTGATTGAAAAGGCAGGTAAGGCCCTGAAGGGCTCTTGTTTAACGTGGTTTGAAAATAGAAAACGGAGACTACAGAACTTTTAAATCGCATGTGAAAATCTTTGTTCTGCTTAAAAATATATAATTTTGTTTTAAACAGTCGACTCCGTTGAATCGTAATCTAAATAATTATGTTCGTGAAACGATTTTGTTTTGTAACGGACAATGTCATTAACGGAAGCTCAAGTTTATTTTAACTTGTGTACCTACTGTGTAGTGTGGAATATGCGATATAAATCATGGTTTGGCAATTTTAATAGATCTGTCATTGGTGTTAATAAGCTGCTTACATTCTCGTCAATTATTGAGAATATTCTTCCCGAAAAATTATTTTTACAACTTACAAGATTTCTAAGAATATAGCCATAGACCATTTAAAAAGTATTTGTATAATATAAAATATGTACTTACATATTGTATTGTCCAAGAATTTTTTTTTCCTTTCACAAACGACAATAAATCACTAACATGAGAGAAATCACAATTACTGGCGAGTGGAGTACTGTTTGTACGGGCTTGCGGATAGTATATTAAGTGATAAACTTAGCACAGTTATTATACACTTCACAAATAATAATGTAATGAATAATTACTTAGTACAAATACAAATTACTTATTTGCCAACAAAAAAAAAACTGTACACTTATTCGCTAACTGTAAACGTATTGTGTGTACGAGATTATGGATAATATTTAAGTTGGCACAAAATATCATAAAGGTACAAAATATCACTTCACAAAAAATAACATAATATGTAATTTACTTTTTAATTACAAATACAAATAACTTATTTTCCAATAAGAAAAAAAATAATTACAAGTACTGAGGGTAGTTTGTAAAAATTTGCGTAAAAATAGAATGCCATAGATGTCGTACGGTATTACTACGATCTAATATTATTACGTTGTTGTACGTAATACTTTGGTGGTATTTGTTTTGTTTAATTTGTTTAGTTTATCAAAAGGCGTAAAAAAAATGTTTAGAAAGCTATGGAAAATGAATATTTAAACAGGAAAGAGTAATTCATGGATTTAGTCAAAATAATTGCCGTGATGATAGGAGTAATTGAGAATCTGATAAAAACTTGTGAATAAAAAGTTTTTCTTTACTATTGTTTTGCTTGTTACTGAATAAGCCAATATTTTAATTGTCGCTGAAATTATTCATTTTAGCAGTTCTGATAAAGAGTTACTTTTACATTGAGTAAACAGGCTGATATATTTTATCTGCATTTGTTGGTGGAAAACATTAGTATTATAGACAAGGATAAAAAGAATTTAATAATAATTCTGTGCTATTTTATCCAGGTACACATTATTTATTATGTAACGTATAGAATGTTAGGTATATTGTGGTGTTTCACAATAATTGTTCACCTTAGAGGTTTTTGTTTAGTGTTAAAACTTGATAGATATTTTTGAATAAATGAGATTATAATTATAATATGTTTTGTATGGGTGCCACACAGTATATTATACTGGAATAAGTGCTTAAATATTACACGAGGGAGCAATGTCAGAATATTAGTACTGTAATGTGTTGTGAAGGAGCTAGATCTTAGGACGAATCCTAACATTTTATGGGCCTTATAGTGTTAACAATTTTATAGTTATTTAGTGCCATGATCGCGGATTGTTTTAGACAACGTTCAGACAATAGCGGATTGTATTTGGAAACCCATCTTCTAAAGTATATTTGAATCAGTTTACCCACAAAAGTAAATGTAAAGAGAAAAAGAGACTGATAATTCCTTCAATAACTGTAATAATACAATTTTATTGCTAATAATGAACATTCTTTCTGGTTAGATCAGGTGTAGCAAGGAAACTTGAAAACCAGTATTGTCAAAAATAGAGAAAATAACTTTGAACAATAGAATATCCAACATAATATTATTTGTGCTTCTCTAAGGTTATGGGGGACATCTAGAACCACGCTATGGCACTTGTTTTATATATTGTGGGCTGGAGGTTGGGAAGGCCGTGAGAGCAACTCTAGTCCATATAATGTTCTTCCAATGGGTTGTTGTTGTTTAGGCGTCTCTGTGTGATCCGTGGAAGGTGTAAATGGGTAGTCCACCCGGTGGGGCGGCGCAGTAGCCATCTGCATCCCAATACTAGGTTGGTCTTCTCTTCATTTAATGGTTATAGGGTTAAGTTAGGTTTAGGTTAAATCTAACTTAAGATTTGGGTTAAGTTTGGGTTAGGTTAGGTTAGGTTTGGGTCAGGTTAACCTAACCTGGTTTTCAGATTTTCTTCATAATGTTTATGAGATTGAGAGTTGTTGAACCCAAATTTTAATCGAATGTAGGTCCCCAAAAAAAAAAAAAAAAAAAGTTTCGAGTAGTTTCCAACTTCTAGGTTTTTAGGAAATAAGACCATGGGTTTGTACTTGTATATCCATTGTAAAGAAAATATACTTTGGTGAGAAAACTGTTGTGAAGTAATTAATATGGGTACATTTAAAATTGATGTTGTTTTGCAAAGCGATATTATTATTCATCGTATTACAAATTTGCAAGTTAGATAAGGAGCCATAATTAAAAAGAACAACATACATTTTAAAAATATATATATATAATTTGAATATCAGTTTTAATAAGGGCTTCAATGATTGAAAATAAGTTTTCCTGACATTATAATGTGGTCGGCAAGAAGCCTTCGACAAACAAAAATTTCATTTCAGGATTGTAATTTTCAATAGGTACAATTAATGGAGCTATAATAAATAATTGGCGATATACAAATAATCTCGCAATTATTTTTAAATTTAAATTTTACTGTTCGAATTTAAAAATAATTAAAGTTGTGAAAAGGAGTATGTATAGCTTGCTGGTTGTTGTAATAATCATTGTGTTAAAAGCCTTTTACAGGTCGATGAGTACAATCGACTGGTTTTACACGGGTTTTACTTTGTTTTATTATAGATTAATTACTAAAGGGATATTATCCATGGATTTGTTATGACACAATTTTCAGAATTTTCAGAAGTTATAAAACCTATTTAATTAAAAGTGAATTTTCAATAATTCTGTAAGACTGTTGAAACTCGAGAGGCACTAATCCGATTTGGCTAGTTTTAGCCTTGAAGTATTTGATGAAGGCTAGGAGTAAGTTGACAAAGTATCTTGGAAAGGAAGTGATACGAATTACGAAGGTTAACCACGTTTAACTTACTTTTTATATTGGTATCAAAGTCTAGACAGAGATGGTGTTTGATAGATAAAACAAATTGATAATAATCACACAGTAATAAATACAGTATCAATAAGTTGTGGTAATGAGGCAGAATGACCGAGCTGTTTTTGTAATGTCAAGTGAAGTTATATTTTGATGAGTTATTTTAAAATTTGCATTTGGTTTAAATGAGTTGCTAATGATGGTATTCCTCAGTATTTTGACTATAGTCTGTTTTGGGCGACTTGATCTTTTAGGTCTGAGCTCTGACTACATAAATTAATATTTTCTTAGAGGAATAATTTAATTTCCTTGTGAGGTGTCAACCTGGTGTAAGATTCTAACGATGGATCTATCATGACAGGTGTGACTGGCCGTGTGAGGTATGTTAATGCCGTGAATCTGGTGTGTTGTCTGGACACTATGTAGTGGGACAAAACACGACAGTTTGTGAGAGATGTAAATGCTGTGCTGGTTAGCCTACTGTGATGATGATGAAACATGAGTTTGACAAAAATGGTACTGCCTAGTCGGACTGATGAATCAATTTGGACATTACATGGCAGTAGGTAATGGGATTGATCATGACAGCCCGATGACTAATTGGACTTTGACTTTTACTTTCCAGAACTTAGATTTTTCCTTTTCAGAAAAGTTATTAAAAACACTTCGAGAACGAAGTGTCCGTCAGAATGGCCGTGTGAGGTACGACCCACTTTACTCAAAATATAGATGAATATAAATGACTATTATTTCAATAATAGTCATAAATAACATGATGTATAATGGTAACAATGGTTTTGTCTTATTGTTTTGTTATTTAGCTTGTCATATTTCAATAATTCATGTGAGTTGAACTAATTATTATTAATAATTAATTCATGATATTTGGATAGTAAATATAATATTATAACATTATTTTTGAACACGTCAATTAATCTTTAAACAGACAATAATTATTGTAGTTTCCGGTTATGATACTTTTGTTACAAAAGATAGTACAGTTAATAAATTAATATAAAAGTGTTATAATTAAGTACTTAATTTATAATGATTTTCAGGATGATTGTAACTATGAATCATTGTATTTATGATATTAGATGCAAATCCTGGTAGTCAGACGTGGGGTAGAGTGTTAATGGCGGTGGGGTTGTTTTTGATATAGCAGTATTTAAGGCGGGTTGTCTGATGGAAGGGACTCACTCTCTCTCTCTCTTGTCGTAAGCCGTCACTCTGCCTCCTGTCAATGTGAATTGGCTCTGAGTACCTACTTCGAACAAAGATCGTTATAAGATAAGTATTTATTTGGTTAAAACGCTTCTTGGCTTTTTGTGTAATATCAGTTCTTTCAGCTTAATAATTGGAAATGAAGAAAAGCTAAGTGAATAATTGTATTACGTAGTTACAATACGTATAATCTACGTTTTATTTATTGGTGTTTATGATTTATACAATACTTTTATTTAGCAAGCCTAAGGCTATTTCTGACACCCGCAACTCCGTTGCGCCAAAACTCTTTTATCGCGCTAGAACCGTACATTTTTCTGGGACAAAAAGTATCCTATGTCCTTTCCCGGGACTCAAAGTATCTCCATACCAAATTTCAGCAAAATCGGTTCAGCTGTGTGGGCTTTTTTTTTTTTTTCGAAAGGGTCTAAGCTACTGGTCTGGTTAAGACCATGGTAGTTTAATCGTGGCTATAACTAGTCTGTTGCTAGTTGGTTTGGAGATAAACAATGAGGAGGCCTGGCCCCCTCCCCTAACGTCACACGTGTGACATTCTAATCGGGCAATATTGGGGAGAGCTACGAAAATAAGCTATTTTCATCTGACGTGGGGAGCTGTGTGGGCGTGAAGAGGTAACAGACAGACAGGCAGACGGACAGACAGACAGTCACACTTTCGCATTTATAATATTAGTATGGAAGTATGGATGTCCAATGCTGGTAATTATAATAAATAAAAAAACTCCCACGTCGGTTTAGGTGGCGTTGGCCAGTTTCAATAAAACCAGGCCAGTTACGCAGGAGTAATTTTATAGTGCCCAAGTGTGTGCGCAATACACAAGAGCACTCTGGTTTTGAATGAAACCAGGCCAGTTAAGCAGGAGTATTTTTTATAGTGCCCAAGTGTGTGCGCAATACATAAGAGCACTCTGGGTTCAATGAAACTAGGCCAGTTACGCAGGAGTAATTTTATAGTGCCCTAGTGTGTGCGCAATACATAAGAGCACTCTGGTTTCATTGAAACCAGGCCAGTTACGCAGGAGTAATTTTATAGTGCCCAAGTGTGTGCGCAATACACAAGAGCACTCTGGTTTCAATGAAACCAGACCAGTTACGCAGGAGTAATTTTATAGTGCCCAAGTGTGTGCGCAATACACAAGAGCACTCTGGTTTCAATGAAACCAGGCCAGTTACGCAGGAGTAATTTTATAGTGCCCAAGTGTGTGCGCAATACACAAGAGCATTCTGGTTTTAATGAAAACAGGCCAGTTAAGTAGTAGTAATTTTATAGTGCCCAAATGTGTGCGCAATACATAAGAGCACTCTGAGGGAAGCGCGGGAAGGGAAGAAGAAGCGGGAACTCTCTGTCCTTTCCCGAGACATAACGTATCTGCATACCAAATATCATCAAAATCCATGTAGCGGTATAAGCAGAAATCATTTCATTTAACGCCTGGGAACCATTCATTTTTCCGAGATAAAAAGAATCCTATGGCCTTTTCCAGGACTCAAAAGTATCTACATACCAAGTTTCATCAAAATCTGTTCAGCGGTTTAGGCGCAAAATAGGAAATTTTAAAACGCGTTAACCGTACATTTTTCAAGACAATAATTATCTTATATCCTTTCACGAGAGTCAAAGTATGTGCACACCAATTTTCATCAAAATCGGTTCAGTGGTTTAGGTGCAAATCATTTTTGTTTATTACACTGGTACCGTACCTTTTTCCCGGATGTAAAGTATCCTATGTCCTTTCCCGAGACATAACGTATCTGTATACCAAAAATCATCGAAATCCACGTAGCGATATAAGCAGAAATCATTTTTATTTAATGCCTGGGAACCGTACATTTTTCGGAATAAAAAGGACCCTACGTCCTTTCCCGGGACTCAAAGTATCTCTATACCAAAGTTCAGAAGAATCGGTTCAGCGGTTTGGGCGTGACGAGGTAATTTTATAACATTTTGTTAAAATAAGCACTTAAATTTGTATTGAAAGAACAAATCAGAATTTTGCATTTATGTGAAATATCACAAAGGACATTAATGCTATGTAATATAAGCCCTATAGCAATATTGCATTAACCATTTTTATATGTTTTCTCTTAAAAATGAATGTAAAATTAAAATGTTTTTTCATAATCATAATCTACGCATTTCAACAAAAAAATGATACCGCACATTAACATTTTTTTGCTTAAAATAAGCAGAAAATAAAGATAATCCAAAAAAAACTTAAAACGCCGATTACTCAAAACTAGTTATATGTGGAATGGTACACCAATGCTTAACAGCATCCAATTATATTAGTTGACCCTGTTTACACAATATTATAGTAACGGACAAAACGACTAATTTAAGAAGCTACTAACCTTCTGCACGGGCATAGGTCCACCTTTAGTATGGTAGTTGCCGGAGATGCCTCTTCCTATCTCTTTGTTGTCCTCGCTGCGGAGGAAGTAGGGCAGCACCTCGAACCACGACCAGCCCGTCGCGCCGTTCACCGCCCAACCGTCGTAGTCGGCGGGGTTGCCGCGCATGTACATCATGCCGTTGATCGTGGAACAACCACCTAGGGGTTGAGGTATTAGTAAGAATTAGTAGTTTCATTAAAACCGCGGCCCTGATTCACAATGCGTAATTCGACTCGCATTCGGAAATATCATCGCGCGACATCCAATAAACGCGCTAGATCGTTGCCGCCCCTAGGCTATACGGCCAATATAAATCCAAGGTTGCGTGATATTCCACTCACCCAGCATCTTCCCGCGCGGCCAGGGGCAGATGCCGCCGCTGGAGAGGCAGGCGCGCTCCTGCGGCACGGTCACGTAGTTCCAATCGGTGTCGTTGCGGCCCCAGTACGCCGTCACGAACGCCGGCACCGACGACGCCGTGGGCTCGTCGCCGCCCGCTTCTATCAGCAGCACCTGACGGGTACGATTTAATAATAATAATATCTATGGACGCTTCACACCACGTCAGCCTGGACCCGTGCAAAGTACCTGAAGGACTTGTGCTACGGGTACCAGACAACGGAAATATATTTAATACTTTAATACTATACAATATACATATATTTAAGATTTTTTATATGATACACATAATATTTATTATTTTCTCGTAATAAACTTGACCCAGGAACTTTAAAAACTTTTTGCTCCGTCAGCGGGATTCGAACCCGCGACTCCCGGTTTGAGCTTGACCAACTCGCTCATCCACTGAGCAACAGAGGTCGTCAAATTCGCGAATCGATTTGATATGGTTTTATCTGCGAATAATAAAAACTAGGTTTTATTTGTATTTTGATGTTGGTCGAACCTAATTTTTCAAGTTGTAAGTAATATTGAAAACTGTACAATTACTCATCAGCTCTTTAGTTTATTAAAATTCGAATGAAATTCTACATAGCTAGTTTTTATATTATATATTTTTATTGTTCGTAGTACATAGCACGGATATCCCCACGGATACCTACTCCGGTGGCCACCATTAACACCGTACCTACTATACTTTAGGACTACTTCAATCTATCCTCGGAGATCGAGAAAAAGAGAGATGGTAACATACCATTATATTTAGTAGTCTGTGGTAAAGTTTTTTATAACTTCTCATACTAGATTCAAGTAGTTACCCAATGGGCTCCATATTATGCTCAACTCTCAAGTATTAATGTCTATCGGAAAATTCATGACTAATATCGATATTCTCTCAGTAATTATGTTTACACCATTACCCATTAAATAAATCTTCCGATCATCATCATTATCTCATTATGACAATCATTAAGAAACATTTTATAGAAGAGTTAAGTTATAAATTACACCATGTTTGTTCTTGTCCGTCAAAAGATTGTCTAGCCGCTAACGTATCAGACATGGGCAAGACATGGCAGAGTTCAACATGACGTCATTGCTTGTTAAGGTTTTATCCTTGTCTATCTCGATAGCTATGTCCACATTATGCGCTTTCGTCTTCAATTTTCGTAATTTTTTCTTTCATTTAACTTGAATGCGTCAACGAACGCAACGCCAACATTGTCATTTTTGAAGTTTTGGATACGGTCAGAGGGCATGCGTCTCGGGCATGCCTCACGTTCGCTGTTGACTGCGCTATAACGCATGCCCTTGATGAACAGAAAAAGGCACAGTGTGGACAAAGCTATTAAACAATCTCCCAAAATATTTTAACCGCTAATGTATCGATGAACAAAACATTGCATAACAAAATGTCATTTCTTGAATGTTTTGTCATCGTCAGTCTTGACAAAAATTTCTCTTAAAATTGTTTAACTGCTACTAGTCAGACTTGGACAAAACCATATTATCATGGTAACATATAATACCTTCCACTGTGGATTCTCCGACAACCTGCCTGCGACCACCGCACCCGACGTGCCTCCGCCAGCCACGATGAAGTCATACGCAGCATCCAGCGCATCAGCGTTCTTGACCCTGTTGCAGGGATCAGCGAGGTCGCAGCGGCCGTTGATGTAGGACTCCAGGATGCTCATGAACAGAACCACGGTGGAGGTGTAGCAGGCGGACTCCCAGCTCACTGCCGGCCCCACCTCCTGGATCGGGCAGACGCATGACTGGAACAAAAATCGAATTATAACCTGTATCCTGTGCCTGTGCACTAAAGTGATTTTGTTTTGCAATGGATTTGATTAAGGATTTGTCTACATTTTTGAAAGCACACCACGATGCTGATTAGGTATAATATAAAAACCGGCCAAGTGCGAGTTGGACTCGCCCATGAAGGGTTCCGCAGCAGCAATGAATTGTTTCTGTGAAATTATAAGGTTTTTGATTTATTTTAATGTTGCATTTTTGATATAATGAAAGTTAAATTAAGGTTTATCATTTATGACGTATAAAAAAAACTACTGGCTAGATCTCGTCCGTCCGACGAAATTCGGTTCAAGCTGCCGAAGTTCGGTTAAACCGAATGTAAAACGAATTTCGGCCCACCCCTAGTATTAACATTGTTTTCTACGAGTAACAGAAAATTTTATTTTGCCGGGAACATGTCGTTTAGGAATCCCGTTTATCTGCTTTTTAGGGGCATTTTGTTTGTGCCACTTTTAACAAGTAAAATATACGGCTCCTGATGGATAAACGAGAAAAAAGACAGACGGGCAACTTGTAAATTAGAATAGTGACCTATACTTAAGGCGCTATATTGAAAAAACTGTCCTTTTTGACCTAACACTATAGGACCCTCAGAAATGTTACAAATCTGGTAATGAGATATACATATCTTCATAGCCTTATCTAGGTTTGAGAAGAACTAGAAACACGATTAATGTATTTTGCCTCGATACATTTAATTTTCGAAATGACCTCTTAAAAATACGAAAATTGAATATTATTTTTAAACGAAAATAGATGTATTGTAGGAAATTAGTCTAATTGATAGACGCCTTTGCAACTCAATATCGTATAGAAGCATTTTGCTTAAATGCTCCTAGTTATTTTTTAAATGATTATAAATACGTCTTTTCGCATGTTTTCCGAGCGAGCCGATAGCTTCTGGCCGCAGCGTATTCACGACTTTATAGTCATACAAATTAAGTATAAAATTGCCCTTGCGGTAAAATTACTTTCGATATAGCGCCTTAACTGTATCAACTTATAATCTTGAAAGTACTAAAAACTATTGCAAAGAAAATACTCTACATAAGTACTCTACGTAGGTACATTAAGAAATATAAATACTTATATAGGCATTCTGTTTACATCAATTACAACTTAACAAATTAATCAATAAGCCTATTTCTTAACAATAGTTATTGCATTGTTGATTTTATAATTGACTGATAATAACAAATGTATTCGACCGCTAAAGAAGTAAATCGATCTAATGATAATGAACTTGAGATGTTGCGAAATGACATGGCATGATGATAATATTATGACATGATGACATGATTTATAGCGATGTCTAATTAGATATCCGATACGGTTATCACACAGGGCGTAGGTCTAGGACCTAGGTCCAGAATTAAATGAGGCACTCTATCAAGACCGCATAAATCCATCTAGTATGGAAATCCATACTAGCCATAGGTTAAACCAGGATATTCTATATCTATGGGTTAAACTAATATGTATTCTGTGGCCATAGAAAATGGATTTGTAAAATTTGTTGGAGTTAGATTTGGACTTAGATATACCGAATTGAGTATCGTACATAAAAGCGTAGCTCAAACCACAAAACGATAAAACAGACGATAAATTCCATAAAAGCTCTACAGTCTACACACGTTGACGTGGGAGAGCCATGCTTCGGCTCGAATGGGCCGGCTCGACCGGATAAATACCACGCGCTCACAGAATGCCATGCTTCGGCACGAATGGGCCGGCTCGACCGGATAAATACCACGCGCTCACAGAAAACCGGCGTGAAACAGCGCTTGCGTTGTGTTTCGCCGAGTGAGTGAGCTTACCGGAGGCTCAGTCCCCTACCCTTTTCCCTTCCCTACCCTCCCCTATTACCCTGTTCCCTCTTGAAAGGCCGGCAACGCACCTGCAGCTCTTCTGATGCTGCGAGTGTCCATAGGCGACGTAAGTTGCTTTCCATCAGGTGACCCATTTGCTCGTTTGCCCCCTTATTTCATAAAAAAAAAATACAGAATGAAAGTACGTGTGTACCTAGGTTTTTCATTTACACACGTACTTAGTAGTTTCGTTCTGTATAAAATTAGTTTTTAAAGGTAGTTTCATTATACATACGTAAATTCATATCGCACATACGTCTAACCTCAGATTACAGTAGAGTTCGTAATAATTTTAAGTATTAAATAATGAACACAAGGATATTTTTAAGGGTTCTGTACTCAAAGGGTAGAAACGGAACCCTATTACAAAGACTTCATTGTCTGTCCGTCTGTCTGTCTGTCTGTCTGTCTGTCGCCAGGCTTTATCTCAAGAACCGCTATAACTAGACTTCTGAAATTTTCACAGATTGTGTATATATGTTGCCGCTATAACAACAAATACTAAAAACAAAATAATATCAATATTTAAGGGGGCTCCCATACAACAAACATGATTTTTTTAGCCTTTTTGCTCGATATCAATAATGGCAACAGGCACTTGAATTTTTTACAAAGGCCCTAAATATACATATGTGTTATTTAATAATTCATAATAATATTTATATAAAATAAAAATTTAAGGGGGGCTCCCATACAAAAAACACAATTTTTGGCCAATTTTTGTTCTATAACGAACGGTACGGAACCCTTCGTGCGCGAGTCCGACTCGCACTTGGCCGATTATTTTGAAAATCTGCCGTCAATATTTGCCATCAGATTCTGGTAGACCTATAAATATGCTAATTTGCTACAAAAGGTATACTGGGTTAAATTTCAGAGTCGAAATTAGATAATTTCGAGCATAATATTCAGTTGAATTTATAAGTAAACGCAAATTGAATGCTACAAGATATTCAAATATTTCATGCAAAATGTAAATAAATAATGAAAAAAAATCAATAAAATAATGACCCTGATCTTTACTTAGATTACGCGAAGATTAGAATTTTTTACTCCGTACTTAATGACACGGATGTTACTGGGAATACCCAGCTTAACATGAGGTGTACCTTATCTTGAGATCAGTACTCAGTAAGTAAATATTAGTACCTATTGTCGATTGGCAAATATTGAAAATAAGAAAATAATTGTTTAACATCAAAATCCTATAAACACATTTAGTTCGTGAGTTCGTGACCCCTCCGGAATTTATCGTATTTCTAAATACGATAAATTCCGGAGGCTCTAGCCTTATAAACTCATAATTTGAAAGCTAGAAAGTTATAATAAAAATACAGCTATAATCTTCAGTATATCAACATTCCTTTCCGCGTTTAAAATTTTCTATTTTTGTTTATATTATACTCATGCTATCAGCTTCCAAAGTAAAACCAATTTATTAAAATTCAAGCATACATTCAGCATCTCCTTAGTATATTTTACAAATTACTTTTATTTGAAACACACGCCAATAGATCGACAATATCATAAACTACATATTCCATGTTTTATTATTTTTAGGTCAATTTTGAACTAATATGAGTAAAAAAATAGGGTTTTGGTGCGATCTCGGCGACGCGGCAAATGTATGGTCAAGGTCGCGTTTGCTCGGGGGACGGCCTTAAATAGCAAATCAGCTTTGTAGCAAGTCAGGATATCTTATATATAAAATTCTCGTGTCGCAATGTTAGTCCACGAACTCCTCCGAAACGGCTTTACTGATTTTTACCAAATTTTATAAAATTCTCGTGTCACAATGTTAGTCCACGAACTCCTCCGAAACGGCTTTACTGATTTTAACCAAATTTTATATGCATAGTAGGTCTGAGAATCGGCTACTCGGTACTTTAAATATTGATAAGTGCATTTATTGAATAAATAATAGTAAATTATTACAACCTGAGACTGACGGCGACCATTGTTTGTGCGACGGGATAGCGATCGACGTTGCCATGGTGACATAACTTATTAAGTCACTTCAATAAAATAATATGGCAAATATATTATGGCAAAGCAACGTTTGCCGGGACAGCTAGTATTATATACTTAATATAGGTCTACCAGAATCTGATGGCAAAAAGTGAGAAAGAAAATTGACTCTAGCAATACCGGGGTAATTTTTTTTAATGATAAGTAAGTACCTTTCTTACACATCAAGCGGGGATGAATTTTTTTTTTCGCGTCCACCCCATCATCTGGGGTGTGGTTGGATAGGTTTTTTAAAAATGTTATGAGTATTCATAGAAGTTTTAAAGTGAAAAAAAAGAGTCCAGTGTCCCCCCCCTTCTACCAGCTGAACGGTAGCTTCTGGAAAAAAGAAAAAAATTCACAGGAGTAGAAAATATGGTGAATTTAAAAGGAAAACTATCACGGCTAAGAAGACTTCATATAAGTTATTGAGTAATAGTCGATCAACTAAAAAAAAATGTTTTCGGCGAAGAATAAAGGAACTTTTCGTTCAAATTCCTTTGAAAGCAACTGAGATGGTG
Organism: Lysandra bellargus; assembly: GCA_905333045.1. NCBI lineage: Eukaryota > Metazoa > Arthropoda > Insecta > Lepidoptera > Lycaenidae > Lysandra > Lysandra bellargus. The sequence continues at coordinate 3,922,531 of HG995337.1, read as the reverse complement.
TTGTTAGTAGTGTAAAACACCTTGTAAATGTACCTACATTCATTGACCATACACAAATTTTAAAAAACTAACGGTACTACGGAACCCTATATTGCGCGTGGCTCGACATGCACTTGGCCGGTTTTTATACCTTCTAGCGGCTGATTTTGTATGTGAAACATGCAAATTTATAAATTTATCCAATGATCAAGGATATTTTTTTGAAAATCTGCCGTCAAAATTTGCCATCAGATTCTGGTAGACTTATAAATATCCTAACTTGCTACAAAAGATATACTGGGTTAAATTTCAGAACTTACCCCATACATATGACTTATTTTATTTTTTTAAGTACCCCACAAACGATCAAATTTATTTGACAAATAAAATCAGTTTTTCTAACAGGACATAGCGCGGGCGTAACAGCTCTAAAAAGGTTGGGAACCACTGCTCTAGTAGGAACTCTTGTCGATATTGCAAATTAATATACAGAGAAACATACACATAATAACTAAAGAGAATTTTCTCCTTAGCAGACGTCACACGTTTCACGTTTCTAGTGGATTGCCCCAGAACATTATACAATCCATCAATTATTTATTTATTACAGTAAAGCTTGACGTTAAATACGATTAGGTATAATATAATAATACATTTTCCTAAACCCTAGTTTTGTGTTTTCCCAGATGACTCATCTACAATAATTCGATTAAGATATAAAACAACACCATAATTATATAAAACAAAAACATTTCGTAAAAAACGGCCAAGTGCGAGACAAACTCGCGCACGAAGGGTTCCGTACCATTATAGAGCAAAATTAGGCAAAAAATTGTGTTTTTTGTATGGGAGCCCCCCTTAATTTTTTATTTTATTTTAATACTAGCTATAGGTATTTATTAAAGTACAAATATAATTAAGGTTTTTGTGACAGTTTCAAGTGCCTAGCTCAGGGGTTCCCAATCTTTTTCAGCCTGCGGCGCACTTACAAGTCAATATTTTGTCACGGCGCCCTAACTTTACCTAGTTATTACAAAAATATACACAAATAAACACCTTTAATGATTATTGGTAGATTAAGCAGGTAAATAATAATAAACAAATATTTAATCATGTGCCTGCTTTGTATAATTCATATTATAATTTTATTTCATAATATTTGTGGTTATGGATAATGATGGAGGCTCGACTCACGGCGCCCCTCTTGCCTTTCCGCGGCGCACAGTTTGGGAACCCCTGGCCTAGCTGTTGTCATTATTGATTACGAGCAAAAAAGGCCGAAAAATACGTTTGTTGTATGGGAGCCCCTCTTAAATATTAACTTTATTTTGTTTTTGGTATTTGTTGATATAGCGGCAACAGATATACACATTACACAATATGTGAAAATTTCAGAAGTCTAGCTATAGAGTATAGCGGTTCTTGAGATACAGCCTGGAGACAGACAGGCAGACAGACGGACAGACAACGAAGTCTTAGTAATAGGATCCCGTTTTTACCATTTGGGTACGGAACCCTAAAAACTACATAATATACTTCTATGTCTAATGTAAATAACAGGTACACTGTACGGAATAACTTTTTTGAAAAAAACCGTACCAAAAAACCACAGGATTTAAACTTGTTGATTTATTGTAAATCAATGTTACATGTAAGAATTGATACGCATTATTATTTCACTAACATTTTCCTGTGATACTTTTTTGGGATCAGAAGTAGCCTATTTCTGATCCCAAAAAGTTTGTAGCAAACTGTATTATTAAAGGCTCGATACACGGTTTACAACGGCGGTTTAAAACTGAAGTTTGAAACCGCCGTTTTAAACCGTGTATCAGACACTTTACCGCACAGAAATGCGACAAAAGAAGGTGAAAAATATTTGAGACGAAAAGTGTGTTTGTTACCTCTTCATGCTTAAAATTTTAACTTATTAGTCAATTTTAAATCTTTTTCAGAAATTCTCCATATTTTGAGTTTTGTTTGTTTTCAGCCTGGAAATGTAGAGTTCCAGAATCCAGATAAACAAATTTCCGCCCAACGATGTTTTACATAGTATAATAGCAAAACTTGTTCAATTAACATTTTGTCGATTATGACATTTTGCGAAAAAAATTCTTTAAAACTTAAGTATCTAGTGATTAGATTAGTGAACAGGTTTACTCACACCTGATTGTGATGCAGACCTTTTTAACCGACTTCAAAAAGAGGAGGTTGTCAATTCGACGCGTATGTATGTAATATTTCCAGAACTGCCCAGTTTTTGTATATGTTAATCTATAACAGCTTCTGAACAAATGTGCCAAATTTCAAAAGTTTATGTATGTATGTATGTATGTATGTATGTATGTATGTATGTATGTATGTATGTTTTTATGTTTGTGCACGCATATCTCCGGAACTACAAGTCCGATCTAAATGATTCTTTTTTTATTATACTAGGTATTGTTCAAGTTAGGGAATACTGCAAGTTTCATCAAAATCGGTTTAGTAGTTTTTGAGATAGGGAATTTTAATTCTCAATTACGTACAATTTTGAAGTCGGTTTTATATATTTTTAAAATACAGTTATTTCTCAAACTATTACTTCATTTCAAATGACATATTAAATTCTGTATCAACAGACCTAGCTATTATGTTATTTCATAGGGCTCTAAAGAAAAACACAACTTTTCGTAAGCTGTAAATCAGAGTTCAAATATTATATAAGCAAGCTAGATGACGCCCGCAACTCGTCGAACGCTCGATTTCTTATGAACCGTGCATGTTTCCGGGATAAAAAGTATCCTATGTTCTGTCCCGCGACTCAAAATCTCCATACCAAATTTCAGCTAAATCGATTCAGGGTTTGGGCGTGAAGAGGTAACAGACAGACAGATAGGTACACTTTCGCATTAATTATAATATTAGTATGGATAATGCCTCACCTCTGGCCCTCTTATCATAACTGTGTGCTATCCAGTACCTGCAACAACAAAAATATATTTTACTAACAAAAAAACAACTATAACATAGATCAAATATTACTTTTGCATAATATTACGAATGCTGTTTTAACTAGTATTTATTTAGTTACTAGATGACTCGGTGAACTTTGTATCACTTAAGAGTCCGTATACGAAATTTTGCCGATTTCGCTCATTTAACAGACGTGATTTAACAGTTAAAATACAGTATTTCTGTAAGTTTTAATGCACAACATGTAAGATCATTTCAATTATAATATAGTGTTGGAGCTAGATTTTTTATTTTTTTTAAGTATCTTTAAATAATCCAACTCAAACCCGCGACAGTTTTGTGATTTTTGCTGTAAAAGGTTTAGAATATCACCTTTTTATGGATTGTATTGACGTATTAATGGTATGAAAAAAATACAATGTACTGTTGAGAAAGTCGTCTATAAAGTGTTGGAATTACTTTTTACCACTTCAATATAAAAAACCCTTTAAAAACAGAAAACCTCTATCTGCCCGCTAACTTGGCGATCGTCCTTTTTCGCCTGGCATATGAAAGACGGGCGTGAGTGTGAAGAGAGCAGTAGAAAAGAGAGGACGGGCTCTTAACACTAAACTTTCTCTTGACTTCTACGAATGTTTCAAGACCAAAATTAGCCAAATCCGTATTATCCGTAGCCGAGAAAACAGATTTAAAAGTTCATTTTTATATAAAAAGATATAGATAGAAGATAGTACTTTCGGCTTCTATGTTTCTTCGGGGAATGTCACGAATTTTCTCATGCAATAATTTTAAAAAGTGATGCTTACAGCGCAACTATGTACTTTCACAATGGCGGTCCATTCAGTCCATACACGCCCTAAAGATGTAACAAAATAAAGTGGTAATACTTTTCCACTTAACTTTGTTACACCCTCTATGATATAATGGATTTATAGCTTCGCCGAACGAATTAGATAAAATCAATCGAGTACCTAAGACTAGGTTATAAAAGTTGTATGTAATACCATGATTTGAGATTTTTCAAATCATAAGTATTCAGGGCTCCCACACATAACTGCGAAGTCGCAGCGCAATGTTATTTTAGGGTTCCGTACCCAAAGGGTAAAAACGGGACCCTATTACTAATACTTTGTTGTATGTCCGTCTGTCTGGCTGTATCTCAAGAACCGCTATAGCCAGAATTCTGAATTTTTTGCAGATTATGTATATTTGTTGCTGCTGTAAAAACAAATACTAAAAACAAAATAAAATTAATGTTTAAGAGCCCGGGTTACCCACGAAATTCTCATACATACGTAATACCAAAATCATTTTGTCATACGAAAATATTTAACATGTTTGAGTTATTTTTCAGCTTAAAATAGTAATTACCTAGGTTCCTGAACAAAAATTAACTTCAAAATATTTAAACACTAAAAAATAGAGTAAAACACAAAAAATATATACATAAATATTAAATTTACTACAAAATATTTCAACTCTAAAAAATATTTATAGTATTTAAATATTTTCTAGTAAATTTACATTTATTTATATATTTTTTAGTGTTTTACTCTATTTTTTAGTGTTTAAATATTTTGAAGTAAATTTTTGTTCAGGAACCTAGGTAATTACTATTATAAGCTGAAAAATAACTCAAACATGTTAAATATTTTCGTATGACAAAATGATTTTGGTATTACGCATGTATGAGAATTTCGAGGGTAACCCGGGCTCTTAAGGGGGGCGCCAATACAACAAACGTGATTTTTTGGCCTTTTTTGCTCGGTAACAATAATGGCAACAGGTATAGACACTTGAAATTTTCACAAAAAGCCCTAATTATAATATGTGTACTTTAATAATTATTAATAATATTTAAATAAAATAAAAATTTAAGGGGGGTTCCCATACAAAAAACACAATTTTTGGCCTATTTTTGCTCTATGGTACGGAATCCTTCGTGCGCGAGTCCAACTCGCACTTGCCTGATTATTATTATGAGTATACCCTAGTACATAATACCTCTTTGGTTTAGTCACAGATATTTATGATGCGATACGAATTCGCAGTTTTGTGTGGGAGCCCATGTATACCTCTAAAATGTTTGCGGTGAAAATGGAGATACATATTTGCGCATCGTATTTTCTATTGAACTACAGTTGGTTGACCTTGAAACAAGCTATCGAGTCCTCGATCGTCAGCCGTCGGCGACAACGGTATATCTTACATAATAGTTAAAGCTAAACTTAATTTCAATTCATTATCATCCAAACATAAACAAATACTCTCAAATCGACCTTTATTTTTATTAGCTGAAGTGGCTTACTGAGATTTTAGAAAATTTTCGTTATGTTATGTTAGATACATAAATTATTGAAGCGAAGGAGCGGAGAAATAAAAAAATATGTTTATATAGCATAAGATTGTATGACTACACTTTAGCAACATCCATCTTTTTTTAATAATATACATACTCATAGCTGTCCCGGTGAACTTCGTGTCACTTTCCTGGACTTCTACGAATATTTTAAGACTATTATATATATTGGGCTGATTTTTTCAGCCGTTTTCGAGTTTTAACACGACTAACACATTTAAAAATCCATTTTTATATATAAGACTAGCTGTCCCGGTGAACTTCGTGTCACTTTAAAACCTTCCCTGGACTTCTACGAATATTTTAAGACTAAAATCAGCCCAATCCGTTCAGCCGTTTTCGATTTTTAGCGCAAGTCGCAACTAACACATTTGAAAATCCATTTTTATTATTTATAAGAAGAAGAAGATAATATATACACCTTCTTGCCTAGTATATAATATGGCATTCTAGCCGTAGCTCATTATATTATACTTACTGAGTTTGGCAAATATATTAAAATGTACTTAAATAGTGACGGAGATATACAAATCGTTCGTAGTTATTTTGATTTTCATACCAATGATAATATAATATTATGAGGAACACAATAATTATAAAACTTCGAGTAACGGAACGACCTGTAACGAAAGACAGAGCAAAAGACATCAACGACAGCGCAGCGCGCGCTTTTAATCGAACTTATTAAACCCTTATTATTCGTAGATTAAACCTAAAATATTTTAGCCTTTCCTTTCTAATTTTAGAATATTATATGGATATCAATTTTGAAACTACTTATAATTTTATAATATAGTTGTTTTTCTGCCAGCTTTTCAATGTATTCATTAATTATAAAATATGTTAATTCATTTCTATTACTTATGGACTATTTTTTTCCTATGCTATTAGTTAATGACTAAGTATAAAATTGTCTCGTAAAGATTACCTTTTTTATTTTAATTTGCCGAAAATTGCTCAATAGAAACTTATTACTTATAAAAGATATTTTTTAGAGAAAATGATAATAGTTAGTTACAATATTTCAACTCTAAAAAATATTTTTTAGTATTTAAATATTTTGTGGTAAATTTACTATTTATTTATATATTTTTAGTGTTTTTCTCTATTTTTTAGTGTTTAAATATTTAGTAGTAAATTTAGTAAAAAAAATTAATACACAAAAAAAAATTTTCTAGTGTTTAAATATTTTGAAGTTAATTTTTGTACAGGAACCTAGGTAATTACTATTTTAAGCTGAAAAATAACTCAAACGTTAAATATTTTCGAATGAGAAAATGATTTTGGTATTACGTATGTATGAGAATTTCGAGGGTAGCCCAGCCCCTTAAACTTTAAAGTCTCCATACTGACATTATGCTAATTCAGCGTTTGTCATCTGTCTGTTACCGTTTTGTGCGTGGACATACATTTAAATCTACAAAAGAATATACGAGTTTTTTATCTGGGTAACGAGCGGTTCCCGCGCTTTTTACGAATTTCAACGCGAACTAAGTTGCAAAAAACTCACACGTACAATACAATTTAGAGTAGCAATGCTCAAACTTTTTTGGTGGCGGAATCCTTTTAAAACGTGTCATTTTTTACGGACCCCAAAAAATAATGTTTTGTCACTTTGGGAGTAGCTGCTTTAGAATGAATTGTATTTGTGAGTTACCCGCAATTGTAGAGCCGCGATTGAACACAAATACATACAAAATATAGGCACTATAATAACGCAACTCCGTTGTGTCGAAATTCGTATATCACGAAGGAACCGTACATTTTTTTCGGAACAAAAACCAATTATTTAAACTATCCTATGTTCTTTTCTGTCTCTCAAAGTATGTCCATGGTCCAGACGACCATACCAAAGGGGTATGAAGATTTTTATATGGAGCCTGGCCAAGCAGTAGTCGGACAGTAGTCCGCCATTGTGTTTTTCCGCGTTTACGTATATTTTTTTCAAAAATAGATAGCTAACATCAATACAAACAAAAAAAAAGTATCACATTTCGAAGATTTGAGCTGCCAAAGTTGCAATATCTTAAATTGGTAAAACTTTGGCAGCTCATATCTTCGAAATGTGACACTTTACGTGGTTTTGTCTAAGATTATTTTTTGTTTCAAGTATTGATGTTAGCTATCCATTTTTGAAAAAAATATTCGTGAACGCGAAAAAACACAATAGCTGACAGTAAGTCGGCCAAAATGTTCGTACCCCTTTAATCATAATCGTTTATGTCGTTTAATAATATGCAAGTTACTGGTAGACAGGCTGACTTTTATAGCATTAAATAATATTTGTAAGGATTTATATAGTAAAGTAATGAGATGGTATGAGTCATGGTACATACCGTGCTAACGATAAAAAGTAAAAAACGTGCGCTATTTTCATTTTTCACTAGAAATCGATATCACGCTTATTTATTATCACAGCTCATTTTAAGAACACAAAAAAATTCCAAGCTACAGTAATCGATTATTATTATAGATAATATAATATTATTATATAGTATCCAGCTATTTCTGTCAATTTTGTCCGCGCAAAATAAAATATCACCATGCACCGTGCAGTTTCTCATGTTCTTTCCCGTAGTCTCTATCTTTGCATCAAATTTCTTTAAAATCGGTCCAGCTGTTTAATCGTGGTGCCATGACTAAGGAGAATATAGGGATTTACTATTGGAGATTAAAATATATTTTACTACAGTGTTAGTTGACGTGCGGGCGTCATTTAAATTAGGGTTGCTGAGGATTCCTCTTCCGCTTCCTCATAATGAGGAAGTTCCGCAATATTTTGGGTTCCTCAACCGTTACCGTATCCTCATAAATAAATTTAAAAAAAATACTCTTCCGCTATCGCTTCCTCAAAATTTAAGAGGAATTTATGAGGAATTTCACTGCGCATGCGCGTCGCGTATCCAATCATGGCAACGCACACGCGGGACACGCCAGATCGTGAGAATTGTATCATTCACTCATCATTTTTTGTGCGCGTGTGTTGTGTATGTTAACTGTGTGCCGACTGCCGAGTGCGAGTTTTTTGTTTCACATTCGATCGTGAACGTGTTTGGCGCTTACTAAGATTTTGTATGGGATTACCTACGGGATTACTCACTGGGCTGGGCTCACTCCCGTGAGTAGGTGGCGCTGTACAAAACCCATACAAAATCTTAGTAAACGCCAAATGCGTTCACGATCGAATGTGAAACAAAAAATTCACACTAGGCACACGAAATCCTCCTTAACTACTGGACCGATTTTGATGATTCTTTATTGTGTGTGTTTCGAGAATGGTTTAGAATTTAGATTCATAGTTTGGTCCACTGGAAGATGCCCTTTCAACTATTTTTTGTGTATTGTTATGTACAGACAGGACAAAGGCTTTGGTAGGTTGGGTTCGCTAGTATTTATCATTTCCTATCATCCTATTCCTCATCCGCATCCTCTAAATTTGCACGTGACAATTCCTCTTCCTCCTCCTCTTCCTCATAATCACTTCCTCAACAACCCTAATCTAAATCCGTTGCACCAAATTTCGTTTATCGCGCGGGAACCATACATTTTTCAAATTATCCTGCAAAATAGGTTCAACGGTTTTGACGTAAAGAAGTAACAGACAGACAGACAGACATACTTTCGCATTTACAATATTAGCATGGATTTCATACTACTCTAAAGTATAATTACATATTATCTAACGAAAGCGGAGTGATAGTATGCGGTAAATACCCAAAACCTTAGAATGCTTTAACAATTTATGAATTTAAAACAATCACGTACGAAATCAATGGCTTTTTGGAAAACGGATTTTTCACCATTACGTTTTGTTACATGCTTACAGAAGTTACAAGTTGTGTTATTGTTAAAGTAGGCTTATGGGAAAGCGTTCTTCTTTAGTCAATCATCATTAAAACCATGACGAGTCCTTCACACACCATCATAATGATAAGGTACAGATAACAAAATAATAATATTATGCTCTTTGCTAGGTTCACAACAGTATTTAGTGTTTACTGTTTATACTTATAAATTATAATATTTTGGTTCTACGTCGATCACGCGATTGCTATTAAAAACGCTCTAAGTATATTGATTTCGAGGCCTAAGAATAATATGATGAGAAATAAGTTATATCATGTTATTGTATTGAAAAAAATCATATGAAACATTATTCATTTCATGGTGCCTTTTTCAGAATTCGGCTAAGGGCCAACCCACACGTACCATAACCACACGACATCGCAACGACAAAATGTCGTCGAGCTGTGGTTACGTGTGAATGGTGTCGCTGCAGCATATTGTGGTTGCGTTGTGGTTCCGACAAAATGACGACGGCCAGTGGTTGAGATGTGGTTGCGATGTGGTTGCGACGTGGTTGCGTCGCGTGCAAGTCGAACTATTGTAGTTCGACTCCGGCTTTTATAGCGGAACACGTCTTGCCCAAAGTCACTTTATTGTTGCTATCCTTGATATAATATGTATTATTTTTTTACTTTGTTTCTTTTTGAGTCTATATCAATTTTGGTGTAAGAGAATTCCACATAATTTCTTCAGACTGGAAGCTTAAAAATCAGTCTTTTCGAATTGGCCTGGCCTTAAAAAATATTTTGTTTCCAATACTTCATTTTACGCACAGTAGATAACACGTTTTGAATTCCCACTTTCCAGGAAAATTGACGTTTATTTTACCTTCGAGATTTTTCGCAAATAAAAATGTTGTTCGTTTTATCAAAATGAAGCTACTCACAAAAAATTAGCTTGATGGTAATCAAATAAAAATTGTTCTAGGGCTCCCGGACTATATTATTTCCACGCCTCGTTTAAATTTCTAAATTTAAACGAGGCGTGGAATTTTTTCTTTCTTTCTTTCTCGTTAAAATTTCCTCCCCCCTGAAGAAATGAAAAACACAGGCGGCATGTCGTTGCATCGACGCAACGTTGTGGTTGCGATGTGGTTGCGACGTGGTTGCGACGTGGTTGCGATGTGGTCGGTATTTTACAAGTAGTCGACAACGTCTGCAAAATATGGTACGTGTGAATGGTCCAGTTCATTTACAATACGAAATATACGCCCGACCACGTCGTGTGTTTGTCGTGTGGTTGCGGTTGTCGTGTGGTTGTGGTACGTGTGGGTTGGCCCTAAAACTCAAATATTTCTGTACTCAATCTTCATAATTTTGAAGTCGGTGCCAGTTACAAATGTTTGAAACATTCTGGCATCTGGATTCAGCTATATCTGGTACCGACTTCAAAATTATGAAGATTGAGTACAGAAATAGTTGAGTTTTAGCCGAATTCGGAAAAAGGCACCATGAGATAGGAAAAATTATTTAATACTTTTTAGTTCATAAAAGGATATTATTATTGTTTTTACCTTGGAAGTCGGTTTTAATTTTTTGTTAAAAATAATAATTTATGACATTGTTGTACCTTTATAAAATGTTTGTTATGTTGCTAGGACCACTTTTATTTATTTTAATTAATTCGTTCGCATTATTGAATAGAAAGGTCGTAAAAAGTTTGTCTTGCGTTGGTGAAAACTAGAGGGACTATGAGCAGAAATCTGAATTTAAAGCAACATTAAAGAATATAAGCTCCAAAAATGTTTAATTTTTAAACCTATGTTTTTTTGCTGGAGGATACTAATAGTTTGTGAAAATCCCATTTTTTTTTTGTTTGAAAGTTGCCCCTTATAAATTTTCTAGCTAAGCTATAATATTATATTTAGGTCATCATCATTATTCGTTGGAAATTGCTTGATAATTTTAATTCTGTTTAGGTTTTCAGTTACCCCCGTAATTTTCAACTTTATTTACATAAGGTCTAAATGCTTAATAATATTTTTACCTAGGTTATAAATTTTATTAAAAAATACATACCAATTTTTAAAAAAAACTTTTTTTTTTTCACATTCGCGACACACAAGGCCAAGGATGCGCGCGCGCGTGCGGGTGTTCGCAGACTGGTGTGCCCGTCATCCGACTCACGTAAATATTGATGTGCCGGCCTGGAGATTACTCATCACACGTTTTTATGGAACTAGAGCAAACGAGCAGGGGAATTTGATGGGAAGACGTCAGATGATAACGGCAGACGCCTTATCAGCCTTTCTGGAACAACCCTTAGCCAAGATGTTTCTGTCATACGATACCTTTTGCCAAATTCCATAGCATCTTGGCTTATAGCTATTTTAGGTTTAGGCCCTACTTCGGCCGTATACTATTTTGGGCACAGAGTACCATCTATACTAATAATTGTTTGTAAGAGTTATTGTTTGTTTGTTTGATTGATTGATTCTTTGTTTGTTTGAACTCTTGAACTACTGGTTCGATTTGAAAAATTATTTTAGTGTTATATACTTAGTCCATTTATCGAGAAAGACCAAGGCTATATTTTATCACGTTAAGACTAACAGGAGCGAAGAAATAGAGGAAAATATGGAAAAAACGGGGGGAAATTATTTGAATGGGCTTATTTGAACGCACTAATCTCAGTAATTGCTGGTCCGATTTAAAAAATCTTGTTCACCAGTGTTAAATAGCCCATTTATTGAGAAAGGCTATAAGCTTTATTTTATCACGCAAAGTCTAATAGGAGCGTAGAAATAGAGAAAAATATGGAAAAAACGGGGGAAATTATTTGAAATGGCTTATGTGACGAACTACTGGAGCAATTTTTCTGTTATTTGGCACAAATAAGAAGTAGACCACGTTAAGGATCATAGGCTATTTTTCGTGGACTAATTTGTCTGTGAAATATCTAATTTACGCGGGCGAAGCCGCTTGGAAAGTCTAGTTTAGATAATAATTTTAATTACCAAGTCCTATGACAAAATAATATCTAATAAAAGAGCTAACTTTTCGATAAACTTACTTAGTTACGTGATGACTATAATTTTTTTCTGCAATGTAAACATCTTGGTGGTCAGTGCCGTAAATAGGGCGGTGCCACCGGTGCCCAGGCACAGGGCGCAGACTCTGGGGGGGCGCAAGAAAGGCCAGACCAGGGAGGCCTGTGGCCCTAGAAGCATTGCTCTGGGTACCTATAATATCTAAAAAAAACCGGCCAAGTGCGTGTCGGACCACGCGCAATATAGGGTTCCGTAGTACCGCTAGTTTTTTTTTTTTTTAATTTTTGTATGGTCAATGAATGTATATTTTTAACGTGTTTTTACACTACTAACAACATCATCACAGTTATTTTCAAAGGCATTTGAACGAAAGGTTCCTTTATACTTCGCTAAATACATTTTTTTAGTTGATCGACTATTACTCAATAACTTATGAAGTCTTCTTAGCCGTGAAAGTTTCCTATTAAATTCAGCAGATTGCCTACTCCCGTGAATTTTTTCACATTTCCAGAAGCATCCGTTTAGCTGGTAGAAGGGGGGACACTGGACTCTAGGACACTGGACTCTAACGATTATTTCCACTTTAAAACTTAATGTTTCACAAATGGATCCCTAAATCGGAAAATAATCTATGAATACTCGTAATATTTTTAAAAAACCTATCCAACGACACCACCACACGATAGGGTGGACGCGAAAAAAAAATTCATCCCCGCTTGATGTACGTACAGAAGGTACCATAAAAAAAATATTTTATTTAGATTTCATGTACCATTTTGTCGGCATCACTAATATGTGCATTCATGCCAAATTACAGCTTTGGAGGTCATAAGTCTCTGAGCAAAACCGCGGACAGACAGACAGACAGACGGACAGACCGAAACTATAAGGGTTCCTTGTTGACTACGGAACCCTAAAAAACAAGGGCGCAGTTATAGAAGCTCGCACAGGGCGCAAAAAAGGCTATTTACGGCACTGTTGGTGGTCATCACTCATCATCATCATAATAGTTCTTGATGGTCAATTAGTCATCCATCATCGTCCACCTTTCTATACAAAAAATTGTAATATGTTACGAGGCAGAGCTAGCATTTAAACATTATATTCTCAGAAGCCCCAAAATGCCAATTGCGAACTGTGTTTTTAAGCTAAAAGTGCATATTATTATCATTTTGGTAAAACCCTAATAAGGGTAAAGCCAGTATTACTTTCTGGACTCTCGTATCTTCGCACTACTTGTTACATGCTCATTAGTCATTAAGTTGATAGTCATTTTTATTTTTAACTAGGATCCCAAAAATTCCAAGTCAAAACTAGAGTCCAAAAATCCTGTCAGCGATGGAGACCGGCTCTACACATTTATGCAAAGTTATATTTTTTATTGGCTCTGTAAAAGTCGCCATAAACACAAATACATACATTTCAAAAATATATAATTTTAGAAATATCTAGAAGATATATTTATTAGCAGACTATCATAAAGTAAGCACAAATTACTATGGTAAGCCATTTATAATTATCAGCTGGAGCATAGAATATGTAGGTACAAAAAAGTTTGTCAATTTTAGGGTATAAAAAGATTAAAAATATATTGTTGCATTTATTCAGCACTGCAGGTCAATTAACAATCATTTAATAAGAATGTGGGCCTGTGTCCTACAAGTAGCCCCAGCAAGACGAAAATTTGTTTTAGACTTTCATGTTTTGTTTCAATCTTTTAATCATGAATGAATCAAATGATAACAACAGGTGATTGCAAATTTTGCAATTTACTTCTTACCTTCTATTTTGTCCCTATCACCACATTCTACATAGTATCTACCTACTAAATAGTGTTTTTGCGATAGATAATAATATTATGTAGAGCTATCACGCACTTACAGGATTTGTAAAAAGTGATAATTAATAAATAATAATTGTTTTAATGGTCAAACACGTCTTCGTACTCACTCTCCTCATATTCTCAGCGAGCGAGTTCCGATCGCGCGTGGAGTACAGTTTAAAGAGTTTATCTACCACCCACCCTCTGTCCGGTTTATTCTGATTTTTGTTACTAGTTCAAAGACTTTCCAGCGCGTTCCTCGAACTCCGTGACATCATTTTATATTACAGAATATGACAACTTTTGTCGTGATTGTTAATCCTAGCTTACTGGAGTTATATAATATAGCTGTGGTGGAATTGTGTGATAAACCAAAGCCCGTTACGTCATTTCTATAGGAGTCATAGGAATATTATAATAATAATCTGTAATCAATTAAAGTGGACCATATAATGAACAAGTTAATTGGATTAGGGTGTGGATATGAATTTATTTTGAGCGAGCGGAGAAAGTGACGATTTCTCTGAGCGGTCCTCGCTTGCTCCTTATCAGGTTCCACTCTTTGTCACAGCTTTAAATAAATAATTTATGCCACATAACTGTGTTAAGCGTTTTATTTTATTGTTATATTGGAAAAGTATAATGTTATCACTTTTCGCCAGTTCGCACTTTCCCTTGCGCTAACATAGAGATATAATACAAATGTATATTTTACTGAAGGTCTGTAGTGGAATCAGTATATTTAAGGGCCTGTTTCACCACTACAGATTCTCCATACTCCATCTGTCAATTTAAGTGGTAGATAGCCTTTTCAGGAAGCGGTGAAACAGGCCTTAACTGAAGTTGCGGAAGCAGAGCCTATAGCAATTGTCTTGTTTGCTCCATAGTCTATACCCTGTATTATGCTGTAGAGTATAAACTATAAATGACGCTATAAAGCGTCATTTATAGCAAGATCTAGTACGAGAGTAGAGCACGGTAGTCAGGCAGCAGGCTATGCACTTAAGAGAATCTTCATCATCTGAGGGCACAGCAGTGCCCCAGCCAAGTATAGAGCCTTGGCACGGCTGTACCATACTTTTATCGAAGCTTTATTATCGATAGTCTGGCTCTTACTGGCTATTGAAATATGATGAAATAATATCATGTTAGCTTATATTTAGGATTTGCTGTAAGAGTGGTATTTATTGATAGCAAACCTTTACAAAAAAAGTGTAGGCAAGGCACTTTTCTCTACATTTTTTATCACTGTACATTATTGTTAGATAATCCATTACTAGCGGCTCTGAACCTAGCCTTATGACCCTGAAAACTGTTCTATAAAGTTTTAACAATGCAGATTGTAGACCATGTCTAATCGTCCTTCCGGATTAAAATGCGATAATATACATCAAGTACACATTGATGTTTTTGTGATTTAATTACCGGTATTTGGGGAAATAAATTACCATAATTTTTACGAAACATTGAATTTTGATGCCTTTGCGTGGCCGTAAGTAGGTATCTCTGTAAACACAAATTCTACCAAACCAATTCAAAAGACAACACGTTACGCAAATGGGTGCTTAATTTTTTTATGAGTTTTGCGGTTCCCACTATGGTACTTGTTTAAGTTTTGATTTGTATGCACCGCAGTATTATCAAATGCTGTAAATAACTTTAACACGTGCAAAAGTTAGCAAATCGATTTCGCTACAATCACGTTTTCGCAGCGGACAACAATCTGGCAGAATAACGGACTTTCGAGGGGTTTTGACTTTTATATTTGGGTTCCGCCTATAGTCGGTAGTCAATGCTTGGTCAATGTATGTAATGACTAATGACTAATGAGCAAACCAATGATGAATCAGAAAAATATTGTTCCTAATGTTTAAAAAAGTTTTACTTTGCACCTCCATCGGCAGCGGCATCGTGAGTTGGCAGATACAGTAAATTTTCAATTGTTATGGAATATGCGGCAGCCGGCTGCCGTTTGGGGATTGATGGATTTAGTAACCTTTTTTTTTGTTGCGCAGGGGAAACCTTTTATGGGTACCACGGGTTGGGGATGTGCCTCAGTTAAGCTGAAGCACCCCGGGGGTATGTGGGACTCCCGACTTCGGGTTCACTTACTAAAACCACCTGCGGTTTGCCTTCAGCCATATACGGAGGGATATCCTGGATTCCTGGATCTGTCTAACACAGGTTGGATAAAGTAACCTGCAGTGGATACTTTAGTACCTACCTAATTAGTACTAGGAACGCATAGATATAGTTACTACAACGTAAAACATTATTTTTACTACACGGAACCCTAACAACGTGTGGCAGGCCAAACACCTGATCAATCCTCTTTTTAGTCGTATAAAAACTTGCGAGCAATTGTAAACTAAACGTTACCAAATTTTTTAATCGCAAAGTACAAAAACCCGAAGCTTGTCTATAGTGACATCATTTAATTTTACGCAGCGGCAGGCGGCCATACAGCGGTACATGAAAATTTTCTATCTTTGTTGTTAACAAAATATAGTTTTTAGAGTAACAAAATACCTACTTAGTATCTATACATGACGTACCTACACGAAAGAAAGCCCAATTTGATTTTTTTTACTTCCATAAAAGGATAGGGTAGGTTGTTTTTAGATTGTTTGGTACCTAAATAGATAAATACATGTACAAAACGTCCTGAATAATATAATAATCAATTTAAATTGTTTCTACAGTATAAAAACAATGATTCGCCGTAGATAATCTGTAGGTATGTTATCGATTAAACTCGGAATCACGATTTTTTAACTTCACGATATCGGATCTGTTAGCAACGAATACCTAATAGTATCTACACGTGTAACTAATTTTTTTTTTATATATCTCTACAGTTTATTATCGAGGAAGTAAAGAAGTCCAGGTCTTAGTAGGTTAATTACTGGGGTTGAAATTTGTTCTTCATTAAAAAATATTTCGGAGTTTTAACTTTCAAAAGCATAGGTACCCGTAACCCGGGGGCCGGGATGCAGCTGACTGCTGATGTAATGGCTGACATGTTATATACCTACCCCAAACTTTCTACTGCTAAAGTTAGGTAAATTATTATTTATTATCTTTCCTAGTATCTACCTTTTCATCCTCGGTCGGCAACGCGCGGCCCGCGAACGTTTTACTTGCGGCCCGCGAATGTTTTGAGAATAAATTATAATTAGTATCTTAAAGTAAAAACCGGCCAAGTGCGTGTCGGGCCGCTAGTTTTTGAAAATGTTTGTATGACTATGGTCAATGAATGTATATTTATAACAATCATCTCAGTTACTTTCAAAGGAATTTGAACGAAAAGTTCCTTTATACTTCGCCGAATACATTTTTTTAGTTGATCGACTATTACTCAATAACTTATGAAGTCTTCTTAGCCGTGATAGTTTTCCTTTTAATTTCAGCATATTTCCTACTCCCATGAATTTTTTCACATTTCCAGAAGCAACCGTTTAGCTGGACGTAGAAGGGGGGGACACTGGACTCTAACGATTTTTTCCACTTTAAAACTTAATATTTCACAAACGGATCCCTAAATCGGATAATGATTTACGAACACTCATAATAGTTTTAAAAAACCTATCCAACGACACTCCACACGATGGAGTGGACGTGAAAAAAAATTTTCATCCCCGCTTGATGTGTATGGAAGGTACCATAAAAAAAAAATTTAAAAGATTTCATGTACCATTTTGTTGCCATCATTAATGTGTGCATTCATGCCAAATTACAGCTTTGTAGGTCCTATAGTCTCTGAGCAAAACCGCGGAGAGACAGACAGACGGACAGACAGACGGACGGACAGACCGAAACTATAAGGGTTCCTTGTTGACTACGGAACCCTAAAAATAATGTTTTCTAATATTGCCATCGTTATCGCAACTTAAAAACGTAGCTGTTTGTGTCATTTTGTAATAAAAACTTTGGTCATTGTCTGAATCCCCTTATAATAATAATCTCTCTTACAAATTTTAACAGCTCACTTTTTACTAGTGCCATAGGTACATCAGAGAGGTTGAACTTTTTTTTTAATTGTGGTTTAGAAAAGCCCTCATTATGCATAGGTATTGGGATTATAGGGTTAAAATACTATGCCTGCGGCCCGCCTCTAGTTTGTTTTGCCACCTTGTAGCCCTTGCCTGCCAAAAGATTGCCGACCGCTGCTGTAGACTGTATAAGAGTATGTTTATGGTACATCGGGGTAAATAACACTTACTGTTTTTATTGTTCTGTGATTATCAAGGTTCAATATTATGCTTGTAGTCTTGTAATGTACAGCGGCTGACTCGGTAAAATCCCAAGATTTACCGATTATCACAACCTGCGCGTTCTTCGTGTGGTAATATGTAGATAGCACCATTATTACAATATGTCAATCATGAAGGTCGACCTAGAGGCTAGAGTCGCAACGATACGGGTGACATAGCCTACTTAATATTACGATTTCATCTCAGATCTAATTTACAAGGAAAATAAATAATATACGTGTTACGCACTTGCTGATTCTTATTTCTAAATGCTTGGCTATCGCCATTGATAAAACGATTTGATCGGTTCTGTGGAGGAGCCAAAAGCCTTAGGCATCCATTAGACGGTAGGTTCCTCGTCAGTCAATTCCATCAATCATAAATTATGTTCGACTGATGGTGACTGATGGACTGACGAATCCAGATTTTCGTCAATCGCCGTCAGTCACGCTCTTACACGGTAGGTTACCCATCAGTCACAGTCATGACTATGGTAAAACTGATAGCAAAACCTAGGCCGTCTAATGCATTGATTCCCAAAGTGGTCCAGGTGGTCCCCCAGGGGTCCACTGGATCCCGACAGGGGGTCTACGCTTGCGTGGAAGATAAATGGGGGTCCACGAGTCGTTAACGGGGGTCTATAAAAATTAGATGACCCGACTTGACTTCTCCTATGAATATAGGCAGACAATAATATTCTGCCGTCCTCAAGCTAAAAAGCCGTTAAGTACAAAAACTACTTTTTGAGTTATGATAAAAAAACGCGGCAATTTTTTGAAAAGCGTGCTACTTTCTTAAAATGTCAAAGTAATGATTTTGTCGGAGATTTTTTGCCGGTAATACGAAAGAGTGAGGTTGTGTTTTGTATTATTTTCCTAAAATTGTGTTATTTCGGTTTTTAATGTGTAACGTTGGTGGAATATTAACCATTAAAATATATTCGATGTCGTGCACAAGTGTGGGCACTGGGCAAGTGATACAACTTCAAGAAACGTGCCATTTTGTGTTCCCTTCAAAATTCCATCGAAAGTTTTAGTAAAGGATCTACCACTTTACTAAAATAACTGACTTGACTCCTTGACTTTACCGACTACTTTTTTAGACTTTTACTAGACTTTCATGTTTCAACTTGACGATAATCTATAAAAACGACTTTATATTATTTTGTAAGCTTTTTACAAATTTTTTTCCCGCCATAATATTTTACTTGACACTGGCCATGGCTAAAAAGCCGAGCGCCATAATAAAAAAATTATTTTGTCAAAGTGACATTGACATTTGACGTACATCGCAAATCCAACCAAATGTCACAATATTGTTTTCACTTTTCTCAAGCCTCGAGGTTTTCTTCGCGTTATTTACGAATGTTTTATTAGATTCTGATCTCAATCTGTAAATAAATGTTTTGTTATGGTAAATTAAGTAGATTTCATCAAAAGTGACTTTCGTTTAACATGGCTACCTCAAGTGAAACATCTGATCAAAACGTAAAATCAAGGCGACCAGCTGGTAGGTTTATTGATAATGTCACACCCGTCTGACCTCATAAAATCGATAGTAAAACGTATTCCTGAAACTTTACAGAGTCAGCTTTCAAACAGCAACGTCTACCGGCATGGCAACCGATACTTACGGCGGGCACTGTCCTACCAACGTTTTTCGTAATTGGCATCGCGTTTATACCCGTAGGAATTGGTCTACTGTATTTTTCAGATGAGGTAAAGTCATTTCATAACTATCATACCTTACAATACTAAACATCATAAAAAATCAAGCTCAATAGTCAATGCCCAAGATTCTGTTTAAATGTAGTGTCCGACCGAAACTTCGGCTACCTTCGGCCAAAAAAAACACTTTCGGTAAAACCTTCGGCTTCGGACTAAAACCCGGCCGGAGCCGAAGGTTTTGCCGAAGGTCCGAGCAACCATCGAAATTGAACAAACTGTTACAAAAGACTAAGTGAGTAGTGACTAGTGAGAGAGCGACGGACCAGTCGTGTATGCAGAGGCCGCTGGGAGTCACTGTCAAATACAATAAACAAAAATCTTAATTATTTATTAAATTATTAAGAAGATTACTAATAAATATAAGATTATTAAACCGTCGATCACCAACTCCTGGAAATCTTTTGTTATTGCGGCCCATATGGGCCTTACGGGGCTTGATGGGATAACCCATCAAGCCCCTTATGAACACCACCGGTGACCGCAACAACAATAGAATAACAATATATTTCCAAAAATCTGCGATCAAAGGATTAAGGGCCGGGACACAAAAACACGGCACGGCGCCGTACGGCGTTGTACGACGTCGTGCCATAGAAACTCACATAGAAGATCAAGATGAGGCGACGTCGTACGACGCCGTGCCGTGGTTTTTTACGACGCGCGTCGTGGATTGCCACGACACGGCGCCCTACGACGTCGTGCCGTGTTTTTGTGTCCTGGCTCTAAGAATTTAGTGTTTGTTTATTTTATTTATTAGTCTAGTTTCGGTCTGGTTGATTAAAAGAAAGACTGATTGATTGGTCTAATTATTGCAATATGTGAAATAATAAAGACATTTTTTTAATTTACAATTAATTAATAAATAAATCACAACTTTTATTACTACTCTAAAGCAACTTCTGTTTAATGAGACAGTCAATATTATAACCCATCCATATTGAAGGTAGGTTGAGGTAAACCATCAATATTGAAGTTTTGAAAGAATTTTAATATTAATTGTAGCTTGTAGACAATATATGTATTAAACAAAATTAATTACTGAGAGTTGAGAGATTAAGATTATAAACCTTCGGCTTCGGCTCCGGCCGACGGTTGTGGGTGGCTATTGCCGATTAATCTGCTTCGGCTTTGGCCAAAAATAGACCTTCGGTCGGACACTATTTAAATGCATTGAGATGTTTTAAATGCAAATTGATTTCTTCAGGTAAAGGAGCATGTTATAGACTACACAGACTGTGTAAACGAAGATAATATCACATGTGCACAATTCATTAAGGAAAATAACATGGAGACATGTGTCTGTCAAATACCGTTCAATTTAACTGAAGACTTTATGGGTGATGTCTACTTCTACTACGGACTGAGTAACTACTATCAGAATCACCGAAGATATGTCAAATCAAGGTAGGTTTGAACATGACTTTTTGCTGGCAAGAGCCTTAATATTTGTAACTTTACTTTTAATAAAACATAATACAACATAAGTTAAACAATTTATTGTCTATTGCACTGAAATAGTCAACAGACCCTCAATCGACAAGGACAATTTACATTGTATACCATAACCATAATTGTGCTACTAAAACATAAGAAGAATAATTTATCTCAATATTACTACTAGAGATGACAATCAACTGCTTGGCCGCTTGTCTCTGACTCCCTCTTCGGACTGTGAGCCTTTTGCATATGCCGAAGAAGATGGAAAACTGAAACCTGTTGCACCATGTGGTGCTATCGCTAATTCACTGTTTAATGGTAAGAATTACTATAAAGTATTAACAGATGAATAATATATTATAACCTCCTTCGTTTGGAGGTGGTAATTTTTTTTTTTTTCTATTCAAAATGTTACTTTTCTATCGACATTAAATCCTGTGGTTGTTTAATGTTTTAAAAACTCGGCTTTAATTTTGTGTTTCAAGTTCGTGTCTTATACAATGTAATTAAAATTAATACTTACTTCATTGTAATTCATATTATGCAAGTAACAAAAATTTTTTTTCAGACACTTTAACTGTAATTTCTCAAGATTATAAAAACACAGAAGTACCTGTTCTGAGGACTGGCATTGCTTGGACCTCTGACAAAGACATCAAGTTTAGAAACCCACCAGGGGACGATCTTGAAGTTGGTAAGTCTACTAATCTCTATATTTAAGCATTTGTGACGAAAAGGGTTTTAAATAATAAATTAGCAAAAAAAATCGAAAGTGATAAAAGGGGAAGTGCTAATTTTTAACCAATTTGGAAATAAAAAGATTTACATTGCATATGAAACTAAAAGTTCTACTTGTTTCTAGCATTTGCAAACTTCACCAAACCAATAAACTGGCGTAAGCATGTTTGGGAGCTCGATCCTGAAAACAAAAATAACAATGGATTCCAGGTAAGTTTGAAATTATTTTTTACTTCAATTTCTTATGAATCAAAAGATTACTTCGTGTGTCGTCGATGCTTTTTCGATCAACGAAACGAGACCGTTTATCGTTCATCGTAAACTACACACACCGGCATATTTAGCGGAACATAAAAAAAAGGTTTGTTATAAGTATCATATAAGGTTGCTGGCTGGTTTATACGTCATTTAATTAAAAAAAAAAATTTTTCAAATTAGGAAAACAATAGAACATCACATTTTATGCAATTGTTTTAATTTTATTCGAATATACCTTATGTAGAGCGAACTTCGAGTATTTCTCCCTTCTGAATTTTATTTAAATTTTTCATTCAAATATTGTTTTTTTGTAAAAAAAAATTAATCTTGTATCTTTTTGGAGTTGAGGAATGAATTATGCCTGACTTAGACCCAACGGAGATTGTCAGGGCACTCGAAATGCGAAGATTTGGTCTAACATACAGATTAATAGCCAGATATCTTCGTCGGTCCATCGCAGTGTCAAACGATTCAGGGAGACTGGCACTTATGTGAGAAGAGCAGGACAAGGCAGAAAAAGACGCACTTCGAGTAGGGATGACCGTTTCATTCGGCTTCGTGTACGTAGGAACCCCCGTTTGACGGCCGTCCAAGCCCGACATGAGTTAGAAGCAGTGCGGGGAGTAACCGTAAGTGAGCGTACGGTACGAAGAAGATTAGAAGAATCTGATTTGGGTTCATTTGTGCCCGCCAAGGCTCCAAGGCTCGAGGTAAATCATCGTAGAAACAGGTTAACTTTTGCTCAGGAATATCGACTTTGGAATGCGGACCAATGGAGTAAGGTATTGCTTAGTGATGAGTGCAGAATTCTCTTAAATCAAATTGACAGCAGGCAGAGAATATACAGACGCAAAGGAGAACGTTACATTCAGACAAATTTTGAAACTACAGTTGCATACGGTGGTGGATCAATAATGGTTTTGGCGGGCATTTGTTTGAGAGCTCGCACAGACTTGGTAGTGATTGACAGAGGGAGTCTGACTGCGGACCGCTATATCAGAGAAGTTTTAGAAGAAAATGTCGTACCGTTTGCCCCATATATCGGTGACGATTTTTAATGCAGGATAATGCTCGGCCGCATACCGCTCGGGCAACTCAAGCTTATCTTGATGATATAAATATCACTGTTATGGAGTGGCCGGCGAGATCACCGGATATGAACCCAATAGAGCACGTTTGGGCCTTGCTGAAAAGAAAAGTTAAGTCAAGAATTCCAGCTCCTACCAACGTGGGTGAACTGCGAATCGCCGTAGTCGAGGAATGGCGGAGACTATCCCAGGAGACCATCGATAACATAATTCTCAGTATGCCTAGACGGTTAGAAACTTTAATAAGAGCACGTGGAGAAAATACGCGATATTAATCACCATTTTTTTTAATTTAATTAATTGTTATTTTAATAATAATTTTCACTTTTCCCGGTTACATGAAAAGTTCAAAAATGTACCATTTTTCACAAATAGCCTTTACTCGCAAATTTTGTTCATAATGTGATCTAATTTTAAGTAAAACAAATGAAATTTTAAATAACAAAAGAAGTGTAGTAAGTAGATTTTAAAATAAAACCATATTTTTTAAATTATGGACCTTTTTTTGTGTTCCGCTAAATATGCCGGTGTGTATAGTTGAAGTAACTAAAAAGAGTAAAATTATTATTTTTTAACAAAAAATTGAACCCAACTTCCAAAGTAAAAACAACATTCTTAAAATGATTTAAAAAGTATGAAATAATTTTTTTTCTAGATTAGTGCCTCTTTCAAAATTCGACTAAATCTCAACGAATTCTGTACTCAATTTTCATTCATTTGAAGTCGGTACCAGCCCAGAACTGAGATACTCGACATAGAACTTAGCCAGTACCGACTTCAAAAGAATGAAAATTGAGTACAGAATTCGTTAAGATTTAGTCGAATTTTGAAAGAGGCACTAATCTAGAATAAAAATTATTTCATACTTTTTAGATCATTTTAAGAATGTTGTTTTTACCTTGGAAGTCGGGTTCAATTTTTTGTTAAAAAATTATAATTTTACTATTTTTAGTTATTTACAAGACAAGGCTTTATGCGTAGATAACCACTACGAATTTATATTGATTAGTGTAAGCGAAATTGTGGTAAATGCTTGCAGTTATCTAAGCGATTCTGCAATTTCCAAACTTTTATCTTTAAAGGTTCAGGTTCTGTTCAGTGTCTTTGGACCAAGAGGCACCTTCGTATGAAATTTCTCTTATTCGTAACATAATTATTACTTATGTTTAAGTTATTAGAAACAACATTTTAACCACTATGAGTGTTTTGATAAATTTTAAGGATTTTCTTCAATTGCTCATAGATCCCATCATCAGCTCACCACTTTTGTAATCTATACATTATAAAACAAAGTCGCTTTTTTTTCCCTCATGTTCCTTTGTTCCCTTTAATCTTTAAAACTACGCAACGGATTTTAGTGATTCTCTCAGTGTTAGATGAGCCATACTTTATCGAGGAAGGCTATAGGCTATATTTTATCACGCTGAGACTAATAGGAGCGAAGAAATAGAGGAAAATGTGGAAAAAAACGGGGAAAATTATTTGAAAGGGCTGACTTGAACGCGCTGATCTCAGGAAATACTGTCCAGCAATCGCGCTAAATGTTTTCAACTGAACCGCAAATGAAACTCGGACGTTGATCGACTTTTGGAACGATTCGGTATCGCGCTAACGTTTTGACAGTCAGTTGAGACGTTACTGAACCTCAGCCCAAGCGCAAACGCTGTCAAAACAAAAAGTTGATACAAAGCTACTTCTACTCGCACGTTTCTGAAACGTTTCTTATTTTGGTGTGTTAAATTGACGAAAATCGATGGAAAAATATAACATAATCTATAATAATAGGCTACTTGACCTATTTTTTTTCTTCATTCTAATCGCTTCTTAATCATTCATTTTCAGTAAAAAAACTAATATTTTAATATTTTAAACAGTAGAAACCCATAAAAATGTTGATTGAAAAATATGCCCTATATATGGCGCCGAAAACACTGTCCGCCATTGTGCCGCCATAGTGTGACGTCATGTTTTTGTATTTTATACTTTCTTTATTGAAAAAAGTTTTATGTGCTAAACGTACGAGTCTAACAGTGCTTAAAAAATTTAAAAAAATTTAGAAATCATTTGTAATGTTGAACACTTTTGTAGAAAAGTTTTGGCCATTTCATTTCCTAACTACAATAAACGGAGATAATATATTATAAAACTGATGTTTTATTTGAATTATTCAAGAAAATATATTTTATAAGTCGTTCTAGGCTTATTCATATTATTTATGTCCAAATAAACTTACATATAACGAGCGCGATAAATAAAAGATATTAAATTACAAATGGGATGATGTCACATCCAGATCGGAAGTACCGCAAAAGCGTTTTCGTCAGTACAATTCCTATTTTCATAAAATCATATTTTCAAATCGACTTTATTTATGAATATTTCACGATAAGGGTGAAATACAGTTTCCTAGGCCAAGTTCTACTAGAAATATGCATTTTTTCAATGAAATTAAATATATGTCAATTAGCCTATTAAATTATAATATAAGCTTATGTTTTACTTCAAAGCTCTTCAAAGGACTATTTGAGTTTGTTAAAAAGGGAATTGAACTTTGACATTACTTACATACTTCTTTACGTAAATGTTTTCTATGCCACAAAAAACTTTTGTCACAACTTCACAAGTCACATCTCAACACGGCTTTTGTAAATTAAAGTAAAACAATATGAATTTAACTACGTAAATTATAAACTCCAAGTAATAATCATCCACAAATCACAATAACTACTTGAAACAACTTCACTCGTGTCATATTCATTCGTAAATAAACAATTTATCAATTGACCAATTAACGCATCGGAAAACATATGTCCATAATTAAACCAATCAAGATTAAATCAGAAGGGCGCTGATTGGTCCGCTGCAATGTCTGTCTAAAGGTCAAACGTTGCGCTCCGTTCAAGTTCCATCTAAGATTGAGTTACGGTTGGAACGTTAGCACGATACTGAAATTTGTTCAGACGCAGCGGAACCGAACCGTAACTGAACCACAACCAAAGCAGATGTGAACCTGAATTAAAACGTTTAAAAATAACGCGATTGCCCTGCTGGTCCGATTTGAAAAATTCTTTCAGTGTTAGATAGCCCATTTATTGAGGAAGGCTATAAGCTTTATTTTACTACGCTAATACTAATAGGAGAATGTGGAAAAAACGGAGGAAATTATTTGAAAGGGCTTATCTCACGAACTACTGGAGCAATTTTTATGTTATTTGGCACATAAGAAGTAGAACCACGTGAAGGATTATAGGCTATCGATTTTGATCATTTTTTTAGTGGCTATATATTTTATACCCGTGCGACGCCGGGGCGGGTCGCTAGTTGTTATATAAAATTAAGATTATACCCTATACAAAAACACAAGACTTTTGAAAATCGGTCCACAAACAACGAAATAATCAACGGAAACTTCTGCTTCGATGCAAAATATCACGAAAAGTACCAATAATTGGGCCACACTGTGATGACCCATGGTATAATTATGGTTTTGATGATGATGATCAATCAAATTGATGTGTTGGCTTATGCTTTCAGTTGTTCAAACATCGCCGAAATCCCCGAACCTGTATCTATAAGGATTCAAAAGTTCTGTTAGGTACCTTCGGATCCAGGGTATAACCTGGTGCAAAGTCTTACTTTTTGGTAGCATTTACCTCGATTCCGCAAGGATCCCATCATCAGATCACCACTTTTGTGAACATGGCACCAAATTCGGATTCAACCCTGTACAATAACAAAAGAATCATGAAAATCGGTCCACAAACGGCAAAGTTATGGTTGAACATACAAAAAGAAATATACAGACGAACATATAACCTCCTCCTTTTTGGAAGTCGGTTAAAAACAGTGCTTTTTTCGACGAATACTGAACTGAGCGATAAACTATGACAAACAAAGTAGTTTTTTTGACTAAACGACTTTCAGCATTAACTGTTTTGACAAACGTTGTCGTTTGCTGATCGACGCGAAGAGTGATAACGACGAGACGGTTAAATCTGTGAGCGATGAAAATGAACTTCTCTACATACTTTTTTCCAGGCTTAGGACTGGCAGGCAGGCAGGTTCATTACTGAAATTTTACATTTTCTTAATTACTTAATTTAAAATTATATGAATATATCACCATTCACCACCCGTCCCCTCGTCGCGTCGCGATAAACGGTCTCAGTCGCGCGCGCGCGCACACCGTTCCGGCATGGCAACCGTTCACGCATAAACCTATGTAGACCTATGTAGCCTGAAATAAATAAATAAATAAATAAACCAGTTTATCAGTAGGCGCTAAATTAGTTTACCCGTTCATGACTAATAAACAGTTTAATAAAACGGTTCGTTCATTCAACGCCCATCCCTACAAAAGATGGCCTCTTAGGTATTAATCGTAAAATTTAAATAACAAGTATTTTTTTAAGTTAGCACACTAGGCTTTTAAAACAACAATTACACACAGATACACTATCACAAACTTTAAAGTGCGTTATGGATCATATACTTAGGGTTAAAAAATGTTTTTTTAGAACGAGGACCTGATAGTGTGGATGCGCACGGCCGCGCTGCCGACATTCCGCAAGCTGTACCGCCGCGTCGACCACAACCACGACGGCTTCAACGTCGGACTCGTCAAGGGACAGTACACGCTGCGGGTTGAGTACAGTGAGTATTGCAATCTTTTTAGTAGCAATCCTATGCTGGCTTCTCACGGCGCGTCATATCACGAGCAGCGCCGCTCCGAGCCGATTTGTACGAGCGAGTACGAGCGCCGAGCCAACAGGCAAGTAAGCGTTACCCGTTCTCACGGCGCGTAATATAACGTGCCGCGCCGAGCCGCGCCTTTGAAGTTACCGACTTCAATCGGATCGGACGCGTCTGCTCGAGCCAGCCCGCACCACCCCCTTCACACGACACGTGGCTGGCGCCCGTGAGAAGCCAGCATTATAAACTGCATGGTACTACTATAGGGCTGCTGTTGTGCTAAAATAAATTAGCTAGAATATTAAACATCATAAATATAATATTAATTTTTGTACTGTCAGAAAAATGTATTCGTCAGTAGATGGCGGACCTACGCATTGACCAACATTGGCTATTAGTCAATTTCTCTTATGGTACTTCTACATGCAACTGTTTGTTATAAATAGGACTGTTAATTAATGAAAACCAACTTTAACTCATTCACTGCCTTTCCGAAAAGTAACGATGTTACCCAGGTGCCGCCATACCATATTATGCAGCCCGCCCATATCGGCGGTCCCGGCATCTCGATTGCGTATTCTTGCCCGCCCATTGGCCTTTTCGGCATGAAGCTTCAGATTCTGACATAAATCGTTTCAAATGCTCTGATAATACATGTACTGTATCGTTAACGTGACCATACGTCCGGCTTTGGGCGGGACAGTCCCGCTTTCAGGCAGACTGTCCCGCTGTCCTCCGCGAGGCGGAAATTGTCCCGCTTTTGCAAACAGACTAAACGACAATAATTGAAAAGTATTTTTATGTTTGAAATGCCCGTGCAATGCCTTTTTTCCGTTGGGGAAATGCATTTACGCATCCCTGGCGGTCTGGGGATGGCATGGCCACCGGGGTATGTGGGACTCCCTGGATGAAGGCCGCGCCCGGGCATACCCATTAAAACCCCAACGGTATTCCTGCTCTTCCGCTTTAGGCAGAGCCACGGGATACGCGGAATACACAACCGCGACCCTGCCAGCGAATGCCTTTAGGCTTCAGTGCAAGCTGTTAGGCCCAGCCCGTGCAATGCCTGGAAGTAGCGCATACAGACAACAAACATAATTATTCTGCCATATTTTGCTCGATATGAATAACTACACGTTCCGCGCGGTAATAGCCTTCATCGATAAATGAGCTATCTAACACTGAAGGAATTTTTCAAATCGGACCAGGAGTTCCTGGATTAAGCACTTTGAAATACATTGGGGGGGGGGGGGGGGAGGATTCTGTATTTGTCCCGCTCTGACAAAAAATAATAATGGTCACATTATGTGTCGTGCGTAAAACGTGTGTGTGCAGTTTAAAATCAACCCGCCCAAGAGCGGTCTCGGCATGTGAGCTTAACAAAATTGCTCGGCTCGGCACTGAATGGGTTAACTTTAGTTCCATCTGAGACTTCAAATTAGGTACAGATCTCTTTCGGTTTAACATACACATATACACACATAATATTTTTACAGATTACCCAGTGAAAGAGTTCAAAGGCACCAAGTCGTTCATTGTATCGACGACGTCGCTGCTCGGAGGCAAGAACCCGTTCTTGGGTGTGGCTTACGTGGTAGTGGGTACGCTGTGTCTGCTGCTCGGTATTGTGCTACTCGTTATACATGTGCGGTGCTCTAAGAGGTGAGTACTGTAACATACAAAATGTCGTAATGCTAAGTACTCACATACGGTTGTCGGTTTTGCTCGATAGTTTTTCTCCAAATCGAGTAATAATTACTGTGTGGACCGCAAAACTCACAACTCGAAGGCTCGCATCGGGCCAGCTCGAAGGCTCGCATCGAGCAGGCTCGATGGAATTAAATATATCGATTTAGCCCATCAAGCCCCGTGAGGCCCATATGGGCCGCGATAACAAAATATTTCCAGGAATTGGCGATCGACGAATTGAAGTAAAACTATCGAGCAATGCTGAATGTGTGGACGAAAGCCCGAGCCGTGGTTTTTACTCTACGTGATTGCTAGATCGAGCAAAACCGTATGTAAGTACTTAGCACAAGGGATGCCGATAGGATTGAAGTTTTATAAAGCTTTCTATTGACTAAACCTCGCGGTTATCGTTACAATTTTAACATTTGATATTATGAAGTTTTAAAACGAGTTTTTAGTTTGGTTTGTACTCTGATCGTAAAATAGTGCTAAAATGGTATACTCACAGTGACAGGCGTTTTCAAAGTTATATTTGTCTAATATGTGGGTTATCGTCGTCCTTAGTCCACATTATACAAACCCACAGTAAAAAAACGTGTGGCACTCGAGGACTGCCGCGTTAAAGCTATTGCATAGCATTTTTTATCAACTTATGCAATTATAATTCGCATACGTCTAGTCGCACGCACAAAAACACCGTGCCGAAGTGTGGCAACACCGCACCGCTGTGCCGGTCCGAGTTGATGAGTTTTTTCGTTACGGTATTTCTTCGTCGCCGCGCTCAAAGCCCGCGATAAAAGCTATGCAATAGCTTAAAACTATTTCAAACAGTGTAAGTTGGATCTATGAAGCTGAGTATCCACTAGAGGCAGCCTCGGGCTGAGCAGCCTCACCCTGAGCCTGCCGCGACACGCGGAAAGTTAATGCGTCTCCACTTGAGCTCACGAAAATACCTTTGAGGGGCAAGCTTCGAACCTGAGCCGAAATTTCCTCAGTATTTCTTTTAACACCATGTGTGATAGACGTAAAGTTCCTGCAGCATTGGTAGCTATATGACAATTCAGAAAAAAAATGTGAGAAACCACAAAGTGAAATCATTTTCTGTTTTAATTCTGGCATCGGTAATTTCATTTCTTCGCTTATTAATTTACAAGAATCTTCCTTGAAATTATTAATAATGATTTGGTGAAATAGGATCCCACAATTCTCCATGTTTTTCATACAACTTAATTAATTGAACACAATATTTTTCTATATTGTCCATCTTGCGGTCCGAGCATGCGCACGACCGTCTCCACTGAACGCACGCCGCGCGCTGAGCTCCTTTGAGCACACCCGTTTACCGACAAAGTTTGGCTCGCGCCGCGGCCGCACATTTTGCCTCAGAGTCGCGGCAGCCTCGACTCGAGACAACGTCTCCATAAGCGCAGCCTCGGATCGAGGCGCCCGCTCGGCCCGAGGCTGCCTCTAGTGGATACCCAGCTTAATAATTATTATTCTGGTGAAAAGACGACAACCACGTTTACGAGTTTTACTTAAAAGTTATAAGTATGTTTAATAAAGACCCCTAAGTCATAAATATTAGGTGTTTAAAGTACCAAATTTTATAGATATGTCCATAACTTTTCCAATACTGTCTTCGTCGAATCTGCAAATACTTCCACTGCGAATGTGGCTCTGTAAGTTATTAGGGAATTAAAGTAAAAGCAGACAATCTGTTTAATAAAATATGTAATGTATTTATAGTTTATATTGTAGTTTAGAGTAGTTAAAAAACCGGCCAAGTGCGTGTCGTGCCATGCGCAATATAGGGTTCCGTAGTACCGCTAGTTTTTGATAATTTTTGTATCGTCAATGAATGTACATTTATAACGTGTTTTACACTACTAACAACACCATATCAGTTACGTTCAAAAGAATTTGAACGAAAAGTTCCCCTATACTTCGCCGAATACATTTTTTTTAGTTGATCGACTATAACTCAAAAACTTATGAAGACTTCGTAGCCGTGATAGTTTTCCTTTTAAATTCAGTATATTTCCTACTCCCGTGAATTTTTTCACATTTCCAGAAGCAACCGTTTAGCTGGTAGAAGGGGGGGACACTGGAGTCTAACGATTTTTTCCACTTTAAAACTTAATATTTCACAAACGGATCCCTAAATCGGAAAATGATCTATGAATACTCATAATATTTTTAAAAAACCTATCCAACGACACCCCACACGATGGGCTGGACGCAAAAAAATATTTTCATCCCCACTTGATGTGTATGGAAGGTACCATTAAAAAAAATTTTTTTAAGATTTTATGTACCATTTTGTCGCCATCATATTAATGATGAATGCACATATTATGCACATATTAATGTGCATTCATGCCAAATTACAGCTTTGTAGGTCCTATAGTCTCTGAGCAAAACCGCGGACAGACAGACAGACGGACGGACAGACCGAAACTATAAGGGTTCCTTGATGACTACGGAACCCTAAAAAATGGTTCTCAGTCTTGCATCAGTTGTTTAAAAACTGGGAATATTTTTTCATGATACTTTATCATGCGCAACAAAATACCTTGTCATGAGAAACAAATCTAAGTTTGTGTAGTTGTTTACTTTAAATATTATGTAATCATTTGATAACATATTTAAAGTTTAGATACTAGGTACCCAATAAAACAAAAATATAAATTCGTAAATCAATCTTTAAACACACTAAAAATGTTTATGGACTGAAATCTTGACAACCTAAATATTACCCCTAGTCTCATAGAAACTAGTGTAGAAATTAGAATCATAGTACGGTCTATTTATAATTTATAGTATTTTTGACACATGATATTCTTAAATGTATATTTTGTATTGTAATCATTTTGTATAAATTACATTAATGTATAGATTATTTTTAATTATTAACAATATGTGTATTAATTTTTCAGCACCACTGAGATGATCAACGTGAACCCTCGTACTCCATACTCTTAAACAGAAAAAAATGTAACGAACAAATTAATTTCTTATTCGTTTACTTAAATGCTTATTTTGTAAGTAAGGTAAAGTTTTTTAAATCAAAACAATTTTTCTAGTCCATAAAACAAACAAGTAGTTGAGCTTGCCTACATTCAACTATATTTTCTATTAACTTCTTGAAGGTAGCGACCGAAGCAAGAGAAAAATTTTAATCGTTGAGGTTCTTGATGACTATCAGAAGTGATTGTGGACATAAAAAATTGTTTTGATTCAAAAATTAAAGGTAGTGAGATTATCTGTGCAAAATAATATTGTTAATGTTGAATTTATTATTTAAAATAGTATTATTGTTTAATTAAATATACTGTGCCCGGCCATAAAGTATGCACATTGCAATTTGGTGTTTTATTGTGAAAGGACACCATCCACCACCAGTAGCCCTAGCACGGCGACCAGTGGAAATGCGAAAGTATAGACAAACTGTGGACATAAAATGCCACTTTATGACAGACTATAGTCACAAACTGTCGAGATAAACTCAAGGTGCCGTTCCGATATTTTTTCGTTCCGAAAAATTCAATTAAAATCCCACGTTATGACAGACTATAGTTCTAACAAATCAAATAATATGCTACTTTATGGCATATACTGTGCATATACTATAGTCTGTCATAAAGTGGCATTTTAACCCATCAAGCCCCGTAAGGCCCATATGGGCCGCGATAACAAAAGATTTCCAGGAATTGGCGATCGACGGTTTAATTGAATTTTTGTCGTTTGCGATTAACCGTGGTAAAGATCGGAACGGCACCTTAAGTTTATGTCCACAGTTTGTCTATACCAGTGGTTCCCAACCTTTTTAGAGCTGTTACCCCTATGGCCTGTTAGTGAAACTGATTTTCAGATCTCTGTCTGCAATTATAGAGCTTCTGTAGCTGTTTTTGTACAGAGTTTATAAAAAAATTCTGCCAATTCGTCTATTTTAGGTACCACCTCTGTTACCCCTTTAGAATAGCTATCTTGCCCCCAGGTTGGGAACCCCTGGTCTATACTTTCGCATTTATACTGGTCGCCGTGCTAGGGCTACTGAGGTATCTTAAGATAAATGATTATTATAGTGACTTATGACTTATGAATGCTTATCTAACAGATGGAATCTATTAGATAAGCATTTTGTTAATATCAGGAATGTGTACTTTATGTCCAAGTACAGTACGTGTATTTTTATCTATTAAGTATTATGTAGCATTATTATAAGATACTATGTATTACGATTTTTTTACGGTTTGTACCAGCTGACCGCTACTATTTAAAAAGATTTTATTTTCTGGTATAGAAGGTAGGATTTTCAATAAAAGACAATTTTATATTGAAACCGTACGTCATTGTAATAACAGCTATAATTGTGACGACGACAAACTGTCGTTCTAATTTATAATCTCAGCTAGTTTTTTATTTCTTCACTTCACTCTTCTTTCTCACTTTGTAGATACATTATCCCTGCGGTCCACTTGACGTTAAAAACGCTCAAAACGCTCAAATTGCCTCCTATTTTGAGCGTTTTGATCGTTTTTAACGTCAAGTGGAACGCGGGATATATCTTTACTAACTGTAAAGATATACCCCGCGTTAAGGCGTTTGAACAACAAATTATAATTATAAATGATTACTATTATACTTAAATTACGTTCAGTTGTTTTAAAATCATAGAAAAAATTAGTTAAACATTGTATTTTCTTTGAGTATTAGAGTTGTGATTAAGTTTCTTATGATTAATATTTATTTTATAACTTTCTTAGCCATTAGTTTTCTATTGCGACAATCTTATTTTATGGTCGTTGTTGAAATAAAATTATTATTTGGTTGGAAAGAGGGCATTTGTAATTGTTGGTCGGTTCATATGATAAATAAAATATACTCTAAGCTTTGGTGTTCGTTTATGTAGTAGGTACCATCGAGGAAATTGATTCCTAGGCGGTTGACAGACCAACGTCATTTGGTCCGATCATGTCAATTCAATGTTAATTGTGATCTGTCGGCTGGGTTTGACGTACAACGCAAGCGCAACCATACATACGTAGGTCCCCCATCTGCCTAGGAATCAACTTCTCTGATAGTACATAATAATATGTCTATTGTCTAATTTTAAGTATGATTGTGGCAAATCAATTTCACCAAAAGCCATGTTATTTGCAAAACTTATTCTCACTTTGTTTTAAAAGTTTGGATAAGAGTGAAGTTGAATAAAAATGTAGGTTTTGCAAAGGCGTATTAATGAACTGTTGCATGTAAAAGTTGTAAAGTATTTATGTCATATTTCATATTTTCTGTACGGAAACGGCTTTCTAAATAAAAGTGAAACAAAAATACACCTACGTATAGATTAGCTAACTAAAGCTGGCACGTTCACAGTGCTCACACTTATGCAATTTCACTATACAGTATGTTTAAAAATATAATAATACTAGATGCCCGCGCGGCTTCGCCCGCTTAAATTAGGAATTTTACGAAAATCGTACATTTTCCCGCAAAAAAATTGCTTATGACCGTTCACGTGGTCTACTCTATATCTGTGCCAAATAATATCAAAAATGCTCCAGTAGTTCGTGAGATAAACCCTTTTTAATATTTTTCCCGGTTTTTCCACATTTTCGTCTGTTTCTTTGGTCCTATTATTCTTAGCGTAAATATATTACAGCCTTCCTCGATAAATGAGCTATTTAATACTGAAATATTTTTTTAAATCGGACCAGTGTCCAGTAGTTCCTGAGATTAGCGTGTTCGAGAGTCTCGATCTAAAAGACTATGACCATATAATAATATTATAATCATGGGACGATGCATGGTAAGTATAATATGGTAGTTATGATGATGATGATGATAAAATGTAATTTGCATAGTAGCATCTGCTTTCCGTTCTTAAAACAACGCCGAAACTCCCAAACTTCTATTTATAAAGAGTCAGGAGTTTCCTCAGCACCTTCCGAACCATGATATACTTCGGTGTAAAATCTTACTTGTTGGTAGCATATTATTATTATGCTTCGAATACTTCTCACGAAACCGAAGTCACCACATGTTTCCATATAAATTTTGAGGTGTTCCCTTGATTACTAATGGATTCCTTCATCAGGTCACCACTTTTGTGAACGTGGTACTAAATTGGGATGATACCCTATACACCAAAAGAAAAAATTTCAAAATCGGTTCACAAATAGCGGAGTAATCGTTAATCATAAATAAACGAACATAACACCTCCTCAATTTTGAAAGTCGGTTAAAATTGTAGCCTATGTGTTATTCTGTTGTATAAGCTATATTATTGTAAAGTTTCATTAAAATCCATTCAGTAGTTTTTGCGTGAAAGAGTATCAAACATCCATACATACATCCTCACAAACTTTCGCCTTTATAATATTAGTAGGATGTTTGCATCATGATAAAAATTATCGTATAATCTGCGTACGATAATAATATGCTATCGTACATCGTACGTACGCACAAAATTATCGTATGTGTACGGTAATTATCGTACGGTTCCGAACGCTGGCCGCGCGCCGATCACACGTTTACCGACTTGTAACATCACGCTGTATTTATAAACAGTAGCATAAGAAAAACAATAACTGTCCCCTTCACGCTCATAAGATAGACCGCGCGCAAGAGAGAGACGGGCAGACTTTTTATGATGCGTATGCAGTACGACGTCACGCCACGCGCTTATTCACAGATACTACACAAGGGCAATGTTTAAATGTGTTGATCATGCCAGCTCTTGTTAACTAACCTGTAATATCTACCTTGGTAAATGTGAGTCACCAAACATGCTGAAATTTGAAGTTTAGAAAAAGGCCTAAATCTACCTGCATCTTTCATTCTCGCGACAGAATGTTGTTATTTCGATCTATAGGTCTTTTTCAGAATTTCACCTAGCTGTTGACCTTATTTCACCTCGGTGACTAACTTATAGTGTTTATATTGCTTTGTCACAATGATACGTCGTTTCAAATGTATGTGCCTTATATACTGTAAAACTAAATTATATTTAACTTACATTTTAAGCAATAAGTACTTTAAACTAATATTTCATTATGCATTTAATTAATGGCTAGGTTTTGCAACATTTACAAAAATAACTTTGTCTCTTGAATCTTGTATTGATATATCATAACACGTTTAATTTGAAATTTCACAATTAAAACCAAAGATTTTATACATTGACACTGCATAACGTAAAATTTCGTCACTGCTATTAACATTATGAATTAAGATATTCTCTTACTTAATTGTTGTCTAGTAGCTTAAATAAAAATGTTTAGATGTGACAATTTTGTTTTAATTTTTCAAACGATGATTAAAATTGATCGCACGTTTGTCAGCACCGTACGCGCCGTAGGTGCGCGTCGAATGCATCGCATAGACCATAGTACACGAAATGCGGCGCGTACTGTGCAGACGAATGTGCGAGCCGCGAGGCTTCACAATTCACATATCACTTCATACAACGAATTCTAAAGTGCGGCGCGTGCGTGCTGATAAATGTGCGATCACTTTAACGCCTCCGTGGTCTAGTGGTATAGAGCGCGACTCTTGACTCGGAGGTCGTGGGTTCGATTCCCGCGTTGGAAACATGTTATTTCCAAGTTTGGTTAGCATCATGCAGGCTGATCACCTGATTGTCTGACAAGTAAGATGATCCATGCGTCGGATGGGCATGTAAAAAGTCGGTCCTGCGCCTGATCTCTCGCCAGTCGTGTCAGTCGTCCGTCCCACTGGCTTATGAGAGTAAAGGAATAGAGAGTGCTCTTGTGTACTGCGCACACACTTGGGCACTATAAAATTACTCCTGCGTAGCTGGCCTGAAACCGGCCACCGTCACCGAAACCGATGTGGGAGCTATTATTATTATTATACGGTGACAACGCATCAGTGTGGTATATCAATTATTGTCTAAACGCACCTCAAGTCGCAACGCAAGGAGCAATGTGGGATCGCTCTAAGGTTTTCCACACCGTATCGACGCTGCGAACCGCAACTTACATTACATTACATGACTAACTTGTACCTTAGCTAATGTCGTGTCACCTATAAAAGTGCATGTATCGGTATTGTACTATCTACTTGTGTTGTTATTTAAGTGTAATGTTTAATACATGTACTGCTGGTGTCCTTTTAGAATAAATAAATAAATAAATAAACTTAGATCTACTATCTCATATAATATCAAATACATTGTTATGTTGCGTCTCACTCTATTTGCCTGAAACTATAAACAACCTGTATAAATATCTTTTAAGTTCTCAGGGCCGATCGGCCAAGTTATACTGGAGGATGAGCTGCAAGCGGTTAACCGCGAGGCCGCCATCTTGACCGAACAGGGAGTTGACATCATCATAGTGCTGTCACACGTCGGGTACAACAGCGATATGTGAGTATAGTGGTTATTTGATACTTGTAACATGCCTACTAGGATGATTTGAAAAGTCGCCAAATTGAAACTAACGATAACGCCATCTTGTAAAGTGTCAGTTGGGATATAGATGTTTAACACTTACGCATTTTAAATTAAAGAAATAACTTTCGAAATTCACTTAAAATTATTTCAATGAATCTGCGTGTACTTTGGCGAAACGGCCTTTAAAAAGACTTCCCAACAAAACGAGATACAGACATGGCTAGTCTACCTTCTAAACGAACACAGTTTTTACGCATGATCGTTGGTTACATCAACGCATCTTATCAATGCACACATATCTGAAATAAGTATCTTCTGAACGAAAATAGCGTGTTCATTATAAAGATCTTTCTTTAATACTTGTGCCCCAATGTTTCAGTAACCTAGCGGGCTAAGTTTTTACTATTATTGATCACTTTTAGTAGATATTTTGAACATCAAAGACGATACTGTAGAGTTTGCAAGCAGTCTACCGTGTCGCCTTTAGTGTTCAAAATATCCACAAGATCTCGCTCATGGCTTAGGTATAGTTTTAAAAAGTGATAAAACTTAACCCCATAAGTAGCGACTAGCGACACAACATAGTAAACCATTCAATTTTTTATGATGAAGCTTCGCGCCCACTACATTGGAATAAAACTACTGAAATTACCCACTAAGAAAAACTGCTGCAGCCCGATTTCGAAACACTGGACGTGTAGCTTAGGTATATGTTAGTTCTCGTGTAAAACTTAAGACATATATGATCGGTTCTAGATCGGCTAACCGTTAATAGTAATTCAGAAATCTTTGCCTATGAAAAATATGAAACAGGCGTGGACGTTAGGCTTAATACTTACAAAGGTACGAAAACTAGGAACTTTATTAATCTTATCGACAAAATTTATTACTCGATTAGATTTGTACCTACGTACACGAAAATGACGGCTCGATAAAATAATATGCCAATTGCCAATCTATAAATTATAGTTTGATGATGGAATAACTAGATTCACAACTTATTTTACAAAAAAAAAATCTGTTCAAAAGCTAAATTGCTTATGATCATATTTTATTACAGGGTAAGTTAATAGTGCATAAGCTACTGCAAGTAAGTATATGTATAAAAATTACGATTGTCTAACTATCTATATATTTTATATCGTTGCTGCTATAATTTGGAGTATTGTTGATTGTAGCTAAGATTAAATTGGTAGAAGCGACAATGATCTGGCGCGTACTGTGTCTGCTGGCTTTGGGCGCCGCGTCCGCCCAGGAGGAGTTGTTCAAGTTGAACATCATACACTACAATGATTTCCATGCGCAGTAAGTATACATATAATATATTTTTAAACATGTATTTAAAGGACCTGGAAAGGGTATCTGATGCCTGCTTGTAACCAATTATGTTCAGCGGTTAGGGCGTGAAGAGGTAACAGACAGACAGACACGCTTTCGCATTTATAATATTAGTATGGACTATGGAAGTATTGATACTAAAATTAAGTGTAAATCAAATTACAAATATCACTTGTCCAAAGATTTTAATGATGTATGACAAAATACCTCTTCAAAACCACTTACTCAAATTGGATTTTTATGTACTAAGATTATATTATTATGGGTAGTAGAAATAGAAATTTGGGTCGTAACCCCAAGGTGGGACATACTTATGATAGATATTACAGCAGCAAACATGGCTACTGCACCATAAAAATGTATCTCATAAGTTCATAACGCAGAGTATCTTAGATATGTTTTTCGATTTTCAAAATTCAATTTTGAATTTTGAAGATCATTTGTCAAAATTTTTATTTTAGATTTTTATTTTTGAATTGTCAAGATTTTTATTTTTTAGAGCAAAAGCGGGAAGGTAAGGTTTTATAAGGAGGGCCAGCTGTGTTTATTAGTACCGTACTTACTCGGGTTTAATAATAGCACCCAATTCCGCTGCTGGTAACCTAACCTAACCTAAACCTAATCTAACCTAAACCTAACCTAACCTAACCTATATCTAACCTAACCCAACCGAGATACCAGACTACAGACGTGTGCGCAGCAGCACAAACTGGTTTTATTGTTTTGATTGATTGGGAAGCTTAGAATTATGCATTGGTATTAGGTAAACACAAATAATAAATAATTATTAAGCAATGTTGCTCTATGCGATCACGTTATTTCGCATTCAGTTATTTTCTAAACTAAATGGAATACAATGATACGTCCAAAGCAAATGTTGTTTCTAAATATCAGTACTTTCATTTGACACTAATTTCATCAGTGGCCGCCGATAGACCAAATGTACCCATACTCCTTTCATCAAAATCGATTGAATAGTTTACGCGCAAATCATAAAAGTTTATTGTGCGAAAACCGTACATTTTTCCGAGACTAAAAGTATCATATGTCCTTTCTCGGTACCTAAAGTATCTCCATACCAAATTTCATCAAAATCGATTGAATAGTTTACGCACAAATCATAAAAGTTTACTGTGCAGAAGCCGTACATTTTTCCGGGACAAAAAGTATTTTATGTCCTTTCTTGGTACTTAGAGTATCTCCATACCAAATTTCATCAAAATCGATTAAATAGTTTACGCGCAAATAATAAAAGTTTGTTGTGCAGAAACCGTACATTTTTCCGGGACAAAAAGTATCCTATGTCCTTTCTCGGTACCTAAAGTATCTTCTTACCAAATTTCATCAAAATCGATTGAATAGTTTACGCACAAATCATAAAAGTTTACTGTGCGAAAACCGTACATTTTTCCGGGACAAAAAGTATCCTATGTCCTTTCTTGGGACTCAAAGTATCTCCATACCAAATTTCAGCAAAATTGGTTCAGCGGTTTAGACGTGAAGAGGTAACAGACAGACAGACAGACAGACTTTCGCATTTATAATATTAGTATGGAAGTATGGATATGGATATACTTTGCCCTCGGCCCGTACATGGGGGGGGCAGCCCCCCCAAACCTCCCCGCATCCTCCTGGGATTGTTGCTTACATCAAAATTGTATCACGTCGTTAGTGTTGAGTTTTAATTCTCCTTTTAAGGAACAAAACTAAACATACAGTTTTCGAGTGTCATTTAATTAATATGATCGGGACTTTGCCTTCGGCCCGTACTTGAGGGGGCTACGCCCCCCCAATCCCCTCCTGATATTGTTGCTTACATCAAAATGGTATCACGTCGTTAGTGTTTAGTTTTAATTGTCCTTTTAAGGAAGAAAGTTATTTATTAAAAGTGAATTTATTCTAACCTTAACTAAACATATACTTTTTGAGTATCATTTAATTACCATGTGGGAGGCGCTTCGCTTCCCGAGCCTCCAACTTGGAGTCTGCGCCGCGGTTTTTCTGACCATAGGATGGACCAAGGGACCATAAAAAGGCAAAAATTATCCATTTCCGCTATTATACTATGTTAACGCGGACGAAGTCGCGGGCAATAGCTAGTATATAATAATAAAAACGTACATTTTAATGTCTTATTTGCTTATGTCAGCACTCACAGACACTTTAAAACCACTTGAACAAAGTTTGTAAACAATCCAAAATCTAATATTATAAATGCGAAAGTGTGTCTGTCTGTCTGTCTGTTACCTCTTCACGTTCAAACCGCTGAACCGATTTCGCTGAAATTTGGCATGGAGATACTTTGAGTCCCGGGAAAGGACATAGGATACTTTTTATCCCGAAAAAATATACGGTTCCCGCGCGAAAACGAATTTTGGCGAGCGTCATCTAGTTTTTTTATAATGTTCACCCGTCGCCCGATTTACTGTTTTACCACTGTTTTATTTAACACAGAGACGCGTAATCATCGTGTAACTTAATAAAGAACCATCTAGCGGAAGTCGGAACACTTAATGTACCTCTTGAACGCAGTTATAGTAACAATAACTAATATTAATTATATTCTAACCACTTTTGTGTAGGGTGTGTTTATTATTTTTGTTTAACCATTTTTCAAATTTTCGCCACCGACGCCGCGCCGCCGCTCTCAATTTGCCGCCCCGGGCAATTGTCTGGTTTGCCCCCCCCCCTCTGGATCGGGCCCTGCAAAATTGAACCAATTTCTTATTCAGTTTCGACGAGGTATCGCCGAGCGGCGGCGCGTGCAACCCTGGCGACGACAACTGCATCGGCGGTTTCTCGCGGCTGTACACGGCGGTGTCGCAGGCGCTGGAGGCGGAGCCCGACTCGCTCGTGCTCAACGGCGGGGACACCTTCCAGGGGACCATCTGGTACAACTTCCTGCGGTGGAACGTCAGCCAGCACTTCATGAATATGCTGCCGCATGACGCCCATGTAAGCTATACATATATTCTTAAATCTTAATACAACGATATACAGAGTATACCTACTGTAAAAGTATAACAGATATATAAGCTGTTTTTTGGGATTTATTTATGGGCAAGCGCCCCAGCGTCAGGAATTTGCCCATACGTAAAAAAAAACCGGCCAAGTGCGAGTTGGACTCGCCACTGAAGGGTTCCGCAGCAACAATAAGGTTTATTTCTATAAAATTAAAAGGTTTTTGATTTATTTTTATATTTTA
The DNA here is from genome assembly GCA_905333045.1 of Lysandra bellargus. Lineage (NCBI taxonomy): Eukaryota > Metazoa > Arthropoda > Insecta > Lepidoptera > Lycaenidae > Lysandra > Lysandra bellargus. Next base: position 3,879,734 of record HG995337.1, on the reverse strand, counting down.
GTTGATTTAATGAAAGTTAAATTAAGGTTTACCATTTATGACGTATAAAAAAACTACTTGATAGATCTCGTTCAAACCAATTTTCGTTGATAGTTTTTATAGTAATGTACATCATGTATTTTTTTTAGAATTATCATGCCCCTACTTTAGAAGTAAGAGAGGAGGGGGGAGTCTCTTTCGCAAACTAATCAGATTAGAAAAAAATGATATTAGAAACCTCAATATGATTTTTGAAGACTTATCCATAGATACCCTATACGCGTAGGTTAGACGAAAAGTTGTTTCAGTTGTACCTATGGGGACCCCTAAAATTTTTAATAATTTTTCCGTTTTTGTATCGAAATCTTAATGCGGTTCACAGACTACATCTACTTACCAAGTTTCAATAGTATAGCTCTTATAATGATAATAATAATTGGTAGCTCTAGTACCATTTGTAAATTAAATTAAGTTGAATGGACTGTATCTCGGGAATAAAGACGGGAAAAGCAGATAATTTCACCAACCTCAGTTTGGTTCCGTAGCTTCGCTTCGAGGGCACAGGCACATCTTGACACAGATTTCACACTTGGCTGATTAAATAGTTCTATAGGCTATCGCGCATAATAACGACGTAGAACAGGGGTCACCAATTAGTTTTGCTCGGGGTCCGTTTTAACACATGAAATGACATTCGCGGTCCACACATTTCATAAAAAAAAATTGAGTAAACAAAGGTAATTACGGATATTACAAAGGTTTGTTTTAGATATCAATGAGAAAAATAACCATTTTTGTAGCTAATTATCTCCCTGAAGTTTGGATTGAAATATTGTTGCAAGCTATAGATATTGATATTAAATCCTGTAAATGTTTGAAGTCCTAAGATGAACGAAGACCATCTTCGAACATGCCTGATGGTCCGCACACAATGGGTCGGCGGTCCGGATGCGGACCGCGGTCCGCCATTTGGTGACCCCTGACGTAGAAGTTGATTTTTTAGGCTGCGCGGCGCGTTCGAGCAGAGATTCGTTCTGAGAGGCTCGTTTTTGAATACTGACACTCGCGAAGACGACACTGCTTTTTATATAGGTAGGGATGGATGGGATATCACGCTCTCGCCGCGTGATTCGTAAACAAGGATTTTTTATTTTGCTACCTTCATTCACAAAAAATATTAAATTTTTGAATTCGGGTTCATTCCCCCCCCCCCCCCCCCCTCCCCCCTTTGAAGGAACCCCTTCAAGAGCAATCAGAATAGAGCTATAAAGCTCAACTTAACAATTACAAATGCGAGTGCAATCGCTTACTATAAGGGCCTGTATTCACTTTGATAAGTGCGAGTGCAAGTGATTAGTTCAAGAGATTAGTGATTAGTAGAAATCAAAGGACTTGCACTAATCAGTCGCTGTCCACACGTACTTTTACCTGATTACTAATCACCTGCACTAATCACTTGCACTTATTACTAATCAAAGTGAATACGGGGCTTAAAGCAAAGTTATTGACAATTAACAACTTCCACCGTAACCGAACCTCTAAATCTAAGTACCGTTTTGACGGGATTTATACTGTTTATTATTACAACTTAAACAACTAATTAACGACTAAATTAAAGATTATAAAACAAATTAAGTTATTGAGTCGGTAGCGGGCAAAGTCGTACTATCGGGCGTTTGTATGTCCCACTCTTTGTTTTTATCTCTGCTACTCGGGTAACACCGTCCTTCCCCGGAAAGACATTTGTAACGATCCCAAAGGCCATTGCAAGGGCGGAGCGTTACCCACGTTTAATATTACTACCGTACCAATCGTCACTGGATTAGATGGAGTATTCCATTTCTCGCGCTGTTGCAAATTATATAAATATTCCGCTTTAAATCTTTTCCAATACGATTGGACTAGCGAGTCCATTAACGAAAATCGTAATAGCAAATTAGTGTTTTCCTTAGATAAATCCGCCGCTGGTAACCGCTCCAACGAGGAGTTAAACAAAAAATGAGAAGGCGTTAGAGACAGCGACTGTTTAATACCGCCTCGATCTGCGCGAGGACAGTTGTCATCTCCTCGAACGTGAGAACTTGTTTCCCGATCGTCCGAAACAATAGCGACTTAGCACTTTTTATATTGGCTTCCCTTATACCACCGAAATGGCTAGCCGTAGGCGGATTCATTTTCCACGTAATACGATGTTTTGCAAGTTCATTACCGAATGCCTGATAATAGTCATCGGATTTTAGAAACTCGTGTAGTTCATTGTAATACGCTTTCGATGCAACAAAATTGGTCCCGTTATCCGAATACAAATACGCACACGGGCCACGGCGCGATATAAATCGTTTAAATGCGTCAACGAAATTAGCACATGTTAAATATGAAATCAACTCAATGTGTACAGCCTTTGTGACTAAACATACAAAAATGCAAATATATGCTTTTATACTACGAATACCTCGCCTTCGATAAGGTGCTATTTTTATTGGGCCACAACAGTCAACTCCGGTATGCAGAAATGCCTTGGATTATTCTAAGCGGCACTTAGGAAGATCTGACATCAGTGGAAACGTTGCCTTAGGATTGGCCCTAAAACAACTATTACATTTTTGCGTTACTTGTCGGACTACTCGTCTAGCGGAAATGATCCAGTATTTAGTTTTTAAAATACTAACAAGGAGCTGTGGCCCTGCATGGCAGTTTTCGCGGTAATAATGATCAATGAGTAATTTTACTATATGATCCTGTTTAGGCAGTATAATAGGATATTTTGACGAATATTCTAAAGATGAGTTTGTCCACCGACCCCCAACTCGCAATTTACCGTCTGCCACAAAAAGGAATAATTTCTGTAATTTAATCGAGCATTTTTTACCATTCAGAATGTTTTTTAAATCTTCAGAAAAGTAAACAGCTTGCGGCGCTCTAATTATTTTATCTTCTGCGACAGATAAATCCTCAGCCGTTATAATATTATTACGTGTAAGGTGTCTCGTAAAACGTAAAATATACACAACGGATCTAAAGTAATTTGTTCCAGGTAGAACAGCGTTTTGCTAAAACCAATAACGGGTGCTCCACGTCACCGGCTTTCACGGATACATGTACCTTGGTTTTTTCTTCCGGCAACGTAATACGATTAGGTTACAAACTTAACTATCGGCCACTTATCTATTGGTTGCGATAGCAAGACTGGCCCAGAAAACCAAATATCGTGGTTTATGAATTGTTTTGGCTCCATGCCTCTACTATAATTAGTATATTGCGGATAATCCCGGGGACATAATTGTCCCCGGGATTATCCGCACCGGAAACATGATATAAATCATTTGTCGATACGTTGGATTGAATTTGCGAAATGCGGTTGGCGACATAAGTATCGAACCTGTGTGGCGACGAGACCGACCAACACAGAGCGACTTCTGAGTCCGAAAACATAAAAACGTTTTTTATTTTATGCCTCTTTGAAATCGTACAGTGAACTTCCTTTAAAAGTCGGGAAAGCAATAATATTCCATTCAATTCTAAGCGCGCGACTGTAATTTTCGGTTTAGCAGAAGCGACTCGCGATTTTGAACATAATAGCGTGACGATCGGTGCCTCATTATTGTTTACAACGTGTAGGTATATCACGCAACCGTACGCGGCTTCACTAGCGTCCGAAAACCCCACAATAGATACCTCCGAACCAACTTCCACTCCTAAATAACGCTTAAACGATATACTTGAAATTATTGGTAATTGATTTAAATATTGTTGCCAACGCTCTACGATATGCTGGGGCGGCTTTTCGTCCCAATCGAAGTTAAGAAGCCAAAGAAAGCTCTTTAATAATTAGTTTAGCGTATAAAATAACAGGCCCTACTAAACCCAGCACATCATATAAACGTGCGGTAGTAGAAAGTATGGCGCGCTTGGTGCAACATGCATCGGAGTGTGTCGGAGGATTATTAATGTCGAACACAAAGCTATCCCTAGCCGACAGCCAACGTAAACCTAATACCTTAAACACACTGTCATTATCAAAAGATACGGTTCTGGGTTGCCGATGGGACTCGGGAATTTGTTCAAGTAATTCAGGAGAATTAAAAGCCCATTTCACTAATTCGAACCCGCCTGACTTGAGATTTATAAGATCCCTGGCTGTCTTAGCTGCTTCTTCCACCGAAGAAGCAGAAGAAGCCAGGTCATCCATATAGCTGTCTCGCTCTAACACGCTGGCTGCCTCAGGCCATCTGTGGCGCTCGTCGACAGCCAACTGACGTAATGTACGAAGTGCGAGATATGGTGAACATCTAAGACCAAATGTAACGCGGTTAAATGAATATATTTGAAGCGGTTCGCTAGGTTCGAAGCGGTATAAGATACGTTGATATTTACAGTGTAATTGGTTGGCATGAATAGGAAGATACATTTGTTTTACATCAGAAAAAAATGCAATACGAAATACTCGCACATTTAGTAGAATATCAAATATGTTTGACTGTAAATTACAACCAGTATGTAAAATGTCATTAAGTGACACCCCGGTATCTGTTTTAGCGCTTCCGTCTAAAACTGGGCGGACTTTAGTAGTGCTTTTGTCATTACGGACAACATGATGAGCTAGAAAAAATCCCTGCGAAGAAACTCCCTCATAAGGCGCAACACGACTTAAAATACCGGAGGCTAAATACTCGCGAATTATATCATCGTATTTTATTTTTAACTCGGGGTCTCGCGCAAACCTTTTTTCTAACAAAAAGAAACGATTTTTAGCGGTTATATAAGAATTACCTAACTTGCTAGGATTTTCTTTAAATGGAAGATCCACAACGTAACTGCCGTCTTCGCGGCGGACAGTAGTTGAAGTATAAATATCTTCGCTTTTTTGGTCATCGGGACTTAAATATTTCCGCGATGGTAATTCTTCGAAAATGTACGATTCCCGCGCGATAAACGAGTTTTGACACAACGGAGTTGCGGGCGTCATCTAGTTTATCATAACTTAAAATGCTTCATTCACCTAAAGTAATTTGAATGCAAAAATTGAGAACAGTAACTGATCATTTCTATGTAGGTATAATATTAGAGGTATACATATATTTTATAGTCCTTTTATACGTTTGGTGGTAAGTATAAACATTATTTCTAATGTTTGTCATTTTTTCTAGCGCATTTTCTATCTCTTTCTAGTCACGCCCATTTGGCATTTGCGTGTTAACCTCTAGGAATTAAGTTCCTAGAGGTTATATATATATATATATATATATATATATATATATATATATATATATATATATATATATATATATATATATATATATATATATATATATATAATAATCAGGTACTTATTTGTTTCTTATGGTTCCGTACCCAAAGGGTGAAAACGGGACCTTATTCATAAGACTTCAATGTTTGTCTGTCCGTCTGTCTGTCTCCAGGCTGTAACTCAAGAACCGCTATAGCTAGACTAGTGAATTTTTTACAGATTGTGTATATCTGCCGCTATAACAACAAATAAGTACTAAAAATGAAATAAAGTTAACATTTAAGGGGGCTCCCATATAAGAAACGTGATTTTTTGGCCTTTTTTGCTCGTAATCAATAATGGTAACAGTTAGGCACTTGAAATTTTCACAAAATGCCTAATTATATTTGTACTTGAATAATTAATAATAAAATTAAAATAAAGTAAATATTTAAGGGGGGCTCCCATACAAAAAACACCATTTTTGTCTACTTTCACTCTATACCGGTACGGAACCCTTCGTGCGCGAGTCCGACTCGCACTTGGCCGATTTTTATATGTTGTGGTGATAAGGGGTTAAACACATCTTATTACGTGAGATTATAATTTATAAGTAATTACCTAATACAACGATTGGTGTATTCGATAAGATTATATTATGAATTTTGATAGGCCCACTACTTCTCGTGGGCAACATGATGGTTTGGCTTATCTTTCACGTGAGAATGAAGAATGTCTGGTTTACTTTGACCTTATAAGATTGCCCATTCACTATCCTGCATTGCAGTCCGCCGTGCAGTCCGCCGGCTTATGCAGGATAGTAAATGGACCTTTTACGACTTCGCTGCTAGTCCTAGTTGTAGAAATCCTAGAGTCTAGGCTCAAAGTGTAGGTCTATAGTGTAATAAATCTAGGCCCTCCGCCCTAGGCTATAGACCTATACATTTTATTTTTTTACAAATAAGCAGAGATACTGACATTGCTGTTACGTGTTTAAAATTCTCATGATTGCTATTTAACAAAACTTTATATAATAACTAGATGACGCCCGCAACTCCGTTGCGCCAAAATAAGTTTATCGCGCGGGAACCGTACATTTTCCGGGATAAAAACTATCCTATGTCCTTTCCCGGGACTCAAACTATCTCCATACCAAATTTCAGCAAAATCGGTTCAGCGGTTTGGGCGTGAAGAGGTAACAGACAGACAGACAGATACACTTTCGCATTTATAATATTAGCACAGTGTAAATATTAGTACGGATTAGGTAATAGAAAATCATGAGTCTGAATCACACTTAATCAGTTTTATAATATCTTAAGGGGGTGACAGACACGCGAGTAAGTACGCGGACTTATGGCTCGACGAGCTTAATCACCTGTGTGTCAGCAAAGAGCCGCGAGCCGCGAACCGTGCGCCGCGAGCCGCGAGCCTGGGGGTTGCCATCATGCCCTCAGGCTCGCGGCTCGCGGCGCGTGTGAGCGATTCTCGTGTGTCACCGACGCGAGCCGAGTAAGTTCGCGAACTTAAAACCCGCGTACTTTAAGTTCGTACGTGTGTCACCCCCTTTAGACGTGTAACAGTATAATCGCGCGATCTTCCATTATAACGTTTCTCGTCCAGCACCGCTCGCTCGTCGTCCCACTGAACTCTAAAGGGACCTAACAATTGAACATATTGCGGCTTTCCCTGCCATATTTGGCGGGCAATCTTATAGTTGTGCTCATATTCAGGGGTACGTCTTCAGATTTTTGCCATTCACGTGTTCCCGTGCCACCGAGCTAAATCCGCTACTGCTTACATTAATCCACTTTCTTGCAGGTGCTAGGCAACCACGAGTTCGACCATGGCGTGGAGGGCCTAGTGCCGTACCTCGAGCGTCTCGAAGCGCCCATGTTGGCCGCCAACGTCAACACCACGTTCGAGCCCGACCTCACACCGTACCTCAAGAACCATGTGGTAGTCGAGAGAAACGGACGAAGAATTGGTATCATCGGGATATTGTTGCGAACGGTATGTATTTAGAGCTTACTTTAAGAGCTGAAATTCACTGCTTTAGTGTGTAGCGTTGTCGTAGTAGGACCAACGCACATCAGTACAAGGTCAGACGGTGACATATGTTACGGTGACGTTTTTTATTTCCAAGTTAGTGTTGGGTAGGACATGAATTTTATAAGAGGATGAAATGGCAGTTTGGTTTAATACTCGCTGTGGAGTACACGTCTTGTGACGAATAAATATTATTTTTTAAAAGATAAAACCGACCTAAAAAGTGTACGAAATTGAGAATTAAATTCCCTATCTCAAAAACTACTAAACCTTTGATGAAACTTGCAGAAGTCTCCCAAGTTAAACAATACCTATTATGGTACAACAAAAAAATATTTAAATCGGACTTGTACTTCCGAAGATATGTGAACACAAACATAAAAACATACATAAACTTTTGCAATTTTGCACATTTATTCAGATGCTGATATAGACTAACATTATATACGAAAACTGGGCAGTTCTGGAAATTTTACATACATACGCATCGAATTGATAACCTCCTCTTTTTTAGTCGGTTAAAAATAATGTACCTACTCCAAAGAATGGTATAAAGTTTGTTCAAACGCATCGGAATTCGGAACACGATCAAACGGCGCGTCAAACACAACAAAAATATCAAATTTCATCAAACGAGCTTCAAGCACGTTAATGTTTGACAAACCGTTCAAACTAGCTTTGTAAACGATCAAAATGGTTTGAGTCAAACCAAAATTTACGTGTTTGAGTCAAACCGTTTGATCGTCTCGGGGGCCCTTTAGAGGTGCCACTTGACGACCTCTGTGGCTCAATTGGTTGAGTGTGTGGCTCTAGCCGGGGGTCGCGGGTTCGAATCCCGCCGACGGAACAAAAAGTTTTCCAATGTTCCCGGGTCTGGATGTGTATTAAATATGTGTATAATATAATAAAAATCTTAAATATATGTATAGTATAAAAGTATTAAATATATTTCCGTTGTCTGGTACCTGTAACACAAGTCCTTCAGGTACTTAGCACGGGGCCAGACTGACGTGGTGTGAAGCGTCCATAGATATTATTATTATTATTATATTATTATTTTCGTACTGAGCCGGTACAGTGTCCCACTTCAAAAGAGGCGAGGCGTTGAGAGCGAGGCGACGTGTGAGCCGTCTTGAGGTGTGAATTTATATTTACTTATATATTCCCCCCCCCCCCCCCCCCAATATATATAAATATAAATTCATAATGATTTAGAAATAATATACTGTAATATAATATGTTTCAAAATCTTTTTATTAAAAGTTAAAATTATTTCGTCTCAGATTTTTTGAAATCATAGGTACATGTTCACATCCATCATTTCTATTTAATGTAAATCGGACAATAAATAAAAAATTCAGACCACCGCGACAATCATTTTGAAGCGGTACATGGTAAAATGCTGAGCCGCTCTTACATTTTGCCTTCTTGTCCCGGACAATAATTGTAATGCCTCTTGTAAGTCCTACCCAACACTATTCCAAGTTTGGTTAGGACAATGCAGGCTGATCACCTGATTGTCTGACAAGTAAGATGATCCATGCGTCGGATGGGCATGTAAAAAGTCGGTCCTGCGCCTGATCTCTCACCAGTCGTGTCGGTCGTCCGTCCCACTAGGTGATGAGAGTAAAGGAATAGAAAGTGCTCTTGTGTACTGCGCACACATTTGGGCACTATAAAAAATTACTCCTGCGTAGCTGGCCTGGTTTCAATGAAACCGGCCACCGTCACCAAAACCGGTGTGGGAGCTATTATTATTATTATACGGTGACAACGCAACGTGTCATTCATCACTGCGACGACGCAACACATCAATGTGGTAAGTATATCAATTGTCTAAACGCACCTCAAGTCGCAACGCAAGGAGCAATGTGGGATCGCTCTAAGGTTTTCCACACCGTATCGACGCTGCGAACCGCAACTTACATTACATTACACGACTAACTTGTACCTTAGCTAATGTCGTGTCACCTATAAAAGTGCATGTATCGGTATTGTACTATCTACTTGTGTTGTTATTTAAGTGTAATGTTTAATACATGTACTGCTGGTGTCCTTTTAGAATAAATAAATAAATAAATAAACTTGGATCTACTATCTCATATAATATCAAATACATTGTTATGTAGCGTCTCACTCTATTTGCCTCAAACTATAAACAACCTGTATAAATATCTTTGAAGTTCTCAGGGCCGATCGGCCAAGTTATACTGGAGGATGAGCTGCAAGCGGTTAACCGCGAGGCCACCATCTTGACCGAGCAGGGAGTTGACATCATCATAGTGCTGTCACACGTCGGGTACAACAGCGATATGTGAGTATAGTGGTTATTTGATACTTGTAACATGCCTACAAGGATGATTTGACAAGTCGCCAAATTGAAACTAACGATAACGCCATCTTGTAAAGTGTCAGTTGGGAAATAGATGCTTAACACTTACGCATTTTAAATTAAAGCAATAACTTTCGAAATTCACTTAAAATTATTTCAATGAATCTGCGTGTACTTTGGCGAAACGGCCTTTAAAAAGACTTCCCAACAAAACGAGATACAGACATGGCTAGTCTACCTTCCAAACGAACACAGTTTTTACGCATGATCCTTGGTTACATCAACGCATCATATCAATGCACACATATCTGAAATAAGTATCTTCTGAACGAAAATAGCGTGTTCATTATAAAGATCTTTCTTTAATACTTGTGCCCCAATGTTTCAGTAACCTAGCGTCTCGCATGCCGTCGACGGTGGACATAATAGTGGGCGCTCACTCCCACACGCTCCTGTACACGGGGGAGTCCCCCGACGGCTCCACGCCCGCCGGCGACTACCCCACCATCGTGACACAGGACAATGGTCACCAGGTACGTGTGCAGTGAAGGTTTTTTGCACTACCAGCGCCCTGGACGAGATTTCTTTGGCGCCCAGTGTGTTGGTTACTCAGACCAAATAAAAACTCAAGACAGAGCAACTGCGACCAACGCGCGTGAAGCAGGTTTTTAAGCATGTGTGCGCAGCGGCCGCGCCGCGCACTGCGCGGGCTAGTGTTGCGGTGTTATTCAAATTACCCCAAAATTAATGAAATAAATATAATATAACATTTACTCACTTTCACGACACAGCTCGGCATTTTGAAGTGTTTACAAATTATTTTCTAAACGCGTGCTGTTGTTACGAGTCGCGATATACAGGGTGTAACAGAAATAAGTGATAATACTTTAGGATGTGCATGTATTCCTTGTAGAGAGTTCACTGTGAAAGTAGCAGCGCTGAAAGACGAAAAAAAATTTCACTTTTGTATGGGCAAGGGCCCGAGCGTCACGAGTTTCCCCATACAAAAGTGAAAAAAATTTTTGGTCTTTCAGCGCTGCTACTTTCACAGTGAACTCTCTACAAGGAACACGTACACACCCTAATGTATTATCACTCATTTTTGTTACACCCTGTATACTGACGGAAAATGGCGTACTTTCGTTTTGCGTATGTGGGCGTAAGTGTGTACATACACAGCTGGCGTACTTTCGATCGGCTTCACCTTGTTGTTTGCAGCGCTGTCTTGACTCTTGAGTTTTATTTGGTTTGAGGTTGGTTAAAAAAACCAACTTCAAAATTGCATGTAAATGAGAATTAAAATTCCTATCTTAAAAACTTTTATTGTTATAGATTCTGATTGTCCAAGCGTCGTGCTACACTCGTTACTTGGGCGATTTGAAACTGTATTTTAATGACGAAGGAAAAATCGTGTCTTGGGAGGGCCAGCCGATCTATCTCGGTACATCCATCGTTAAAGGTTTGTTTTTTTTCGACTTAAGTCTTTTTAATATTTTGTTAATGTTATCGGCTCATGTATACAATGATATAGTTTAATTCTAACGCACAGTCCTGTTCAAGCCAGCAAAACTGTTTTGATATAATCTGTGAACTGGTGCAAAACTTTTCTCAACTTCTTTAAAAATAAATAACACTAAATGCTAATGCTTAGTTGGAACGTGAATTAGTTTATTTGAGAGGACTTAGTAGTATGAAGTGCAGTTGCTGTTGATTTTAAACATTAAACATGAAGCATTATGCCGCATAAAGGTACAAGTTGGAAGCCGGCTACATGAAGTTTCAGCAGACGATGTGTCGTCGCGACACTACTGGTTTCTATGTATTTCTATGAAACGTGTCGCTAGCTTCGTATCGCTAGCTGCGCAGGGTATTTCATAGACATACATAGAAACCAGTAGCGTCGCGACGACACGTCGTCTGCGGTTTCTTCATGTCGTCCGCTGCCAACGGGCACCTTAATGCTCTTTACTTTGCAGTTGGAATACAGGGAATAAGTAGTAATTAAGTGTATTTTGTGTAGATCCCCACATCGAGTCTTTGCTGGAGCCGTGGCGGGCGGAGGTGGACGCGGTGGGCAAGGAGGTGCTGGGCAAGTCGCTCATCACCCTCAACCGCTCCTGGTGCTACAGCAGCGAGTGCAACATGGGCAGCTGGGCCTGTGATGGCCTGCTTGAGGAGGTAGGGAAGTGTACAAGTACCTGTTCAGACACAGCGGGAACCGCGCGTTTCCCGTGTAGAAACCGAGCGATTAAGTGTGAACGTTTTAATACAACGTCTTTGCAACAAGCTGCGAGCGGTTAAAACGCACGCACGCACGGTGCCGGCGCACTTAGACACTATGCGTTATTTCATGCGCGCTCACTGGGTACATGAGTGGGGGAGGGGTCTAAAATTTAATTTGTAATAAATTACATTTTACATATGCGAGCGTATTGTATCGACCTAGTCATTGAGCCTATTAATATTCGAGACTTTTGACATACAAAGAAAAAAGTATTTATGGTATGTAGTATGTAGGTACAAATAACTTGTATACACTCAAAAGAAAAAGAGAGACAGAGAGAGAGAAACACGCGCTGCCGCTCCAGCTTACAACTATGTATTTTTGCTCTAATTGTAATATACCAACATACCGACACTTATGTGTCGTGTCGTTACAACTTTTTCCGTCTAGCCCCCTTTCGCAACGCGCGACAAGGAACTTCGTTCCAATAAAAACACGCTTTTTATACAATAAACATAATTATTCAATGTTACGTAGTTTGTATCCTCTTTGTATTCAATCAAGTTTTTTTATCACACGCCACGAATAATAAAAACTAAGGAAAAGTAACTCCCTGCATACTATTACCGTTTTAAATTTGGTTCCTTTCGAACTGTCATGTAACGTCAGCCTTATACCCAATGAGTTTCTAAAATACGTTACGTTAGTAACATAGAATATAAGTAATTGCTTATAGAGATCAACTACGATAACTTGGCGCGCCCCTCCAAATGACTGTTTCAATGTGTGTAGTCACATCCTCATGAAAGAGTTTGTATGTAGTAAGTATTCAACCAATCACATATTTCAGTTAATGTCACTTATTACCAAGATTTGTTGGTCAACTAATCATAATTAGCCTACCGCGCAAGACAACGCACTTCAAACGTTTTGACAACGCACTTCAAAAGTTTTGAATTTTGGAGGGGCGCGCCATATTATCGTAGTTGATCTCTACCGCTCAAGGTCATCTAAATATTGCAAATGTATTGAAATGTGTACCTAAGGTACACTTATTTGACAAGTATGATTGTGGAGCATGTTTTTTGACGGAGTTACTTTTCCTTAGTTTTTATTATTCGTAGATCACACGCTAAAACACGCAAACGACATTTATTATGCATGCTTCAACGACTTTCAATGGACTCCTAAAAGTGTACGCATGCGCGTACGCTCGAACGTGAAGTGTCAATGTATACACTATACATATACGCTCATTTTGTGTCAGGTGATGTCGCGCGCTACGGGCACGGCGTGGGGCTACGCGCACGTGTGCATGATCAACGCCGGCGGCCTGCGCGTGCAGATCAATGAAGGCGGTGAGTTCTAATACTTCTTGAGGTCTATTGCGTAGATGCATTTCTAAATTTGTACTGTATTGACAGATTTGCAAGACGCCTCATGCAGTTGAAATCTGTCAAATCCATACAAATTTAGAAATGCATCAACGCGTCGCGTTGCGGTCTGATTTAACCCTTAGATTACCACTTAGATATTACGACTATGCATTAAATTCGTAATGATATATCATAATATACCAGATAATATACCTCGCTACGTGTTTAAGGGCCTGTTTCACCGCTTCCTGATAAGGTGCTTGCTAGGCTTATTTGACAGATTCTCCATACTCCATCTGTCAAGTTAAGTGGTGGATAGCCTTATCAGGAAGTGGTGAAACAGGCCCTAAGGATTGTTTCAGTAAAACTGAACCAGACAACGGTATCAATTTAGATGCTGTATTTAATCATTCTCGTTTCAAAAAAGACAGGAAAATTTAAGGAATAATTTTCCTTGTGGTGTGACTTGTGGATTATGCGATTTTACGAAATTTAGGGCATGTTGCACCACTTCCTGATAGGTAAGTGACGAATAGGCTATCCACCAATTAACTTGACTGATCAACTATGGACAATCTGTCAAAAAAGTTGTGAATAGCCTATTCGGCACTTTATCAGAAAGTGGTGAAACAGGCCCTTAATAAGTTAGCGAGACGTCAAATAACACTGGCCAGTATACTGTTTAGAGTTTAGGAACACACCATTTACGTAATCATTTCCAGACGTTACCATGGAAACCCTGCTAATGGCGGTGCCGTTCGAGAACTACGTGCAGGTGTACGACCTGCGCGGCGAGCACCTGCTGGCGGCGCTGGAGTTCTCCGTCGGCGTCGCGCAGACCGGTGACAGCTTCAACAGCGGACGCATGCTGCAGATTGGCGGTAATATATTTTATCAAATGCTTTTTCTGCTGTATCTTAACTCTCCGATTTTTATATATGTACGAAGATGGTGGAGCTACGTTAGTTGACTTGGGGTCAAGTGGTTCAGACCAGAACGCGTACGCGTAGATGCATTTCTTTTGTATTGAATTGACACGACTTGTATGATGTTTCACGCAATTGAAGTCTGTAAAGTCCATACAGAAATGCATCTACGCGTCGCATTGCGGTCGGAATTGACCCTAAGTTATATCAAGTCAATGGTAGCCGTGATCTGTCTAGGCTGGCTATGAATCAATTTATTTGATAGTACCTGTATTAAAACAAGCTAAAACCGCTGTTTGAAAAGTTAAAATAGCACTTCTTGAAAACTAATTTAATATTGCTTAAAAAAAAACTAATTTCAATTTAATACGTTTCAGGTATGCGCAACATCTATAACGCGTCCGCACCGATCGGGTCGCGCGTGAAAGCGACCGTCCGCTGTATTGACTGCGACGTGCCGCGCTACGAGCCGCTCGACCCCGCCGCCACGTACCGCGTACTCACGCAGAACTACATCGGCGACGGTGGCGGCGGCTACTCGGTATGTTGTGTCGTCGTGTAGACTGCGACGTGCCGCTCGACCCCGCCGCCACGTACCGCGTACTCACGCAGAACTACATCGGCGACGGTGGCGGCGGCTACTCGGTATATTGTGTCGTCGTGTAGACTGCGGCGTGCCGCTCGACCCCGCCGCCACGTACCGCGTACTCACGCAGAACTACATCGGCGACGGTGGCGGCGGCTACTCGGTATGTTGTGTCGTCGTGTAGACTGCGACGTGCCGCTCGACCCCGCCGCCACGTACCGCGTACTCACGCAGAACTACATCGGCGACGGTGGCGGCGGCTACTCGGTATATTGTGTCGTCGTGTAGACTGCGGCGTGCCGCTCGACCCCGCCGCCACGTACCGCGTACTCACGCAGAACTACATCGGCGACGGCGGCGGCGGCTACTCGGTATGTCGTATCGTCGTGTAGACTGCGGCGTGCCGCTCGACCCCGCCGCTACGTACCGCGTGCTCACGCAGAACAACATCGGCGACGGCGTGCGCGGCGGCGGCTACTCGGTATTTCGTGTCGTTGTGTAGACTGCGGCGTGCCGCTCGACCCCGCCGCTACGTACCGCGTGCTCACGCAGAACTACATCGGCGACGGCGTGCGCGGCGGCGGCTACTCGGTATTTCGTGTCGTTGTGTAGACTGCGGCGTGCCGCTCGACCCCGCCGCTACGTACCGCGTGCTCACGCAGAACTACATCGGCGACGGCGTGCGCGGCGGCGGCTACTCGGTATTTCGTGTCGTTGTGTAGACTGCGGCGTGCCGCTCGACCCCGCCGCTACGTACCGCGTGCTCACGCAGAACTACATCGGCGACGGCGGCGGCGGCTACTCGGTATGTCGTGTCGTCGTGTAGACTGCGACGTGCCGCTCGACCCCACCGCCACGTACCGCGTGCTCACGCAGAACAACATCGGCGACGGTGGCGGCGGCTACTCGGTATTTCGTGTCGTCGTGTAGACTGCGGCGTGCCGCTCGACCCCGCCGCTACGTACCGCGTGTTCACGCAGAACTACATCGGCGACGGCGTGCGCGGCGGCGGCTACTCGGTATTTCGTGTCGTCGTGTAGACTGCGGCGTGCCGCTCGACCCCGCCGCCACGTACCGCGTGCTCACGCAGAACTACATCGGCGACGGTGGCGGCGGCTACTCGGTATGTTGTGTCGTCGTGTAGACTGCGGCGTGCCGCTCGACCCCGCCGCTACGTACCGCGTGCTCACGCAGAACTACATCGGCGACGGCGGCGGCGGCTACTCGGTATGTCGTGTCGTCGTGTAGACTGCGACGTGCCGCTCGACCCCACCGCCACGTACCGCGTGCTCACGCAGAACAACATCGGCGACGGTGGCGGCGGCTACTCGGTATTTCGTGTCGTCGTGTAGACTGCGGCGTGCCGCTCGACCCCGCCGCTACGTACCGCGTGCTCACGCAGAACTACATCGGCGACGGCGTGCGCGGCGGCGGCTACTCGGTATTTCGTGTCGTTGTGTAGACTGCGACGTGCCGCGATACACCATATAACTTTTAGTTTGTTCTGCAAAACTGGAGGGGATATAAGGCTGTCACTATCTGCTCTAGAATCTAGATCTTGCTCGTGCGCACACCCGCCCCTGTCACTGCACAACAAGAAACAATCGGCTTTGGTTGAAGGAAACAATCAACGCCGCTGCTTGCCGTTTAAAATTCTCTTTTTTTTTGTCAAGAAAAAAAAAGATATATAAATTTTACTGTGTTGCAGATGTTGGCTGAAAACCGGGAAAACCTGATAAACCTCGAGGTAGACTTCGAGATGCTGGCGCGCCACGTGCGGAACGCCGGCACCATCTTCCAAGACTGTGACGGACGGATACAGATCGTCAATTAATATATTGGCTTATGTTATTTAATATATTTTATCTACTACGTCTTATTTATTAGTTACTGGATGACGCCTGCAACTCCGTTGCATGGATTATATTTTTACGCAAAAAAAATCTTATAACCTTTCTCGTGTGAAGTACCGGACTTCCATACCGGATTCTATTTAAATCGGTTCAACCGTTTAAGACGTAACAAGTCCTTTTGCATTAATTAAATATAAGTGAAGACTAGCTATTTGATATTGGTATTCGATAAAGCACAAATAAAATTACATTTTCTAAAAACGATTCCTAGCTAGATCGATTTATCGTTATATATAATTTCATGAAAATCGTTGGAGCCGATTCCGAGCTCCCAATTATATATTATATTTATATATAGTTATATACAAGAATTGCTCGTTTAAAGGTATAAGATTAAAGGGGCGATTTCACCAAAGAAATGGAACGCGTTCAAAGCACTCTGAACCGGCTCAAAACGTATAAACGCGATTATAACATCGAAATGCATTTCACCAGCGTAAACGGAACGCGTTCACAGCAAATCCGAGTTTTATCATCTGAACGCCCAAAGTCCGAAGTTCAACGTCATAAAACCCGTTCAAGCCCTGTCATGACGGAACAAAAAACATAGACAAAAGAAATGTCAATATGACAGTTTTGACACATGCGTTTGTAAGTTTATGTATTGTTTCTCTCTATTTTGAAGTTAATCCTTCAGGCCTTCAGGCATTAACGTGAAATGGCTTTAAAATACTGAAAACATGTAAAATAATTGCGTGACGTCACGTAAACTTAGATTTAATAATCGCGATCAAAAGAAGGTAGTGAAATCCAATCGAAACAAAACGAGATTTACGTCGCAGAATGAACGCGTTCAATGGAAACTAAGTTTTATAAAGCTAAGTTTTATGTGTATTTGGTGAAATCCCACCTAAGTATACTGGTATAAGTAAGTTTTTTTGTGAAAATGGTGAAGTTGCGCTATTGGTGCAATCGTTGATTTTCATAATAAAATGATTTGTCATTTACATAGAAAAACGGAGATTGTCGAGCAATATTAGGACGATGCTGGATGATATAACAGTTGATGTAAGTTTTGTGTCCGAAAGAAATAATTTGTTAGTAAATTTTTTCAACGTTTATTTGAAATCCAACTAAAATAAACTCATACTATGTATAAAAATATATTAGATACAAAGTATATTGCATACTATTTTATATACGTCAAATATTAAACCTGTATAAATCAAAAAGAAATTTATACCTGATTCAAAATTTTAGATTAACGATTTTACATTGTTAAAATTGTAATAAATACAAACTTTACAACAAGAGCAGAGGTTTTTCATGTTATAGTTAGTATATATTCAAAAGAATAGTTAAACCAACAATAGTTAAATAGTAAAAAGTATAATAAGTGTAGGCTTCTGTATTATATTCTTTGATTTATCTAACTAACCTATCTACTTTTTTTATAATCGGTTTTATAAGAATTAATAAAGGCGGATATATTATTGCGTTCAAGTTACATGGATAAGCGTAGGCGATGTTAAATAATATGTCATACAGAGTATTTTATGTTGTAATATTAGGATAATTAACATAAAGTTCAAAAAACAACAGCTCCATTATTTTACTGTAACTATTACATAGTAATCAAACTCAACTATATTAAAATTAAACCCCGCACAACTAAAATTTATATTGTCTATATAATTAGTTAAGTGCGGTCGCAGGATAGAGAAACTTGGCGATAGGTAGACCAATTTCTCTCTGTCCTGCGACCAAACTATGTCAACAAATGTAAGTAAACACATTATTTACTATTTTCAACAGTTCTTTAGTACCTATATATCTAACTACGAATAACAAATTCAAGCATGATCAAACACATTCTACATCCACATTAAGTACAATGTTTATTTTGGAGGTATATAACAGCTGTTATAATTTTAAATACCCACCTCACTTATTAACAAAAAATTAGCTTTCTGAGTTCGATACGTTGAAAAGCATCTTGACATAATATGTAAATAGACACCATGAATTAGCGTTAGCCATAGCAGACATTTTTGTTAATAAGTGGGACGATTTTAGTTTGCGTACATAAATGTACATGCGTACATTTACCCTTTGAGCAATGTCTCGTCTAATTTAATTGTGTATGAAAGAGACAGCAGATATTAAAGTAGGTCCGAGATTTTTAAATTAAGTACATCACTGTTGTCTATCTACAAACATTAACATTGAGGTAGTTCCACTTTAGGCACAACTAAGAGCGGTAGTGTTTTCTTGAATTCGTTCAAATCTTTAACGAAGCTATTGTCAGCATCGCCGTCTTCCGAACCATCGTAGTATTGGAGTGTGTAGTTTTTCATTTGAACTTCTTCCTCTGTAGAGGTATCGTTTTGTTTATTACCAATTATCTGAAGAAGAAAGAAACAATTAGATAAGACATTTCTTTGTTTAATAAAATTTTGCATAGTGATAATCCGTAATAAGTTAGATGTTTTATCCTTATTTGTTTCATACTTTTTCTAATTTATCAGATAAGGATTCTATAACTAATAAGAAGGTAATGTTGAATATCTGTGAGTCAAAATATCGGTTTTTTGTATTCTAATTTCAAGTCTCCATAGAAAAATTAAGTTACCTGAACGGATAATTTCCTAAAGTGCGACTTGTTGCCCGTGGCGAAGTGATTCTCGACCCAACTTTTCAGGTCACTCAGCGTTACATTCTCAATGGCGTCCGCCTGAAACAATATCAAAACTTTTATATTAACGCAAAATATCTTTGTTTCTTATAATAAGATTTGGTCGAATCCCCATCAGCTTTTTGTTTGACGTTTTAACAATGATGTAAACCGCAGATTACATTGTTAATATCCTTTACTTCCTTTTTAACAATAAATTTCCCTTCAGCCAATCCGTTTTAACAAACTATTAACCTAGTTTAATTCCCTTATATCAATAATCTCAGTAAACATAAAACAGCCTCTGGAACCGATACTCCCCATTAGGTAGTAATTTCTCTTCAGTGCCTTTCGACCTCATCTTTGAGTTGTAGTCAGCTGTGTGTTTTATGAACAACCAACCCTAAAAACCTAATTCCACTATTTTAATCTCACCTTAGTAAACAGCCTCTGGAACCGGTACTCTCCGTTAGTAATATCTCTCCAGTGCCTCTCAACTTCTTCTTTGAGCTCGTAATCAGTTTGTGAAAATATGTTTTTCTTAACAACCCTATGAACCTATTTTTTACTATTTTAATACTTTCCTCAGTAAACAGTCTCTGGAACCGGTACTCCCCGTTGGTAATCTCTCTCCAGTGCCTCTCAACCTCCTCTTTGAGCTCGTAGTCAGCTGTGTGTTTGAGCTGCACTAACGCGTGCACGGCGGCGGCGAGCGCGCGCGGCTTGAGGCGGCGCATGTCGCGCGCGAACTTTTCGAGAAACGCCTCCACGCGCGCGTCTACGTGCGACACGCTGAAATATTTCGACATGTATACAGTATAACTCAGTGATATTAAATAATTACTTAACTTTAACTTAATCAAGAATTTGACATAAATGTATGAGGTTTATGACAATCTTTTATTAAATTAAAGTAATAATTAAATTTCTGAGTGCGGCCGTTGAAGAGAGACAGACGAATGAAGTTTACACAAAATTTTCTGGGTGTAGTCTTGTCTCTAAGACCGCGTTTCCACTGAAGCGGAGCGGAGCGGAGAGGAGCTTAGCGGTGCCGAATTGACCAATCACCATGCTCGAAATCTTCGCTGTCATTCCGCTGGAATAGCACGATTAGTCAATAGGCTTGATGACTAATTTTTTTTTCTTATTGGTAATTGAAAGACCTTTAAAAAATAGAAACATCGCTGAAAGAATGATTCTGATAGCTCAAAAATTCACCAAGATATGACAATTCAAACGTCTCATAAAATAGACCTGCCCTAAACGCTCCATACAAAATGCTACGAAAGACTGACGTCACTCTTTCGTAGTTTATACGGATCGGGAGAGAACTTTATTCGATAGGTATATTAAATATTGCGTTTATGAAAGTGGTTTCATAACAAAGGTTGCTTTTAATTGCATAAGTTATCGAATGGTATACAAATATTAAGAAATTTAATTGAAAATAAATTAGACTTGATTATCCAACTTTGAAGGCGCATAACAAAAAAAATACAAATGCTATCGAGCTGAAATTTTGGGAACGCTTATTTTTTGCCGTGATTTCTTTATTTTATTAACAGAATTCGCTAATCTTTGACCTTGTCATCATTCCTATTTGGCCACCGCTAAGCTCCTCTCCGCTCCGCTCCGCTTCAGTGGAAACGCGGCCTAATTCAACTACCTCCGTTGCCAGTGAAAAAACTATCATATTAAATAACTAGAATACGAAAACGTTACCACTTTTATTGTTGTGCTATACGCTGTATATAGTTTATACAAGTTGTGTAAGAATAATAAACAAGAGCGGCTAGACGCGCTGTTTCAAACCGTTTAACAATGTTACACCGCCGGATGATTTAAAGTTTGAAACTCCCCATTTTATAAATAATTCAGACACCATCATTTAATTGAAACCCAATTTCCGTACCTCCGATCATCGAGATTTGATTCACAAGAATCGTACGCTTACCTGAACTTGTGCACCTGTGTGTTGACGCTGACGGAGTATCCAAGCACGCCGAACGTGTACCGCATGAGCGAGAACACGCTGTACCCGAGCTGCTCCTTCGTCCGCAGCGCGTCGAACACCGGCTCCTCCATCAGCATCTAGTAATAACATGAACCATCGAAGAAATTGATAAATAGGTAGATGGCGGACCTAAGTCATGTGGTCGGCTTATGTCAATTCAATGTTAGCTGGGATCGAGACGGTCGGATGGGTTTGACACGCGACCAAATTACTTAGGTCCGCCATCTAACTAGGAATCGATTTCTCTCATAGTACTTCTTTGCACCTGAATAGGCTTGATGACTATTTTTTTCTTATTGGTAATTGAAAGACCCTTAAAAAATAGAAACATCGCTGAAAGAATGACTCTCATAGCTTAAAAATTCACCAAAATATGAACAATTCAAACATCTCATAAAATAGACCTGCCCGAATCGCTCCATACAAAGTGCTACGAAAGACCGACGTCAGTCTTTCGTAGTTTGTACGGATCGGGAGAGAACTTTGTTCGATAGGTATATTAAATATTGCGTTTATGAAAGTGGTTTCATACCAAAAGTTGCTTTTAATTGCATAAATTATCGAATGGTATACCAATAATAAGAAATTTAATTGAAAAAAAAATCGACTTGATTATGCAACTTTGAAGGCGTCTAACAAAAAAAATATAAACGCTATCGAGCTGAAATTTTGGTAACGCTTAGTTTTTACCGTGCTTTCTTTATTTTATTAAGAGCCCGTCCTCTCTTTTCTACTGCTCTCTTCACACTCACGCCCGTCTTTCATATGCCAGGTGAAAAAGGACGATCGCCAAGTTAGCGGGCAGATAGAGGTTTTCTGTTTTCAAAGGGTTTTTGATATTGAAGTGGTAAAAAGTAATTCCAACACTTTATGGACGACTTTCTCAACAGTACATTGTATTTTTTTCATACCGTTAAGACGTCAATACAATCCATAAAAAGGTGATATTCTAAAACTTTTACAGCAAAAATCACAAAACTGTCGCGGGTTTGAGTTGGATTATTTAAAGATACTTAAAAAAAATAAAAAATCTAGCTCCAACACTATATTATAATTGAAATGATCTTACATGTTGTGCATTAAAACTTATAAAAATACTGTATTTTAACTGTTAAATCACGTCTGTTAAATGAGCGAAATCGGCAAAATTTCGTATACGGAATCTTTGACCTTGTCATCATCCCTATTATAGGCATCAAATGACGTAGTCTAGTCAAATAATCAATATCTTTGTCCCACTCGCTACTGCGCGTGCAACCATGACAAGACATTGAGGGTTGATGCGTAAATTGGCCTTATCAGATTGAGAAACAGGTAATTTACTCGTAGAAGGGGGCTTCGGAAATATTCAAAAAATCTGTTAAGTTAAAAAAAAATCGTGTAAGAAAACTAAATAAGTAATCATGGGTCAATACAAATTTCAATGTAGCATGCGACCGGACTTTAGAAGAAATTAAACAAAACTTAACGTTACAAAATTAACGAAATAGAACGTTACTTGATTTGCCCATATAATAATTTAAAAAAAAGAAGTTTCACAGCATTGAATTTAATTACACCACACAATTAGATAGTTTGAGTACTCACCATAAGCACTTCAACGACGGCGGAGTCCTTGTCTGTGGCGGGTTCGCCCTGGTAGTAGTTGGCTACGATGCTGTTCGTCGACGACGGGTTGAGGCTGCGCACGCGTACGCGCCGCGTACCCAGGGGGAGCTCGTGCACACGCGTCTGCGGCGTATACGTCATTATACGTCACGTGATAATGAGCGTTACCTCTTACGTCATATCATTGTATTTGCAATTTGCATCATTATCGTTACGACTTTTTGGTTAAAACTTTCATCTACATCTGCTGCACGATTATGTTTTATTCTGCATCTCATCCTATCGTTTTTTTCGGGTAATTATTTTTTCGAAAAAAAATCGCATGCAGATCTATACTATAATATTATAAAGCGGAAGAGTTTGTTTGTTTGAACGTGCTAATCTCAGGAACTACTGGTCCGATTTAAAAAATTCTTTCAGTGTTAGATACCCCATTTATCGAGAAAAGCTATAGGCTATATTTTATCATGCTAAGACTAATAGAAGCGAAGAAATAGAGGAAAATGTGGAAAAAACGGGGGGAAATTATTTGAAAGGGCTTGTTTGAACGCGCTAATCTCAGGAACTGGTCCGAATTGAAAAATCTTAGATAGTCCATTTATCGAGGAAGTCTGTAGGCTATATTTCATTACGCTTAGACTAATAGGAGCGAAGAAATAGAGGAAAACGTGGAAAAAAACAGGGGAAATTATTTCAAAAGGCTTATCTCACGAACTACTGGAGCAATTTTTCTGTTATATAATTGGCACAGATAAGTAGACCACGTGAAGGATCATAGGCTATTTTTGTTGACTAATTTGTCTGTAAAATATGTTATTAACGCGGGCGAAGCCGCGCGGAACGTCTAGTTAATAATATAATACAGAATTTATAATCTATATCATAATATCATAAACTTACGTCAGGTAGCTCGTTCTCAGCCAGTCCCTCCCACTTGATAGTGTGTAGAACATTCTCCGAGATCTTGATAGCTTCGTGCCAAGGTACGTTTCCTTGTATAAGAACCTGAAATTGAAATTTACATTTTAGGCACAATATAAAATTGGAGGTAAACTGTAAATCACATTTTTCATATTAATTGTTTATATTTACAGATACTTTAAGAAAATACATTTATTACTTGTAATAGGTAGACAAACTTGATCTATCGCTAATTCAGTGTATCACGTCTTCTCTTTCATTTATACGGAAAACAAGCAGACGACATGATATTTCATCAATTTACAAAGACTAGCGCACCTTAATAAACAAAGATAATACGCACCTGCAAGTACAGCTTGTCCAGTAGTCTAGCGGTGTAATCCTTTAGTTCAGCTAGCGTTATGTTCTGTATCACCATCGCCTTGTCCCGCGGCGATATGTACGGTTCTAGTAGAACGTTCATACGGAGATCTCTGCAAAACTCTTTGATACTTAGCTGTGTTACGTGTTTGAGTTTTAATTATTCAGATCAGACTTAACATTCAACAAATTTACATTTTATATAACAGTTAAATAAAAACGCTCCCATTAAAAAGCACCGTACCAGTATTTATAGCAGTAGCAGTATTGGCCAAGTAAAGCGCAATTAACGCAACTTATTCGTTAAACATTTAGAAGGTAAGCTATGAAAAATATAACCTATTTATATCGAATTGCACCGATGCCGTTAATGAAAATTACGATACGAGTATGTACGCTTTGGCTTTTGGCTAAACAAACATAGGCCACATTATAAGTTCAAGTCCTTATCTAATTCTCGGCATACATACTTGGCAAGTTTATGCGGTTTGAGCAGCAGGTTGTGGTAGGAACGCGCTCGCACGTCCCTCACCGCTTCAAACAGCTCCGGAGTTAATTGATCCGTAGATGTCCGCATCTCCCGTGATATCAGATCTACCACCAACTGCAAAAGAAATTAGAAGAATTATTACCACAAAAAACCATACGCATGCTATTTTTAATTAAAAAAAAATCACTTGGTAGTAAATAAAGAGATTAATAGAATATAACCCCACTACTATAACAATATTTACGTATTGTATGAATACATAATATTATATTAATTTTAGATCCGCTGACTTTGTCTGTCATGTGACGTTCCTGTTCTTGTTTCGAGCCAGACAAAGACAAGCAGATCTCATATTTGCTATATTTAGTGTGTTAATTATTCTAGTATAATAATAAGAAAAAAAGATAATTTTGTAATGCGAACGATGGACATAAAGTAACTTTTAACATACTTACATGTAAGTTTTGACTGTAGCCGCTGACTTTCATCGTGAGACCTTTGTCTGAGACGAACAGAGAATGCGAGAGATCAGCCATATTCGCCGGGTACACGTCTTCCTGAGGAAAAGATGTGATATACACTAAAATATCCAATTATTTTTTTTTTAATCCTATGACTGGCATTCTTAATATTTTAAAACAAAAATCTAAGATGACTAACTGAATTTTTAATACACCTACGAACCTTTAAGCCTTGCTGTAAAACATCAGTCCATAAGTCTATAAGGCACGAACTGGAACAAAAGAGTAATACTTATGCAACCAATAGAGAATACATAAACGAACCTGTTACAAGATAAACAAAACCAAATGTGTAAGGCCTGGCTAAAATGATAACGTATTAAAGTATCTTATTAAGTAAGTAACACACACACGCACTCTAAGTGCCAGACCACACGGCGCGCTGCGTCGTCGCTACGCATATGTATGACGGACAGCAGCCCCCGAGACGAAGCGTGAGGGGGTGTTGACGTTAAGACTGCTTCGTAAAAACGCTGCGGTTATGCGTCAAACGGCACCACTGCGTCGACGCAAGGCTGACGCAACGCGCCGTGTGGACTGGCTCTAAGGGTCAATTCAGACCGCAACGCGACGCGTAGATGAATTTCTAAAGTACTGGAATTCCAGTGTCAATTGACATATTTCAATAACGTGAGACGACTTGCAAATCTGTCAAATCCATACAAAATTTAGAAATGCATCTACGCGTCGCGTTGCGGTCTGAATTGACCCTAAGACTAATGTGTACTCGCGAGCTCCGAAGAATTGTCAAAAATGTTGCAGGGGATGTTTCCAGAGTAAAGCGCTCTTTGTATGTATGAGTTCCGTACTCACACAAAAGAGGAACGAATACTAATTATATTATGTAGTATAATGGAGTGACTCACTCTCTCGGCGACTTGAAGCTGAGCGGCGTGATAAAGTAGAAGTAGAGCAGGGCGGTCGGGAAACGGAATTTAAAGTCGGGCTTGTACCACAGCTCCATGTGACGGTTCTTACGGAGTAGGTTCGGCTGGTCCAGTCTGGAAATTAAAGTTAATACAGTACTCCCAAATTATGCGCATCCCCAATAATGCGCATAGAAATCTTCGCTAATTGTTGTAATCACGAAAACACCCGGATCTATGAAACTTGAATATTGCACCTTGTTCAAAGGAAATAGAAGTAAATATCATATAGCCGGTGGCTGCCCGCTGTCGCCGGTCCGTCAATAAGTGCTATAACCTGAGCTATAACTCACCGGGAAGCCATCGCGGCGTTACCATGGTAACGTCCAAGCAACATCAGGCGCCTCTAGGTCGCTGCAAAGCGCTGTTTTTCTTAAAGTTAAGTTTAAAACAGCGCTTGCAGCGACGTCTTCCGACGCTCGGGAAATACGACCGTTGCCGAAAAATTACGAAAATTTCCACCAGGAGGTAACGTAAATGAGCTTGTGTGGGCGCTGAATAATGTTATAAATCATAACGTTAGGGTATTTCTCACAGAAACATAAGTCAAAAGTAACTATAAAAATCCGAAACATTAGCCACGTCTCTTCTTTACGATGGATTTTTCAACAACTGTTTGACGTGTTTGACCCCAGATTCGTTTGCCTCGGATTTTTGATGCCGGATCACCTGACCCCGGATTTTTTATGACGATAACGGATTAAAAAGTCGGTATGTAAGTATTTTTATTTCCATGGAGCTCAGAAATTTTTTAAAATAAAAAATATGAATGTAATGGCAAATGGCAATAACATATAAAATTTTAAAGACACAAATTTTCTCACCTGAAATTATTAACCGTAGCAATGAGATCGCCCTGTTTCATAATCTTGTTAGTTCGGGGGCTAGATTCTACTTTCTTATAGATATCCTTAGGGGAGCTCTTCTCTAGATCCAGTCCTAACCGCTCTGCCTCCTCAATGTACGCAGGCGCGGGTGGTACCAAGTCAAAGTTGGTGGTAATGTAGATATTCTTCTCCGGTAAGTGGAACTGGGTGTATGGGTCTACGTTTAGCCACCTCTCCAGCCAGGGCTTAGGTATTTCTGAGAAAAAAAAGTAGATCACATCACATCTTAATTTGGAGGCGAGTTTGTATGCTTGTTACTTGATACTTCTTTACTCATAAAGTTGTATAGGGTGATTTTATTTATACTTACCATGTTTTTGCAAGCGTCGATTAAAAACCATACATAATAGTAATAATTATAATAATAATAAACTATTAAATAATTCATTCAAAAGTTATGTTACTAGAATTTACCATTTCTGTGCAATATTATATAAACATGTACGGAAGAAGCATAATTTTATATTTTGTATTTAACCTCCGCTTGAGTAACTTGCCAATTGGCCATGATCATGGATGATATAATTTAAAAATATTTACCTTTTTTCCTATATTCAGTTCCGAACCACTTCTCTTTGGCGTCATACTGTATGGGTACCGTGTGTTTATTTGACAGTATCATAATGTTGACGTTGTCCGCTCGCATGCAGTCCAGCAGTTCTGTTATACCCTAAAATTTGTTTTTATTTTCTAAAACCTTTTTAATATTGTCTGACTTGTGTCATTACACTCATTAGTATTATAATATTGTATTGTAAGTACGTGAATACGCAGCATTCAACAGTAAATTCTTGGGGTCCTTAATAAAATATTCCTTCGAACGTTATTACGTATAAGCGTCTACACAGACGGACCGCATTTCAACTGCAATCCAACCGCAAATTGCAGTTCAAGTGCAGTTTGAATGCAGTTGACACGACTGCAATACGACTGCAATAGAACTGCAAACCAAACTGCAATCCGACTGCGCGTTTGGTTTGCAGTTCTATTGCAGTCGTGTCAACTGCATTCAAACTGCACTCGAACTGCAATTTGCAGTTGGATTACAGTTGAAATGCGGTCCGTCTGTGTAGACCCTAATATTTTAACAAAATATAAATATAAATAGTATAACAAAATCTTTTGTTCTTTACGCCTCTAGTCCGCCGACTGCGAAACGCGAAACAACTACTAAACAGATGCGAAACTGTAATAGAGCGAGATGCAATATAACGCATTGTCGTGTGGCGGATGAGACAGAAAATCGGTTCGCCGCTGTTACGCAGTTCGCAGCGTCGCGTCGGTGGACTAGAGGCGTTAATGTCCAATAAATAAAATCCAGTTACATATATTGTTTTTGGATAGAGATGTCTGATAGTAAAAATAATCGGCCAAGTGCGAATCGGACTCGCACACGAAGGGTTCCGTACCATTATAGAGCAAAATTAGGCCAAAAATTGTGTTTTTTGTATGGGAGCCCCCCTTAATTTTTTATTTTATTTTAATACTAGCTGTCCCGGCAAACGTTGCTTTACCATAATACTTAATATAAAGTATTTCGACCCATTGATGATTTCGTCTACGTTCATGATTTTGTCCATATTATTTTATTGAAGTGACTAAATAAGTATGGTCACCATGGCAACGTCCATCGCTATTCCGTAGCATGTACAAACAATGGTCGCCGTCAGTTTCGAGTTGTAAAAAATTACTATTATTTATTAAACAAATGCACTTATCAATATAAAAAGTACCCAGTAGCCGATTCTCAGAGCCATTGAATATGCATATAAAATTTGGTTAAAATCAGTAAAGCCGTTTCGGAGGAGTACACGGCCGGACACGAGACTTTAATATATAAGATTATTATTAGATATTAAAGTACTTACACATATAACTACGGATTTTGTGAAAAAGTTAAGTACCTACCTGTTGCCATTATTGATATAGAGCAAAAAAGGCCAAAAAAATCACGTTTGTTATATAGGAGTCCCCCTTAATTATTAATTTTATTTTGTTTTTAGTATTTGTTGTTATAGCGACAATAGATATACACAATCTGTGAAAATTTTAACTCTCTAGCTATTACCGTTCTCGAGTTACAGCCTGGTGACAGACAGACGGACAGGCAACGAAGTGTTAGTAATAGGGACCCGTTTTTATCCTTTGGGTACGGAACCCTAAAAACAAAAAAAAAACTAATTGCTTTTAGAACTGCTCTCCACTAATCACTAGCCCCCTTACTTATACGCTGTAAATTAATGTTTTTCGAAAGGACAAACATTCTATACTTTATAAATTATGATTGTGCTTACCTTAGGATCGTACTTGTAGTACAGCTTGTCTCCGGTGATGTAGTGTTCCGGCGGGAAGAAGTGCATGTTCTCTGCTAAGGTCTCCACATACTCCGCCGGCTGAGACTCCTCCGAGAAACGGAAACTCGTCTCCTCTATCGCCTGGTAAGAGATTAGAAAGATATAGACAATAAATATAAGATAAAAGCTCTGTATTATATATATATATATATATATATATATATATATATATATATATATATATATATATATATATATATATATATATATATATATATTGTGTTAAAGTTATAGTTGTATATATATTGTGTTTTCATACTAAAATTATTTTTAAGGGATGGTAGGTTATGGGATACTTGAACAATTGTCTTAACAAAAGTAAATTTTTTATGCTAAGAATATAAGTTACCCCTTTTTTCTATTGGACTTTTCTCTCGTATTAATTTCCTCACCTTTATTTCTTCATAAATCTGTTCGGACGGCCCCAATTTTCTCAGCATGTTAATGTAGGAGAATACTGCTTCTAGTACCTAGGAAAAATAGAAGCAATTAAACAACTTATTACTTTAACGTTTATTATTATTTTTGAATTCATGTCCATTAATTTAGTAAGAAAAAATTTAAAAAATATTGGCATAAGTAGCGCATTCTAACCAAAGTAGCTAACATGCTATCCATGTTCGAAACGTTGCACAACAAAACGTGACGTTGCCAGCTGGCGCGCAACATGTTAAATATATTATGTAACACACGGAAAGTAAACGAGACATCCCTCTAAATGGAAACAGCTACTAAGTAAATTCTCCATAATATTCACCAGAGAAATTCAACATAAGAAAACTTGATTCATAGGCAGATCGCAGACTTACATAATACATTACTTATTTGGTTGTCTAGTCAATGTTGTTCGTATGTTGTTCGTGTACGAATCAATTTTTCTGATAGTACTACTTTACCACTAGTATAACTTTGTACTTACCTCATCAATATGATCTAGTCCGTCCTTAGTGAGCACGACCTGTGCGGAAAACAGGCTGTACATGGAGGTGTAGTCGATGCCGCTCTCAGAGTTGCCCGTGTAGATACCGAGTGCCCATACTCTGAACGAAAAATTTCATTGTAATGGTATTCATACTAATATTTTAAGTGAGAAAGTCTGTCTGCCTGTTAACTCACACTTAGTGTCTAAACACACTAGGCTGAATTACGCCGGCGTAATTTTCGCCGCAAATGCCAAACACATACAAAACGCGACGAAATAGTGTGTCGCCCCTAGTATTCGGCCCGTATTTTGTATGCAATTTAAACGCGGCGGAATTTACGCCGGCGTAATTCAGCCTAGTATGTTTAGACCCTTAAGATGGCTAACCGATTTGGATTAAGAGAGACCTTAAGTAACGAGAAATAACCCAGAAAATGTACAATTATTGCTGGATTTCTAAGCAGCATCAAACATGAAAGTAAACAACCCTTACTAATAAAAAATACTCTATGGATATTATCTACGAATAATAAAAACTAGGGAAACGTAACTCCCATACTTCAGTCGTTTTGAATTTGATTCTCGAAGTTCTTTTCGCACACTAAAATAATATGGCAATCACTACATTCAAATTGACAAAATAAAGCCGTTGACAATGATTGTCACATCTATAATAATTACACAAAATTCTTGCATGCATTAGGGTCTCTTTTTGCATAAAGTATGCATGTATTCCAGATGTATTCGGGTCACATTTTGTAGAATCGGAACAAATTTTTTGACACAGTTACTCTTCCTTAATTTTTATTATTCGTAGATGGATAGGATATGCTATATAAACGTTTTTTCATTTTTTGATACCGCAAGATTTCGGAAGCCGCTCGATAGATAAGGTTAAAACATTACAACTTTTAAGTAAGGGGAAGTCAAAAGACTTCCCCTTACTTAAAAGTTGTTCCCCTTACTTACTTCGAAAACGAAGGGGGTAAAAGTCTATTGAGCAGAGCTTACTTCTTCCTGAGATACGATAGCAGGCTGCCGCGGCCCTCGTGTCCCAGCAGGTGCGAGATGTACTGGTGCGGCTTCGACTCGTACTCCGATATCAGCGACCGCATGCACCACGTCAGGTGGATCTGGGTAATGGCAAAAGAAATATATTATGATGAAATTAAAGCGTGTATGGGAGTATTTTCCATACTCCATTTGCCATACTCGGTCGGGCATACAATTTTGGCTCTAAATACGTTTTTATGATGATTAGTGAAACCATAATATTATATAAGTAGTCTAATGTATGACAGTTATGTTGGTATTAGGACGATGACGACATTGTTTATGACGGCTGATTTTGGCTTCACATCAGATCAGCCTTATAAGTCTGGACTGTACATTGTTCAAGTATAAAACTTCAGTTTCGAAATTAGCGGGCAGCGGGGCGGGAGCGGCGGTGTTCCAACGTATATATTATTTAAGTTCCAATGTATAGATTAATAATTATTCAAGTTACACTTTTTGAGCGTGGTGACCTTTACGCATACGTCTAGTCGCACGCACACAAACACCGTGCCGAAGTTAGCCGAACTGAAACGGAGTTATACGATGTATATATATCTTCCGCAGTGCGTTTTTCGCGTAACTTTCTGCCGCGCACTGTAAAACTCTGGAATGAACTGTCACCAGCAGTAGTTCCGGACCTATACGACCTGCAAACCTTCGAGAAAAGAGCGTATTCCCTCTTGAAAGGCCGGCAACGCACCTGCAGCTCTTCTGATGTTGCGAGTGACCATGGGCGACGGTAGTTGCTTACCATCAGGTGACCCGTTTGCTCGTTTGCCCCCTTATTTAATAAAAAAAAATATATGGTTTTAGGTTTTTTCGTTACGGAATTTCTTGATTCATTCGCTTTGTGCTCAAAGCCCGCGATAAAAGCTGTGCGATAGCTTAAAAATGTCATACATACCTCGGTAGTATCACTAATAGGTTTGACGTAGTATATGCTCTTGAACTCCGGTGTAACGGTGTCGGGCGAGTACGCGTGTCGGCTGAAGTCGTCGGCGGGCAGGCGGTTGGTGGGAATCTGGCCGAACGTGCTCACCACGTACTGCTCGAGCGAGGCGAGGTCCATGCGGGCCTGGGGGCGGAATAGAGAATTTAAGTATAACGTTTATTAGGTGCGTCCAGAAATTATGTGAGGTGTTTAGGGGGGGAAGGGGTCGAGTCAAATCTCATCTAATCTCACGTTAGGTGTCTCGGCAAATCTCACGTAATTTTTATTTTTTAACAAAATAATACTATTTTGATCCATTTCATACAGATTGTACGTATGCTTAAGATTTAATCGTAAGCGTAATCGATAATATACTACTAAGATCATTCACAAATTCGTTCGAAAGAAAATCTACTGACTGTCAAACCAAACGTTTACGTTAGAAACCCACATTTTGAAAAATCTCACGTGAGATTTGTGGGGGGGTTGAATAAAATCTCACGAAATCTCACCAGGGGGGAGGGGGGTCAAAAAGTTAAAAAAACACCTCACGTAATTTGTGGACGCCCCCTTACCTCGATCGTGGAAAAACCAGACACAATAGCTTATCTATTGTTATCGCGGCCGCATGTGGCCGCTTGGGAGTGAAAGCATTGAATGTATGTATTTAAGAGCGCTCGGCGAAACTGGAAGCCATAATAGGTAAGTATATATGCATTATCTGCTAATGACCTACAATAGCTAATAAATAATAATAACCCGAGTGCTTTTTGACAGAAAAAAATCTTCATAATAAACGAATATCAAGTGTCGTATATGAAATTGAAAAATGGCTTCATGCAACTTGCCAAAGTGGGCACATTTTCTAGCCACACTTTTGCCTCGATAAACCATTTTTTTATTGCGGATATTACGTAGTATGTATGGACGTTTAGGCAACACAAAATGAATATCATATTCAAAGTGAAAAAAAATGTATATCAATTCTCCGATCAACGTTTTATCTCGAGTATAACATTGATTGTACCCAAAATTTCAGCACCCCAATAATATAGTCTTACACACACCTGCACCGCCAACGTCATCCGATGCGCGCTATAATGCCTCTTCCGGAACTCGTGCGCCGCTCGGTACAGCTTCTCATCATCCTGCACGTCATCCTTCAGCGACTTGAGATTGCCCCACGTGAAGATGCGCGCCGGGTGACCCTCGGGGAACAGGCTGGATAGCAGCTGGTCCTTGCGGTTGGAGTCAGACGGGGCGGCGATGGAGAATTCTGGAAGGAGAGTAATTCAAATTCTTTGTTAACTCACATAGCACAATAGACATAACTACCAGTAGTTCGACTGCAAAGAAACGGACCGGTTTCAATATCTGTCAAATTCGTCGGGTTTCACTAGGATTATGAACGGAATGTGCCTCGCGCTGGCTGATATAATTTATTTTTAAATATTTAAAATAAAGATTTCAAAATTGGATTCTGACAATTTTAATCGCATGTGCCAAAACACAAACAACAATACGACCAAAGAGGAACACGTCCAGCGAATATGTCAAAGTTTTAAATTCGTAGGTAACAAGTCAACAACCCATAAACTTATAATTTACTGTCGTACAACAACCCTAGAGACGATTTTCGTCATAATACGTCAAATTTAAAAATTTCAACATCAGTTCTAAGTCGGCATACTCTATAATTCTGTCTACTCTGCACATAGTGATGTGTTTTACTTGTGTAGCAAGCATGGGCGTGCACACCATGTGAAATGCAGTGCTTACCTAATGCATGACTTGCCATACACATATATTTTAATTTAACTTTCGTACGTTTTAGATGACTCATGACGTTAATTATTAAATATTAATAGTAAAAAAACAATAGAAAAAATGAACGCATTTAAAACGCCTACATTTATAAAATAGCAACAATCAATTTGCGAGAAATTAAACATTAAGTTAGGTACACGCGCGAACGGCATAGCTCAAGGTCAAGGCAAGCAGATCTCGTGCGGCAGGCTCTGGGGTCATGTGTGCGTAAAGATTTTTGTGTCCGTGAAGAGTTCGCACACGCACACAGACATGCTATATTATAGGCGAAGTACTGCCGCAGTAGCTGAGGCGACCGGGGCGGCGTTCGGGAATAGTCGGATATTATGTTCGTTTCCTTTAATCCGAGTAAATATAATAGACGGAAATGTAATTATTCACGTATGCACATTATGCATTTTTGTTTTAGTAAGGTTTATAAATTATAATTGTTTACATAGCAGAAATATTTTGTTTTGGGAGGCCATTGGGCATTGCTTTTTCGTGTGATGAGAATATTTTTTTTTGTTTGCGCCAATAGGTATATTAGTGGTTTTCTAAGATTTTTCATTTCAACATAATATTTTGAAGTTTGTACATTTAACAGTATACTGATTTTCTATAATACGTGCGTTTTTGATTTCTTAAAAATGTTATTTGACTGAGGTTTGTGTTAAAAAGGTGTGTGTATTAAAAATGAAAAATAACAACTTTTCACAATTATCATTCAGTGAAAAGGTTCTAATTGTGATTTATGCCTAAAGGTAGGTGTGCCGTGTGTACCTGAGTTATAACAGTTAA
Organism: Lysandra bellargus; assembly: GCA_905333045.1. Lineage (NCBI taxonomy): Eukaryota > Metazoa > Arthropoda > Insecta > Lepidoptera > Lycaenidae > Lysandra > Lysandra bellargus. The sequence continues at coordinate 3,844,911 of HG995337.1, read as the reverse complement.
ACCAGCTACAAAACAAAAAGGAAATGTAAGTAACCCCACCCGAAAGATTCATGTTAAAAGTTATCTATATTCATACTAATTAATTATTTTATTAAGTATTTTATGACATATACTTAATATTAAATGCGAAAGTATCTCTGTCTGTCCGTCTCGCTTTCACGCTTTGGCGTGACTAATGAACCGATTGTAATAAAATTTTGTACACACTTAGTCTAGAGCCTGAGAGAGCCATAGGCTACATTTTGATGAGGCAAAAATATATTATCTAATTTCCATGGAAATATCGATGAAAATGAATTCACATTGTATTTCTAATACGTAACAATAGATGGCGTTTTTATTTATTTTAGCTTAGCGCACAATATTATGTTGTTGGTTACATATTTCCATTGAAACATCGATGAAATAAACTCTCATTGTAGTTCCAACGTGTGACAACAGATGGCGTTTTTTATTTCTTCATAGAACGTAATTATACTAATAGTTTAGAAAACATAGGTTTTAATTTATATCCACACTATTATTAGAATTTATGCGAAAATATCTCTTTTTGTCTGTTTGTCTGTCTGTTTTGCTTTCACACCAAAACTACTGAACCGATATCGCTGCATTACCAGTGTCAAAATCTTGTGCACGCCGCTGGTAGCAAGTGGTAGTTGCTAATAATAAAATACAATTACTCGTAGAACAAAGCAGACAATATAAACGACTTCATCTAATGATTAAATTCTAATCCCATAATCATAAATTTATGTTATCCTTTTTATGTCAATTAACTACGAAAAAATTCCTTATTTTAAAAACTTACTCATAGACAAATTATTATTTTTAAACAAGTTTTGTTTAAAAAAATATATGAATAATTGGAGGAAACAAAAGGAATTTGGAGTAAAAGTTGTTTCATAGGTAATTTCAATACAAACCCGACTCAATAGCTTCCCTCTCTCGCTGCATGGCCTCCTTCAGCATGAGTGGGCTGACGAAGAACTGGCTGAAGATGTCCATCGCCTGCGCCAGGTGCTTCTCCTGGATCTCGAAGTAGTACGTGGTGACTTCGCAGTCCGTCGACGCGTTGTCTGAACCACCTTTTTTCTGTACAACAAAAAGGGGAGAGGGACTTAGGGTTAAATAGAAAGAAACTTCCCGTTTTCAACAACCGTCCCTTAACGCTAAGTGTTTTTATAACTGCCATTAAATGTACATACTTATTCAAGATTTCGCTAATGTTTATGTGTCACCTACGTCCTTAGGGCTGGTTTACACGTATTAAGTGGATAAGTAGTTAACTAAATTTTAACTTAATTTTAAGTTACTTATTGCATGTAAATACAAAATTTAGTAGTAAGTTAAAATTTAGTTAAGTACTAAACGAGGAAATTAGAATAATGACTATTTTCTGTTAAGTTGGCAGGCGTGGCTTGTCACTTGACAAATTTCGGGCAGGCACTTCAAATTAAGTTAAAATTTAGTTACTACTTATCTACTTAATACGTGTAAACCAGCTATTAGGGCCTTAGAACTTTGGTGACACATAAGTGTCGTCAAAAACGTACTTATATTTATTTGGTTTTAATTTAAGATTTATGTATCCTAGGAAACTGCTAGAAGACACTAGTCTTAGCATTAGAGCGCCCTCGCGGAGACGGCGGTTGGTATATCAGTATACGGCACAGACATAGATCAAGATAGATACCGCATGTCGCTCCATTTGTATGAAAACGAGCGTGTCACTTTTTTCCTACCCTACCTACACTGTGAATTGTGACGTACCGATGATAAGAATCGTGTCCATTATCTTGGCCAACTTTTCTATTTGAATTTCTACATCTCAATACGGTACTTTTAGGCATTTAGGCATTTTTAAAATTCCGATTGACGTCCGATTCTGATAGCAGACTAAAGAACAGACTTTCTAAAGACGAGCATTGCTCGTCGTTTGGGAACGCGATATGGCACGCGAAGTACACATGCGGTATCTATCTTCATGATGGTGGTGGAGAGATTTGCCAAACAAAATGTGGGTCACAATGCGTATTTCAAATATGGAACATCGATAACAAAGAAAAAAAAACTGTCATTAATGTTGAATGCACCATATTATATTGAGGACATTAAGGCACAAATCGTATTTATTTATACGTTCCTACGTAAAACCACAAAAAAAATGTAGAAAAGAAGTGAAGGAAAAACTAGTCATAATCATTTTTGTGATTCCGCGAACTGTTGAATCATGTAAAATTGTTTTTGCATTCCATTGCAATTTGCAACCAACAAAAATAAACACTATTTATTTTTTAACGAACGTTTTACGGCTTTATTCATCATTTGTCAGAAAATGTGGGAGGAAGCGAAATTATTTGAGCTTTCAAAAAAAACATTTAGACCTACATCATCATAAGAAATTAATTCTCCAATATATTTTTGCTCACTCGAAGTAACCTAATTATTATTTATTATCATCTAGTGGCATACTTAGATAAAATTGTAAGTTGACATCGGAAGATTTTCTATTGGAAACTAAGATTTAATTCAGTTTGCAAACCATTGTTCGGTACTGTACACTACATAATGAGTAATCGGATGGCCGTAATATGCGAACCGAGTGGATGTAACTAGATAGAAAATGACTTTAATAATAATAATACACCATGCATTGTTAGTGCAAATAATCGAGGCCGCGCCTCGGAAGAAATTATGTTTTATGGCCAACAAGCAGAATGATCTATATTTTTATCGGTTGCTCAGACTATTTGTTCTATATTTTTTTACGGTTGTTCATGAAAAAGATGAGTCATTTAAACTCCGAATATCTAATGAGGGAACGCAGGGGAACGCATAATATCCGAGAATTTGGCATTAAGTTATTGGCTAAATTATTGCTAAATAAGCCCTTACCGCAGTATCAGCCGTATCATTTATAGGTAGCCCCGCTAGGCAATATATTATTTCCTTTTATAGAAAGGAATCATCATTGGCCATGTTAGCCTTGAAAAGTTTACAGGCCATTCGTAAAAGTAGAATAATGGGAGACCCAAATAACCAACTAGCCCAGGAAAATTAAACATTCGACCTCGGAATAATTCGCATAGAGCTGAAAATTGGTAGATGCGTTAAATACACCATTACAAATAAAACCTCAAAAGTCCCCGGCGATCCTCCTTGTGCAAAAAATTTTATTCAAGGTCAAAGGTATGAAAATGAGGTTTTTCCTGTTTTTTCCAAACTGTACATTTTATCGCAAAAATAGGTAGGGTAAGAGTGTAGATCATAGAATTCTGTACAAAAAATATTCAGACACCTTTTTCATACGACTTAACATTCCTTATAAATGGCGGGCCTAAAGTTTGGGAAAATCATATCTAATACTTATATTATACAGCTAAAGAATTTGTGGAACTACTGTTTAGAATTGAAGAAATCGCTTTTTGTTGGATAGTCTTATTTATCGAGGAAGACTTGAGCTATATAACATCACGTTGCCACCAATGGGAGCAAAGAAACAGAGGAAAATGGGGACAAACGGGGAAAATTATTTGAAGGAGCTTATCTCACAAACGGTTGAAGCAATTTTTATGTTATTTGGCACAAATATAGAATAGGCCACGTGGAGGGACATAGGCTATTTTGTTTTTCGGGAAAATGTACGGTTTGCGTGAAATTTATAATTAACGCGGCCGGGCGGAGCCACGCTTAACATCTAGTACTACATACTAGGGTTGTTCGAAAAAATTGAAATGTTCTCGGCCTGACATACTTCTAAATGACTTGCAAGCGTACTGTTGCTCTTCGCGACTCGAAAAGTTTAGATTTGGTAACGGTAATAAGTCACACAGAAGTATGTTTGGCTGTGAACAGCCCTCGTATGCTATAGTACAAGAAGTTCCGCTCCGCCCTGTTAATTATGTATTTCACGGAAACCGTACATTTTCCCGAGAAACAAAATAGCCTATATCCTTCCACGTGATCTACTTTATATATGTGCCAAATAACATAAAAAATGCTTCAGCCGTTTGTGAGATAAGCTCTTTCAAATAATTTTCCCCGTTTTTCCCCATTTTCCTCTGTTTCTTTGCTCTTATTGGTGCCAACGTGATGTTATATAGCTCAAGTCTTCCTCGATTAACAAGACTATCCGACAAAAAACGAATTTTTCAATTCAAAACAGTAGCTCCACAAATTATTTAGCTTTATAATATAAGTATTAGATATGATTTTCCCAAACTTTAGGCCCGCCATTTATATGGAATGTTAAGTCGTATGAAAAAAGTGGCTGAATATTTTTTGTAGAGAATTCTATGATCTACACTCTTACCGTACCTATTTTTGCGATAAAATGTACAGTTTGGAAAAAAAAACAGCAAAAGCCTCATTTTCATACCTTTGACCTTGAATAAATTTTTTTGCACAAGGAGGATCACCGGGGACTTTTGAGGTTTTATTTGTAATGGTGTATTTAACGTCTCTACCAATTTTCAGCTCTATGCAAATTATTCCGAGATTTCGATTTTTTTGCGTCTAATAAGACCGGGCTAAACTATATTACTCCAACCTTGACAATGGTATCAATGTCTATTTGAGATATCCAAACGTAGAGTAAATTCACAGAGAAATTGACGGACCTACGTCATTTTAACCTAACCTACGTCATTTATTCGGCAGTGTCGAACGCATCCATTCGGCCTGCCGTGCAGTCGGCACGACAAGCCGAATGGATACGGAAATAGCCGCACAAAACCGGTGGTCCACGAAACACACTTAGTGCTAGTAATTACGTAGTTTATGTTGTAATTTAAACTTCGACAATTTTCGTATTCATTCGGCCCGCCTTGACCCGGGGCAGTTTTAAATACCGAAAACCCTATAACATTAACGAAACCCAAACATTAGTTGTTTGGGTTATGTCAACGTTAGTGTATGTCTCCATCTGCCTCTGTATCAAATTCTCTTAAAGAACCAGTGAAGAAATCGATTCATATAGAGTATAGACAGATGGCGAAGCAACGTTATTTGGTCGTTTACGTCAAGTCAATGTTAGCCGTGATTTGGCATCTGTGGGTGGACATAACGCGACCAACTTACATGGGTCCACCTGCCACACATACCTTTATGAAAGCATCGAACTCATTCTCCTTGGGGTACTTCTCGCTGCCCATGAAGACCATGTGCTCGACGAAGTGCGCCAGGCCCTGGATGTCGGCCGGGTCGCTGTAGCTGCCCACGCCGACGCACAGCGCGCATGCTGCCTGCAACAACAACAGCCCAACTATAATATATTATGTTTAACTTAGGCGGATCCTAGACGATCAATTTTATTGCCCAATTAATATTGAATTGTGCGGTATTATTGACAGTTTAGGGTTAATATTAACCTTTGCCGCACCTTTCAATCTTATTGTCCAATAAAATATTGTTCAATATTATTGTAGGTTTAGGGGCTGCCTTAACCAAATAATCTCATACTAGATTTAATATGTAACCTCGTGCAGTGTTTGCATCTACCTCACAATCTCTGCATCACATACAACTTGGCTGGACTAAATTGCCACGAGGCATCAGAGGCCGGCCCTTGTACCACAATGAGCAAGAATATATTTAAATAAAAAATATATCGCAATACTACTTCGCTTCGGCGGAATTAGTTTTTCGCATCGCGCAGTTTCATGGAAAGGATCATACAGGAAGTGATAACTGGTAGCATTTAGCGACGACGGTGAAAGTCGACTTCTTACACCGCTTTCTAGTGATAAATAATAGCCACAGGCTATATATGCGACCGCACTGGACTAGTAATAATGTTTACGATATGCAAAATATGTATAATAATTTAATTTACATAATTCCGAAACGAAAAAGAAATTCGAAACGAAAATTTCCATAAAACTACTAAGTTAAAGTTACAGTTTGCTTATGATTCACTCACTGCACTCTTGCCACAAAGTGAATTTGTTCCCTCGATTACTCATGGATCCCATCATCAGGTCACCACTTTTGTGAACATGGTACCAAATTGGAGTGAAACCTAATACAACAAAACAAAAATTTCGAAAATCGGTTCACAAACGGCGGCGTAATCGTTGAACATACAAAAATAAAAAAATAAAAAATATCCACAGCCGAACATATAACCTCCTCGTTTTTTGGAAGTCGGTTAAAAATTTATAATTATCCTAGTTAATACTTATATTTCGATGAATTAGATTTTTGTCGGAGGTGAGTTTGTAAATTAATTACAGCGAAAGTTATTAGTGGCCGTGTTCGTCGGCGTAATTTTTTGCGCATTCGCTGCAAGACTTAGTTATTGCGCATGTCCAAATCATGTCATGCCATGGCAACGACAACTGTTTACGACTTGACATTTAACTCATTTAAATAATAATAATTCCTCGATAATTTCCTCCACTAAATTTTCCATGTGATCCATATCCATATTTTCCACAATAAAATAATATAAAACACTATTACAGTGTTATATAAATTATTTTAGACAATTTAGGCTTATGTATTTATGTTTAGCTTTTATTATTTTAATCATATTGTATAATGTTGTTGAGAATGTTGTATAAAGTATATACAATTAATACGTTGTTTACGACTTGACCAGCAACTTGTTATGGCGTTGCCATGACATGTTTTGGACATGCGCAATAAAAGGTTTGTCCAAAAATACGCCGACGAACACGGCCCTTATTACGTTTTATAAAAATGTTTATGGTTTAAAGTCTTTTAAATATTGTGCTTTATATCTCATATTTTTTACATTTCGTTATTATATTGGAACTAGGTAAACCGGGAGTCACGGAATAACAAATTTGGGTTTATCCCTGCCTTAAGTCTTAACCTATCAACTCCCAAGCGGTCGAATTCGAATGTAATGAAAATATCCGCAATGGTCACATTTAAATTTTAACTGCATAATATAATAATTAAATCTGATATTATTATGTAGTTTGAATACTTATTTTAATGTGTTCACTGGTCGTAAATTATATTTTAGCACCCACTTAACGAGCCAAGAGTAATTTGAGCTCTAATTATCCGTTATGAGTAATTATCAGTGATATTTTAGCTTTTCTTAAATTTAAATTGCATGAGAAAAAGAAACAATGAAGTTTTATTTACACTCCTGAATGGGAACCTACTTGGTAATCACCTAAGTCCTAAAGTGTACTATAATTGTTATTAGTTCTATAAAATGTGAATATTACCAAATAAATTTATTTTCTTTCTTTCTTTCTTATTTATTAGTAATTAGCAATTATTATTATTAAATAACATTTCCTTGATTTTAATGCGATATCAATTATTCTATTTAACCACTGACCTCTATTATATAAGTACACTGGACTAATGATATCCTTTGAAATGACAGCTATTTTTTGTGCCTATTTGAAGCGGAATCAGCTCCCCCATTATCAGGGATAGGAACTAAATTTGACGTAAAAATGACGTTTGAAAGTCGCCATCATGTCGCCATATTGGCGCTGATAACAGTAGTGGGAGTATTTGGAATTAATACTAGTGATGTACAACTATCTTTTCTATTATCGATGAAATGTTCCCAGATTCAGATAATGTCGACCATTAGGACAAAAATATTAAAATGAATAATACAAACGCTACATATTTGTATCAAAGATTACAGACTTCCTCTCCGTAATTTAGATAGGTGTAATAAATTAACAACGATTTCATACGTAAATAACGTGAAGTAGCAGTACCTATCTATAATCCATTTATTTTTACCAGTTAGCACTACGAAAAACTAAAAACAAAACTGAAGATAAGCTTCTAACAAAAACTTTGTTAGAAGCTTATCTTCAGTTTTGTTTTTAGTTTTTCGTACCGCGCGGAACATCTAGTAATAATATAAAAGTTCCCTCTTTATTTATGGATCTAGCAAGCCAATTTTTATCGATTTACTTTATCTCATTTGATTTTCGCCATTTTGGCGCTGATTGCAGAAGTGCGAGGGAAATTAACTAATTGGATAATGCGATCCATAAATAAATATGGAACGTTTGTATACACTTTTATTGGGGTGGAGTATGTAAGGTATTTAACTATATATAAATAATAAAAATATATGTGCGATACTTTAACATTATATTTTATTAGTTACCGTTACACAGTTACAGTCTGTCAAGAAAGAGTAGACGCTGAAATAAATTTTCCAAACATAATCACGATCAAATGGTAGTTTTTGCGCCTTGTATTTTTACAGAGAACGTTTGAACACTTCAAATACTAACGGCAAGCGGTAGTAGCAATTTTCGGACGCCAACCAGGCTTTTCAAATTTTTTTCAACCATAATTCCAGTCTTCCTTCGTCAGACGGAAACCTGTCAATTATTTTAAGAGCATTATAATATGTATTTGATAATAAAAATCAGTGGTCGGAGATTTCAATACAATTATTATAGATATCGATAAGTTTTATCGACAGAAAACTCCAGCACTATTGAATTTTATTGTTTATCAAAAATCGGTAAAACAAAGGTAAATATGTGGTGAATACGGTATAATAAGATTAGTGCCACATTTTTAAGTGCCTATATTATCAATAAAAGTTTAATATCGTAGAAATTAGCTGTTAAAATCACTTACTTGTGAAATGTAACCCCTCATCCCTTTTTGTACCGCGTTTTACATAACATACACTCTTTCATAGTATGAACTACCACCATAATTATATATTACTTAATCGCGTAAAACCTACGTAAAACCTTTTAAAACACTTTAAAAACACAAAAACAATTCAAACGATTAAGCCATTAAAATACATACATGGTTATTGGTTACGTCAAATTTAGTTCTCTTCCCTGATAATGGGGGCGCTGATTCCGCTTCAAATAGGCACAACAAAAAAGTGGGTATCATCGATCCAGCGTACTTGTATAATGGAGGTCAGTGTATTTAACAGTATTAATAATAATCATTAGTAAGTTTTAAAAATTCAGTATTATTATTTCAAGACTTCCGTTATCGTAACTATGTGGATACTATTTTTTTTTAAACAATTCTTTATTATTAAAAAAATCTTTTTTGGTAATGGCGCCCAACGTGGGGCCAGTGATGACAGATTTTACGTCAACTTTCCTGCGTAATTATTTATATTCTCAATTAGAAAACAGTAAACACATAATGTGTTTTCAATTATTGCAGCACAAGAGCGCATTATGTGGCATAATGCTAAACGTTCAATGTTTCAACTATAACGTCGCTTTGCACAATCCAGCAATCTCAAAAAAACAAATTATTCACGTTTCGTTTTGTGCTAACTAATCAAATTCAAATTCTTTATTAAGCATACAATAATATACAATAGTATAAAAGCTAAGTAGCGTACATCACGTCGTCTAATCCCATGCTAAGTAAAAACTTGTGTTATGGCAATCAGACAACGGATGCACGCCCAACAATTTTATCCTAATATATATTATTAACACATTCACACACACAATCACACAACAGTTTATCACGTAAAGTCACTTTCGGCGACGTGATGCGCGCTTCGTTCGGGAGCCTCCCCCGGAACCTCCGGAAAACTACACCGGCGGGCCAGAACTCCTCCACCTCGAAGATGGATAAAACTTGAGTCGGCACTCTTACCACAAAGTTCCGGATGCGGACCGCGGTCCGCCATTTGGTGACCTCTGCTCTAGATGATATCGGAACTGGACTTCACTCGATATGTTGACGCCAAGTATCTCAATGCTAGGGGAGATGGTTAAAGATGTGCCCTCGAAACGAGGATATACGACCATTGACAATTTTAGTGGTGAACGCTAACTATAACGCTACTTTGTCTAACTGTCACTTTGTCTATTCTTCCGTAGAAAGACACCGCTTCTGTGACCATGCTAAGCCTCGTCGTATCGTATTGGTCCGGAAATACTGCTAGCGACAGTGTTCTCAGCTCAGACGGCGGACCTACTTAACCCTCCGTGCACCACGTGGATAAAAGCAATATTATGTCTACGTAACTTTTTGACGACGTCCTGAACTACGTGGGGTTTGTGGGACCCCAGCGCACTTTGTGCACGTCTGTTCTTTGAATCGGCGACACAAATGCTAAACCACTGTCATCAAACGGTAGGGCAATGCAACGTCTTAACTCCAGCTACTTAAAGCGTCAATAAAATCATACGAATTTTTGAAAAGTTATGAAAGTTTTAGTACGTCTGGGGTTTGTCAGACCCCACGTGGTGCACGGAGGGTTAAAATCATAGCTAAAAAAAGCTTCTTCATAAATTTGACATTAGCATTCGTAACTCGTTTAAAGCGTGTCTATAATATTATACATTGCAACTTGCAAGTCAGGTCGACCTTCGTCTAATTCTCATTTAGAAGTGTATAATATGAACCGGTCTAGTGAATATAACACATTTAATTGTTCAACTTATCATTATTTATTATATAAATATAAATAATTTTTCCCAGCTCATCGAAAAACAACAAAATTATATTAAACTTTGTATCGTAGGTTTTTAGTTAATTTTGATAGTTCATGGAAAAGAACAAGTAAAATATCTCTAACTTCTATATGCCGTACCTTTGTATTTGGCGACTCAATTTTTTTTTCTTTTACGGAAGTGGTTCAGATCTTTAACAGGTACAAATTCGCGGGGTTCGTTCAGTGGTTGCAGCGGTTTCGCACTTCGTCCGATCCGAATTCCAAACCCGTGAAAATTTCCGTAGACGTAAAATTATTTGTCTTTAATTATTAATTCAGAATCAGAATCAGGCAACATTCAGAATCATAATCTGTATGCGTTTCAGAGTTCAGCTCCATTCACAGAATGCGGTCCTCATATTTTGCGTAGTCGACTCCATCCAGCTTCTATTTTAGGGTTAATGTTCTTCAAAATTTGCAATTTAAAAGTGGAAAAATTTTCACGACTTTCGCGACAACTTTCCATCATTTTGCCGGTGGGCATGATTCGTGAATTTCAAAATGGTTCTAGGCATCCATTACACGGTAGGTTCCTCGTCAGTCAATTCCATCAATCTTGAATTATGTTTGACTGATGATTTTCGTCAATCACCGTCAGTCACGCTCTTAGGCATCCATTAGACGGTAGGTTTTGCTGTCAGTTTCACCACAGTCATGACTGTGACTGATGAGTAACCTACCGTGTAAGAGCGTAACTGACGGTGATTGACGAAAATCTGGATACATTCGTCAGTCCATCAGTCACCATCAGTCAAACATAATTCATGATTGATGGAATTGACTGACGAGAAACCTACCGTGTAATGGATGCCTCACACGGTAGGCATCCATTACACGCAGTCACGCTCTTACACGGTAGGTTATCCATCAGTCACAGTCATGACTGTGATAAAACTGACAGCAAAACCTACCGTCTAATGGATGCCTTACATCACGCAGCGCTGGCCAATGAAAAAGTCGCGGCGCGGCGGGCCACTGGTTGAGTATAGCTGGATTAGACGAAGTGCGAAACTGCTCTTAGTATGTACTAACTAAAGCGCTTATTCCATTTGACTAAATTTAGACGTCTAAATGATTTAGTAACTAAATTTAGTCAAGTGAAATAACATTTAGAAAGCTAGGATCCTAATTAGTGTACTAAATCGGAGAAAGTGTGGCTTTGACTGACTAAATCAGTGTTGCCTGATGGTTTCAACCTTTTATCTGCAGTGGGAACTGCTAAATCTGTATTAAAGTCAATATATATTATGTTATACTATCTGGAATTTCTATTCGTATAAATCGTAGGTAATTTCTAAAGTCTGCTGGTTCCAAGTAGTTCAGAAAGTTCATTATTCATAATTTTTCGTGGAGCAAAAATTCTTTCAACCATCTTTTTTACCTTTTATTTGTTTTGATTTTCATTGAGCCAACAGCTAAGCCTATGAGAAGACCAATTTTTTTGTTGCTTTGACAGAATTGGAGCCATTAAGAAGACGTCTGGCCAAAATCGCCGCGTCGTCAGTCGTCACAACTGATTTAGTTACTAAATTAGGACAAGTGGAATAAGAAGCTTCTAATTAGTCTTCTTTTTATTAGGATTCTAATTAGAACTTCTAAATTTAGTCAAATGGAATAAGCGCTTAGTAAAGTAATAACACACCGCACCCCGCTATTATTCCTACACGCAGCTCTTGGCCTCTAGCGCATTGTTGAAGGTCTGTTACAACTTACAAAGATTCTGTTCGGACTTTGTCTGATAAAAAATTAGTTGAAACAAAATAAAGTTCTCTTACGTCGCGATGTAAGAGAACTTTATTTTCGTTTTAGCGACGTAGATTGTTTAGATTGATAGAAACTGCAGCCAACATTTAGCATGATGAGCTTAGATGCTAGAAGACCTAGAATTTGCATTTTTGCCCTGTGAAGCCTATCCATAGTAGATTTTTGTAAGACTGCCTGATAATCAAAATTCCTATAGTCCGCGCGGAACTAGTTGGCCGCGCGTTAGGTAGAGACGGGGGTGAGGGGGCGGATTGCTTGCTGCTCGCAACGCACATGAGATTAGACAGTGACGACCAATCTCGAGATATGCTGAACAATAATATTATTTAATTATTGAAAAGAATAAATTAAAGACAATTGATCAGTTTTATATTCTAAATTATTGACATCGGCTTTCCGTTTTTTAAAAACCTATGCACTTTAAATATTACTAGCTATTTGACCGAGCTTCGCTCGGTAGTCGATAAAACACGAATAAAAAGACATTTTATAAAAATTATTCCTAGCTAGATCGATTGATCGATTTATCGCCCCCGAAAACCTCTATATACTAAATTTCATAAAAATCGTTGGAGCCGATTCCGAAATTCCAATTATATATATATATATATATATATATATATATATAAGGGGGCGATAAATCGATCTAGCTAGGAATAATTTTTATAAAATGTCTTTTTATTCGTGTTTTATCGACTCTCTCGGTCGGTCTGACTCGGTCAAATAGCTAGTAATATTTAAAGTGCATAGGTTTTTAAAAAACGGAAAGCCGATGTCAATAATTTAGAATATAAAACTGATCAATTGTCTTTAATTTATTCTTTTCAATAATTAAATAATATTATTGTTCAGCATATCTCGAGATTGGTCGTCACTGTCTAATCTCATGTGCGTTGCGAGCAGCAAGCAATCCGCCCCCTCACCCCCGTCTCTACCTAACGCGCGGCCAACTAGTTCCGCGCGGACTATAGGAATTTTGATTATCAGGCAGTCTTACAAAAATCTACTATGGATAGGCATCACAGGACAAAAATGCAAATTCTAGGTCTTCTAGCATCTAAGCTCATCATGATAAATGTTGGCTGCAGTTTGCTTTACATGAAGACGGGAGAACTATGAACAATCTACGTAGCCAAAACGAAAATAAAGTTCTCTTACATCGCGACGTAAGAGAACTTTATTTTGTTTCAACTAGTTTTTTATCAGACAAAGTCCGAACAGAATCTTTGTAAGTTGTAACAGACCTTCAACAATGCGCTAGAGGCCAAGAGCTGCGTGTAGGAATAATAGCGGGGTGCGGTGTGTTATTACTTTATCAAGCGCTTATTCCATTTGACTAAATTTAGAAGATCTAATTAGAATCCTAATAAAAAGAAGACTAATTAGAAGCTTCTTATTCCACTTGTCCTAATTTAGTAACTAAATCAGTTGTGACGACTGACGACGAGGCGATTTTGGCCAGACGTCTTCTTAATGGCTCCAGTTCTGTCAAAGAAACAAAAAATTGGTCTTCTCATAGGCTTAGCTGTTGGCTCAATGAAAATCAAAATAAATAAAAGGTAAAAAAGATGGTTGAAAGAATTTTTGCTCCACGAAAAATTATGAATAATGAACTTTCTGAACTACTTGGAACCAGCAGACTTTAGAAATTACCTACGATTTATACGAATAGAAATTCCAGATAGTATAACATAATATATATTGACTTTAATACAGATTTAGCAGTTCCCACTACAGATAAAAGGTTGAAACCATCAGGCAACACTGATTTAGTCAGTCAGAAGCCACACTTTCTCCGATTTAGTACACTAATTAGGATCCTAGCTTTCTAAATGTTATTTCACTTGACTAAATTTAGTTACTAAATCATTTAGACGAATACTCCTGGGTAATAAAAACTCCTGTTTACAAGGTTTGGAGTTTAAAGAGGCTTGCGCGCTCTATGAAAGGAAGTTGGTTAATATCTTCAATGAGGATAACGTCGTTGGCGCCTATTAATTGATTTGCCATGACAATTGAGCCGAATTGGTTCATGAGGGCCTACCTAGTTTGTCCCATTTACCAGCATGGAGGCCATATTTTTAACTTCATCCGTATAACATATTGTTGAAAAGACCATGAGAAATACCAATAATAGAGTCAAAGCGTGATGAATGATAATGTATGGTGTAACAAGGGTGGTGATGATGATGATTAATGTAGTTTACGTAGTGGCATATACTTGTAGTTATTTAAACAACGCTGAAATACCCAAACATGACAACTACAAGGACTTTAGCGGTCTATCGGTTCATTCGGAACCAAGGTCTCAATATCTTGGTGCAAAATCTTACTCTTTGGTAGCGTTTCCTTAGATTACTTCATAAAAAGTTTAAATCAACATATTAATATGTTTCTTTGATTTCTCATGAATATCATGTCACCATTTTTTGTAAAAACCATTAAGTACACCATTGTTAAAAAAAAAGAATTTTAAAATTCGGACAAGTGTCTGAGTAATCGTTGAATAAAAAAATATATTTTTTTAATGTAATTTGGGGCCGTCTATGGGCTGTTCGCCCATATCCTTTTTTACTATCTTTGTATATAGGTTTTTCGCACTAAGGATAATTTAAATACAATATTATTAATTGTAATTATTGTAGTCCATCACGCCATGGACTTTTTTTTAATATATTATTATAACAGAATATAATAAGTAAGTATACAGGGTGTCAGGTTTAATACCGTTATCCTTAAAACTATCAAATGGGCTTATATCTTGATGGTTTTAAGGATAACGGTGTTAAACCTAACAACCGGTATACATAAAAAAAATATGTTATGTATATAGCCAAACGTATAACCTCACCTTTTTTGGAAGCTGCTTAAGAGTCCGTATACGAAATTTTGCCGATTTCGCTCATTTAACAGACGTGATTTAACAGTTAAAATACAGTATTTCTATAAGTTTTAATGCACAACATGTAAGATCATTTAAGTATAATATAGTGTTGGAGCTAGATTTTTTTTTTTTAAGTATCTTTAAATAATCCAACTCAAACCCGCGACAGTTTTGTGATTTTTGCTGTAAAAAGTTTAAAATATCACCTTTTTATGGATTGTATTGACGTCTTAATGGTATGAAAAAAATACAATGTACTGTTGAGAAAGTCGTCTATAAAGTGTTGGAATTACTTTTTACCACTTCAATATAAAAAAGCCTTTAAAAACAGAAAACCTCTATCTGCCCGCTAACTTGGCGATCGTCCTTTTTCACCTGGCATATGAAAGACGGGCGTAAGTGTGAAGAGAGCAGTAGAAAAGAGAGGACGGGCTCTTAAGAAAACACCAAATCTATACTAATATTATAAATGATTATATTAAAAAGTATCTCTGTCTGTCTGTCTGTCTGTCTCGCTTTCACGCCAAAACTAGTGAACCGATTGTAATGAAATTTTGTATACAGATGGTCTAAAGCCTAAGAAAGGACATAGGCTACTTTTTAACTGGAAAAGGGGGTTGTAAAGGGGTCAAAATGCGTAAATTTGTTAAAAGTAAGTTAGTTCCAGAAATTCATAACAGATGGCGCTAAGAGTCGCCTACATCGCGCTATCGCTTGCTGATTAGTCTTTCTATAAGAGGTGGTACCATGTTAAGCCAGATTTTCCGATTCTGCGATTGTCATAATACACGTTATTAAATAACTAACTACTCAGTAAGTACTTTATCTATGCAGTGATGAGTGATGTAACCTTAAACCTACCAATGATAAACTATAGTTTATGGGTAAAGCTAAAGTTGTGTAATGGGGGGGCTAAATAATTAAATATGCTTTGGTATAAGTACTTAAATAAAGTTTAATTTAAAAAAATGAAATATTATGTGCACACTGCACACCTGTTTTTAGGTATTTTGATTTAAGGGGTACCATGGGCATACCAGGGTTTTAAAAAGCTTTTAAATTTGACACTGCGCGCTATAAACTGAAATCCACGCGGACGAAGTCGCGGGCAACAGCTAGTATAAAAAATTAAAACCGACTTCCAAGGTAAAAACAATAATAACATCCTTATAATATGAACTAAAAAGTATTAAATAATTTTTCCTATCTCATGGTGCCTTTTTCCGAATTCGGCTAAAACTCAACTATTTCTGTACTCAATCTTCATAATTTTGAAGTCGGTACCAGATATAGCTGAATCCAGATGCCAGAACATTTGAAGCATTTGTAACTGGCACCGACTTCAAAATTATGAAGATTGAGTACAGAAATAGTTGAGTTTTAGCCGAATTCGGAAAAAGGCACCATGAGATAGGAAAAATTATTTAATACTTTTTAGTTCATATTATAAGGATGTTATTATTGTTTTTACCTTGGAAGTCGGTTTTAATTTTTTGTTAAAAATAATAATTTCACTCTTTTTAGTTACCTAGTAAAATCATCGCGTACTATACGTAGATTAGGGCCGATTCACACCGAATGGCAGAGGCGAGGCGAGCAGTTTCAGTGTCATATGATTTTAAACTTTATTGTAATACATAGTATCGCTTGAGAAATTGACGCCGCCGGCGGCCGCAAGAGTCCAAGAGCACCACGGGCGGCCGTAGATTTCTCAAGCGATACTATCTATTACAACAATGAAGATAAAGTTTAAAATCATATGACACTGAAACTGTTCGCCTCGCCTGCGCCATTCCGGTGTGAATCGGCCCTAATACACCTGTATACTATTCTACGTATCTTATTACAATTTGTTAACAGTCACACTTACAAAATATAATATCAGCTGCAGATAATTTTGAACAATACATTAAAAAAAATCGAAGTGGACACGTGCCAGAGCCGTGCCAAACCGGAATTTTAGCAGCGCGGCAGCGGCGAGGCTTTCATTGTCATATGATTTTAAACTTTATCTTTATTATTGTAATACGTAGTATCGCTTGAGAAGTCTACGGCCGCCCGTGGCCGTGATTGGTAAGTGTGACAGCTGTGCACTCTAGCATGTTACTTGTATTATCGAAGCAACTTACTTCTCAGAAGTAATGTCAAATGTGTGCCTTACGCTCTGGAGATAAGGTTGAATATTTTGTTATTTTCAATTTTGGTGACATTGGTGACCCTGACGTGAAAATGATGATGATGATGATGAATATAATTTGTATAGTAGCATATGCTTTCAGTTCTTAAAACAGCGCCTAAACCCCCAAACTTGTATCTAAAAGGAATCCGGAGTTCTCTTAGTATCTTCGGAACCATAGTATACCTTGGTGAAGAATCTTGCGTTTTGGTAGCATATGCTCAGGATGCTTCTCATAAAATCAAAATCACCATATGTTTCCATATAAATTTCGAGGGGTTCCCTCGATTACTCATGGATCCCATCATCAGATCACCACTTTTGTGAACATGGTACCAAATTGAAGTGAAACCTAATACAACAAAACAAAAATTTCGAAAATCGGTTCACAAACGGCGGAGTAATCGTTGAACATACAAAAATAAAAAAAAAAAAAAAAAAAAAAAAAAAAAAAAAAAAAAAAATATCCACAGCCGAACATATAACCTCCTCGTTTTTTGGAAGTCGGTTAAAAAATATTCGAAACATATTAAAACTACAACTTAATAAGCGAGCGAATTAAATATTAATATTGTAGGAGGCTGGAATTAATGCAACTTATCCCCGACTGTCCAAGTCTTGACATGACAATTTTCGAATTGGCAACGCCGCGCTCGCGCCCTTGCATTTTTTCGGTACCGAAATGATTTCGGTTGGGGTACCGATAAAATAAAGAGATATATGGGTACCGTAAAAATAAAGGCATATTTCGTTATTTTGCGGTACCGCAATGGTGAAGTTCAACCGTTTTGACTCAACCTTTAAATCAAAGCAATACCGTAATTTTATACCGGTATATACCCTTTATAACGGTACCGCTTTCAGTCCCTGCACAAGAGCACTCTAGTTTCAATGAAACCAGGCAGGAGTAATTTTGTAGTGCTCTTGTGTATTGCGCACACACTTGGGCACTATAAAATAACTCCTGCGTAACTGGCCTGATTTCATTGAAACCAGAGTGCTCTTGTGTATTGCGCATACACTTGGGCGATATAAAATTACTCCTGCCTAACTGGCCTGGTTTCAGAACGCGTCGTGGCTGTTTTCAAATGCTCAGAACGCGTCATGGCTTTTCTCGATTACCAGAACGCGTCGTGGCCGTTTCACTATGACCATAACGCGTTGTGAGCCATTTTTTCGCTCACTGAGCGTTTTCGGTCTTTGAGCGTAACATATATACAAGAATTGCTCGTTTAAAGATATATAAGATTTCCTTGGATTGTATTTTTATCGGCGAACTCATCTTGCTATTTCAATCTCTTGTGCTTTTTGTCTTAACTAGCTAGAACTGCTTAGAACTGTCAAAATCAAGCGCACCCGCCTCTCCGTCCCACCGCTCACATACCTAAGGCGCGGCTAACTAGTTCCGCGCGGATAGTCCGCGTAGATAGCAGTAATCTTTGTTTACTAATTAAACAGCGTATTGCAACTTACTTATAGCTGTTTTAATGAAAGACTTGACTTGACTGTCAAAAACCAATTTAAATATAATAATATTATAGTTTTGGCCTGAATAGTTATCATTCAGACTTCGACCGTTACATGAGTTTCCACTCTACTTCACCCGGCGAATGCGCTGACGTAACAATACGTGGCCAATAATAATTAACTGGGACCCCGATCATTGTAATATTATAAATTAATATCTTTTATTATAACCATAATTGTTGTTGATTATTGTATTATTCCAATGTTTATAGTTGTATTTACAATGCAAATTATAAATCACTAGATTAGAATAGAAAACTCGTTTATCGCGCAGGAACCGTACATTTTTCCGGGATAAAAAGTATCCTATGTCCTTTCCCGGGACTCAATACTTTGAGTCCCGGGAAAGGACATACCTTTCCCGGGACTCTAAGCTGAAATTTGGTATGGAGATACTTCTCCATACCAAATTTCAGCAAAATCGGTGCAACAGTTTGAGCGTGAAGGGGTAACAGGCAAACAGACAGACACACTTTCGCATTTATAATATTAAGTATGGATTGTACATATTTTGTACATGATACACATCTATGTACATTGTGCATGTTACATAAACCATAGACCAAAACAATTTTATCTGAAGCATGTTGTTGAAGCACTTCCTATCGCCCATCAGTTGATGAGAACGTAAACTTTCATCCAGAAACACAATTTTATTAAAATCAACATTTTATTTTATTTTATTAAAATACCAAATGTTTCGACTGTTATACGCAGTCAAAAATTAGGCTCTAGTTTATAGGATGTGAAAACATCGATAGTTTTTTATTATTATGATTTTTTAATGAATCTTTTTGCGAGAATGCGCCAATTTTTATAATCCCATCCACTCCAGGGTTTTTCATTTTTACCTGACTTAACAAAATGAGAAGGTTTCTCAATTTGACCATTTTTTAAGTTTGTTCTTGGAAAACTTCGTCGTTTATGAACCGATTTTGATGATTCTTTTTTGTTGAAAGAGGCTATTTCGAAGGTGGTTTCATGACACGGAAATACTGGCCTTTTCATGCATCCTATGCCTAATTACAACACATTTTTTTCAAATAAATTTTGAGTTAATGGCTAAGCATAGCAAGAGAACCTTTCTTTTTTGGTAAAGGACTTATAAGGAAGATTGGAAAAATAAAAAGACATTAAAAAGAAGAGAAGAAGAAAATTAAGAAGAATACACCAAGTAGTATGGGAGCCCTAGAACAAATTTTTTTGTGACTACTAACAAGCTAATTTTTTGTGCGTAGCTACATTTTGATAAGACAAACAACATTTTTATTTTCGAAAAATCTCGAAAGTGGTAGCTAACAGAGATAGAAAGGATTTCATACTTTTACTTGATGGTCCTAAAATATGGATAGTTTTATTGGTAGGACAAGGTTACTCTTAAATTATATGATTATTAACCTACCAATGTACAAAAAATCAGCTGGTTAGGGTTCCGTTTTAGGGTTCTGTAATCAACAAAACTTGGGTGTCTACTGTACCCTAAAAATTGGTAGGTTAATAGTTATATAATTTAAGAGTAACTTTGTCCTACAAATAAAACAATCGATATTTTAGGTCCATCAAGTCAAAGTATGAAATCCTTTCTATCTCTGTTAGCTACACTCACAAAAAATTTGCTTATTAGTAATCACAAAAAAAATTGTTCTAGGGCTCCCTCACTAACGTGTTACTTTCGAAAAGGATTTGAAACAAAACAATAAGAAAAATATTTTTCTTACATATTTATGGGTCCCTCTACCTTAGGAGCCCCTATTAACTTCAGTACGTAACATACTTATTTATATTTTCAGGTTTTTGAACTGAATTACTATAAATATTACAATGTAATGAAACTTACAAGTTTTTCTTCATCAAATTCTGCACGTCTTTTGGTACTATGTTGATCACTGGCTTCAGATTGTGCTGATTTTCCACTGTCACTCTCAATTTCAGAACCACTTTCGTCTGATCCACTAGATTCCTCCTCACTTGAACTGTTCTCATCATTCTGGCTAGGTTTACTGGGATCTGATATAAGTAATGCTGTGAGGCCATTTTCTAATCTTATAGTCCTATAATAAAAAAATTAATTTGGTAATACTATTTGTCATAATATATAATATTATTTCATAGACATGTTTTGTTTACGTAAACATGTTAAAAATCAGAATAAAAAATAAAAAGAAGAAATTGTGACATAATTTCTAGTTTTTAGGTAAATCTTTTTCTAGTAAGTATGTTATTCTTTTTGAGAGTAAGGTTCATTTAAAATTGGCTAAGTTTCTTTTTCATATAGCTCAGGTAAAATATTTTGAAAGAGAGGAGAGAATTTTACTGTAATATCACAAGGTTATAATCTAAGAAACTTTTTTGCATTATGAAAATATAAGATAAACAAAAGGCAATGATATATTTTTAAATAACTTCTGCTAAAACTTACTTGTATAATTTTTTATCAGAAATTGATTTTACTGGTTCTGATAAAACCTCAACTTTTTCTTTTCTAGCAGACATGGTAGCAGATTGCTTAGGTCGATTAACTGCCTTAACTTCAGGTTTAAATTTAGGAGCTCTGTTAAAAGCACTTCTTTTAGACATATTTACAGGCGTGCAAATAATAATATTCAGCGTCGAGCAAAATGTGTTTCTAAATACACTACAGAGAAAATTTGACATTTATGAACATTGAACACAGATTAATAGCATTATGTATACCTTTAATGCGATGGCGCAGATTACACGCATCAATATTATCACGATTCCGTGATAATATTGATGGTGTAATAGGCCGAATCGCAGTATCGCAGTACTCTAAGAAATTTTACAAATAATAATGAAAAGCGCGTTATGCAGTGATTTAGTAAAAGAAAATATATTTTGTAGTACGCGTGGTAATTCAAATATTATAATCTTCCATACCGATGGATGATCAATCAATCAAGAACGAATAGCATATTATCTATCAGCCACGACACGAATTTCGCGTTATGGTCTTTTTGTGATTGCCAGAAATCAGAATGCATCGTGGCCGTTTTCATTAGAGCCACAACGCAAATTTCGCGACGTGACTGTTTCACTGTGACCACAACGCGTTCTGAGCTATTTTTTCGCTCATTGAGCGATTTCGGTCTTTGAGCGTAACATTTATATTGTTTATGATTTATGAATTATTCACCCCAGAGCAGCCAACCGAGCCAACCTTCCGCAAATATCAGTTTGGCCTAGATTACACGGTCAATATTATCACTATTCTAGTATTTCTAGTATAACGGGATTCACTTGAAATAGTCCTGCGATAGAGATCAACTACGATAACTTTGCGCGCCCCTCCAAATGACTGTTTGAATGTGTGTAGTCACATCCTTATGAAAGAGTTTGTATGTAGTAAGTATTCAACCAATCACAGTACACGTAATATGTCACTTAATGTCACTTATTACCAAGATTTGTTGGTCAACTAATCATAACTAACCTACCGCGCAAGACAACGCACTTCAAACGTTTTGAATTTTGGAGGGGCGCGCCAAGTTATCGTAGTTGATCTCTACTGCGATTCGGCCTATTACACCATCAATCGGATCATCGGAATCGTGATAATATTGATGCGTGTAATCTGCGCCTTTCAGTCATCACTTCTTCTTCTTCGTCCTAGTATGCGTTACAAAGAAAATGCCAGAATAAAAAAATAAACATGGTTTCACATTAAAGTTTAAACTTTAAACATGGTTTCAAACAGGGCTTCATAACGTTATCGAATAACAGAAAAAATATCGTTACGTAACCCTTTTTTCATAATGGTAGCCAGATAACGTTATTTTTTTAACGATATTTAGTAAAATAACGTTATATTTACCGTTATTATTATAACGATATTTTTTCGTTATGTATAAACGAAAAAATTATAATAATAACGGTAAATATAACGTTATTTTCTGGTATCAGGTATGCGATCGTGCACGGTGCACTAAATCTCACTCGCAGCCCACTTTTTTTGCGAGATTTGTGTGAAAATACAAAGAAAAAATACATCTTATAAGCGTGATTACGTTTAGAAAATTTTCCCGCCTGTCATGACTTTCTTGACGGACTATAACGTTATCAAAGAACATATATTTACCGTTATAAATCCTATATAGCGTTATAACATTAACCGTTATTAATATCAATTTTTAACGTTATTTTTAATATCGGGTAAATTTTCATAACGTTATCTATGCCCTTGAAGCAGTAACGTTATGAAAAAATAACGTTATTTGAAGCCCTGGTTTCAAAATATGAAAGATACGCAAAATATGCAAGAATATCAAAAGATTTTCTTTAATCATGCAATAGAGCCTATCACGAACTGAGCAATTATATAATTATATTATACTGGTGTGTAGCAACCACAACTATAGTCCGTCAAAAAAGTCACGACCAAAGAGGATGTAAACTGTATACTACGTAACAAGAGGTCGGACTTAGAAGAAAAAAAATAAACATCCGTTATTTTTTTAATTTGAAACTAAACGAGAAAATTTTTAAGTGCAAAACCTTTCACTCTAAACAGACCAAAAATTAAAAAAAAATAAAAAAGAAATGAGCTCAAATAAATGTTTTATTTCAATAAAATTATTATACATAGCTAAATAAATAGGCTAATAAGGTAAATTAAACAATAAAACAGATTTAATCCACAAGCTTTTGTTGATTTCTATTAATAATATTACAGTACAGTTTTATGTATTTTATTCAATGATAATCTACTAAATACAGATCTGTTACGTTCATACTATTTTCCGGCTTAAATTGCTTCCGAACAATTTTCAAATTCAGTTGTCAAATTTGACAGATAAGTGCAACAAAAGATACGAAATGCCATTTACATAAGAGACAGACTAAATAAAAGACGGGACAATTGGCCCGTATTTATGGCTTTACAACGCGCGCGGTAGTAACATATGCTTTGAGTTTTTTTTTTATATATAATATCATTGATTTTATTTATAAATTTAATAGAATAGCTGTCTATGCTACTCTACTAACTACTTGATTGGCTTATACAGTAGACTCTATATAGGGAGGGGATTAAAGCTGCGCGTCCACCAGGTCGGAATCGGGAAGTACCGTGCGGACGGCGCGTCGTGTAGTCATATATTTGTTAGGCGCAGAATGACGTTCCAGTACTTCTAGTGCAGTTCACAGTAGTCAATACCATAAATACAAAGCAACAAATCGGTCTGCTGCGTACCTACGCTCCGATTCCGATCTAGTGGACGCGCACCTTTATACATACACACTTAAGTATCATTACTTTGTTTTGTTACACCCTGTATATGACAGCTGAAATCTATCGCGTGGGCTCAGGCCAGCTGCATACCACTCACGTCTTGATCAGAGGATTTTTACTTGGTGGCCGTAACACTCATTATCCCATACCTTCCTTCTCCTCCTAAAATCTCCATAACAGCTATTGCTTGCAGACTAAAATGTTGCAAACTAGTATAGGGACCTAAAAATCTGAAATTAATTTACTACATTTCCATACAGTTTACATAAATTATTAAGTATACTTATCAACCTTATGTATACAATAAAACAATATACACATTTTAACATTTTCCAAATTAACTGCATACTGATATACATTATAATATTTTCTATGAAATAATAATCTATCTTTTTCATATTAATATAGTTTATGTTGTAAAGTAAGTATTAGAACATGGTATGACATAGTTATGTTTTGCTTCAATATTTTATCAATTTACGGTTACATTTACATTTTACAATGGCTTACCTTTCGTTTTTCATTAATTAATCCACTTAATTTACAATTTTTGTATGAGTTGCTACAAAATAATTTTCACAAAATGAAAATCGAACTTTGAATTTTAAACTCCTTCTTCGTCTTTTTTCTCATGTAGTTTATATTCTCCATGGTCTTTTTTATCAGCCAATCACAGTCGACCTTGCACAGATTATCTGATTAGGTACAGTTGCTACGTTTAAATTTGGAACCCATTTTTTTTTTGTTCGGGAATTTCGTCCACCTGTTATTAACAACTATTACAATGTAATAAAGTTATAGAATAATTCTGAAAATAAGTCGAGCTCAAACTTCAACGTCACTACACTGACAGGCAAAAAGTGTTGCGATTTCAAAGTTTTTCAAAAAAGCCGTGGACGGCTTTCGTTGGCCAGACTCTTATGTATAAACTATAAACACTATCAATAAAACTCTCTCTATGGATAAACTAGCATTTTATATTCTAAAAAAATTACTGATATGAGGGTGGTAGATCTACCAACTTTTGGTTCTAATATCTACCTAATTCTATCAATTTTTGGCATGACGTCTACTAATTTTCTAAAATTTGGTGTGACAACACTGCTGACAACAGCTACTCGTAGTACGAGTCTCGTACAAGGAAGGAACATGCCTTTGATTTTATAAGCTTCAAGCGTGATTTGTAGTATCTCTTATTAGTCTGTGCGTGATTTCCGTGATTTCAAAAGTTTTAAGACTTGACTGTTGCTACTTGTTGAATAGCAAACTGCAAAGTGCGAAAACAAAACATTTTAATATTAAATTAAGTAGGTAAGTAGATTTCTGATTGTTAAAATATATAAAACAAGTTATTAATGGATCAATCATATTCAGATAGTGATGTGACTATGTCCCCTTCGCAAATATTAGAGCGATTGGAAATGCTGAGGCAAATACAAGTGTTACAGAGAAGTAAGCTGCAAAAACAAATGAATTTCCAAGATTCCTCTGAGATAACAAAATCAATTACAGAAATTGTAAGTCATTTTAGCGACAGTACAAGCTACAACACGTTTCGCTGCTTATTAGAATCTGCTCAAGAAACTGAAATCGACATTGAACAGTCGACACAAGCAAGACAAAATTCACAGCGAGGTAGTTTACAAAATGTAATTGAAGGTGTTACTCTACTAAATATATCTCAAGAATCAGAATTCATAAATGATTCTCCTTCTTCCACAAAGAGTTCGGTTTCTAACACTAAACCTACAAATAATAAGGGCTGTACTGTGAACAAAGTGAGCGTGCCGACGAAATCAATTTTACTTGACGAAATGCCTATTTTATCTCCAAGGAAAGATTTTGAAACATTGTTATTAGAAAAATTAAAGAAAGAAGAGAAAACTGCAAGTGTAAATACAAAAAGATCTGCAGAAACAGACACTTCTGTCACAGCTAAGGTTTCTAAAAAACCCTTTTTAAAACGTGGAGAAGGTATGGCTCGATTTGGATTAAATAAACAGGATCTTGTTATTCAGAACACAAAAGCTTTGCCTTGGAAGAGAAATAGCAGCAGAAACCAAAGCTACAAGAGGAAGTCTATTTTAAAAAATAATAAGAAAAACAATGTAAAAATAAATGTCTCAGAATGTAAAGTGAATTGTGACACAGAACAAAGTTTGGAAATACCAAAAAAAAGATTAATGCAAGAGCCAAAACTGAAACAAAGTGAACATTATCATGAAACAAAAGAACAGAGTTCAAGAGTCTCGGGGGTTGAGCCTGAACAGAATGTTTCACAGAGGATGCAAGATCCCATGCCAAATACAAAGGGAAAGACTTGGGCATCTGTCCTCTCCAAAGAACAGAATGATCTGCTTATGAAATTGAAACAAAGTAACTACTACAAAAACTTTCTTTCGCCGGCAAAAAGTATATATTCCGACATAAGTTGTGATGAAAACATATCAAAAGTAAGACAAGAAAAAGAAATAGCCGAACAAAACTTATTTGAACTGTTGGAAAATAAAGTGAACCATGGTAGTTTTAGTATTGAAAATTCTTTCTTTAATAGATTTTTGGGAAGAACAGCCTTGGAGAGTTCCGGTGAGAGTACTCCATTTATTTTAAAAAAATGTATTATTGATAACCCCAAATTAATGAATATTGCACCAAGCATTTCATCAGAACTTTCACAATTAAATTGTAACTCAGAAACATGCGCCTGTGATGAATGCACCGATACTTGCTCCTCTGTATCATGTTGTTCATGTAAAACTGTTACTGAAAACGAAAACCCCCAGCTTAAGACACGGAAAGAAAATAAGAAGTTTGGCACAGCAGAGACTGAAGAAATGTCTAGTCAAAAAAGAGATTGCCAAAATGATTCTGTTGTCAATAATGAAGTAAAAATAAATATGGCAGAAATGAACGCCAAGTTACAAGCTACAAGTGAATTGTTAAAAGAGCGACTCAAAGAATTGGAAGATGAAATTGAAACATTCAGAAAAGAAAATTTAAGTCTCACTAAAATGCGAGAAGAAATTGAATTGGAGCGTCAAAAGATTTATGAAGAAAAACAGGAGTATGAGAAAAAATTCAATGAAGATAAAATTTTATCTGAATACTATTTAGCTGAAGAAAAAGAAAAGATACAGAAACAGAAACAATTATATGAAAGATACTTGAGAGATATAAGAGGTAGGTTAAATAAAAAGGATAAGGATGAAGTACTAAACTTAAAAAAGGAAGTACAAAACCTTAAAGAAGAAATACGCATTAAAGATGCAAAGTCAACAACTGCTTTAGCACGCCTCAGGAATCAAATCAAAATTATGGAAAATGAAAAGAAGAGCTTCATTGAAGAAATAGAAAAACTAAAAAAAGAAAAAAGAAGGATTCAGCACAGTAATGATATAACTAGGAGATTAGCAAACATCAAATATTTAGAACAAATAAATAGGAAACTTAACAACCGAACAGTAGGAGATGAAAGGATAGAAGTTGAATTAGATCCAGACATAAAGTATAAAGCTCACGCCATCGAAAGACAGAGCAGATCTCGGATTATTCAGCCACAAAATAAACCTATTGCAATGAGACCAAGAGCAAAAAGTGTTCCTAACCTGAATGTGACATCTAGGTATGCCAAATATTTTAGCCAGAAGGACTCAATTAGTGACCTAGAGAAGTATAAATTAGGAAATGATAATGATTTTGCATCAATTAATGGAGATAGCGACAATGACATTGCTGAAGATTTAGATGAGAAGGATATAAATACTTCAAGAAATTCAAATTTGTATGATGATGACAACAATCTTGAAAAAATTTATAATGATAAGTTTAGAGACAATGTGCCTTATAACAAAATGCATTCCAAAGAAAATTTAGATGGCTTCAGTAATGAGAACACTTCAAATTTCTTTTTGAGTAAAGATAATGGGGAGCGCACTGAGAAATCAAAGAGACTATCTAAATTGTCATGTACAGAATCAGTTCATACAGACCGCAGTCCTACAGTTTCTAATACATCTAGATCACCTATTTTTTTACCCAACTATAGTACATCCAGTGGAATTTCAACAAATAATTCCGGAAATGTTTCATTAAATGACAATTATAGTAGGAATTCTATACAAAATAAAACTTTACATACTCATCAGTCCTCTTTAAACCAAAGGTTTGAAGTTCAGCTTCCCAAAATTAACAGCAGAATGACTCCAAGCCCTGAACCAACTACTAGCAAATCAAATGTCTCAAAGACAAATTTAAATCCAACCGAAATAACAAAACCGGATGGTTCAAAGGAGTTGAGATTTTCCAATGGTAATATAAAATATGTCTCTGCGGATGGGAGATACAGCAAATTTATTTATTATAATGGTGATATCAAAGAAAATTTTTACAATGAAGGAAGAATTAAATATTTTTATGCAGAAAACAAAACAGTCCATACAACACATGCTGATGGACTGGAAGTTTTAGAATTCCCTGAGTGAGTATAATATAAATTATATCTTATTTACTATCCCCCTGTAACCATATAAATAAACAATAACATTTTTTATGCAGTGGACAAACAGAAAAACGTTACAAAGATGGTTCTTCAGAAATAAGACTACCGAATGGAAGTATCAGATACTTTGATCCCAAAAATGAACATGTCCGAGAGGAGTGGAGATTCCCAGACGGTGCTACCATGACGGTATCAGCAAATGGAGAGCAAAGAATAGTGTTTCCCAATGGACAAATAGAAGTACATACTAAAGAACATAAGGTATTTAAAACATGTATAATATTATGTGAAAGTAAATCCATACTTAATATTATAAATGAGAAAGTGTGTCTGTCTGTCTGTCTGTTTGTTACCTCTTGGCGCCCAAACTGCTGAACTGATTTCGCTGAAATTTGGCATGGAAACAATTTGAGTCCTGGGAAAGGACATAGGAAACTGTTTATCCCAGAAAAATGTACGGTTTCCGCGCGATAAACTAATTTTGGCGCAACGGAGATGCGGGCGTCATCTAGTTAAGAGCCCGGGTTACCCTCGAAATTCTCATACATACGTAATACCAAAATCATTTTGTCATACGAAAATATTTAACATGTTTGAGTTATTTTTCAGCTTAAAATAGTAATTACCTAGGTTCCTGAACAAAAATTAACTTCAAAATATTTAAAAACTAAAAAAATTTTTTTTGGGTAAAATTTTTTTTTACTAAATTTACTACTAAATATTTAAACACTAAAAAATAGAGTAAAACACTAAAAAATATATAAATAAATAGTAAATTTACTACAAAATATTTCAACTCTAAAAAATATTTTTTAGTATTAAAATATTTTGTACTAAATTTACTAATTATTTATAAATTTTTGAGTGTTTTACTCTATTTTTTAGTGTTTAAACATTTAGTAGTAAATTTAGTAAAAAAAATTTATACACAAAAAAATTTTTTTTAGTGTTTAAATATTTTGAAGTTAATTTTTGTTCAGGAACCTAGGTAATTACTATTTTATGCTGAAAAATAACTCAAACATGTTAAATATTTTCGTATGACAAAATGATTTTGGTATTACGTATGTATGAGAATTTCGAGGGTTACCCGGGCTCTTAATAATACAATTCAGCTTTACTCGTAAGGCTTTTTACAGATGAACGGCACGCGTCGACGGCAGTCAACGGCAGACGTAGACAAGACATGCCGAAGTGCCTTTTGTCTGTAAGAAGCCTTAGATCTGGAGTCTTGACTGCATTTTAGCATTTTGTATACAAGTAAACTTTTCTCTAGTTATAAAATTGCCTTTTCTTGCTTTCAGCGTCGTGAGTTTCCAGATGGTACTGTAAAGTTGATATATAATGATGGCACTTCAGAGACGAGATATTCATCTGGAAGAATTCGCATAAAAGATAAACATGGTAACCTTATAATGGACTCTGCCCCTGGCTGAAAATTTGATTGGATTTTGTAATATTTATGTGCCTTATTGGGAGTGATGATGTTGACTGTTATGTAATTTAAAAACTAACCATGTTGCCAAAAATTTTTTACTATAAGATTTACTGTTATTTAAATGTGTATATCAATATTTAATAAAAGAAAAATATGAATCAAATCTTATAATTCTTACTAATAACTTATCAAAACACTATTTAGCTAGCAGATATTTGGTATCTGGAGTCCTTGCTCTCCTTAGGAATTCCATTTATGTTAAAATTGATTGGGTACATATTATCCTCTGTGGCAAATATCTTCTTGAGTGCTTCTCTTGCAGCCATTTCCTTGGCCGTTGATATTGTCTCACCAAACCCTGCAAATAAGATTAACCCTAGAACACTAACCTTATTTTCCGACGCTTGTTACTAACCTTCGTCGTTTCGACTACGACATTTTAGAAGAGCGATTAAAAGGTGTTAATGAAATGAAATGTTTACAGTTTTGTTTTTTATTTAATGGAAATGTTCAGTTGCATTAAAAATTATTTATACTACTCCAATAAAGTGATTTGGCATATTTATTACCTAAACAGCCTTATAATTGAGATCATAGTTTGCATGACAAGTCAACAATTTAAATCTTTATTACTACTATTTGCGACAATATTGTGGATTTAAAAATTCAAAATTAATAAAATAATGTATGCGAAAGACTAAAAAAATGAAAATAAATTAAAGTAGTTATATATATGTTTGTGGTATATGTCAAGTTTGTGCTCTCTGCACAAAATTTTTTGCACATGTTACAAGTACTTTTAGAACATATGCCACATGTTTTCCTTCTTTTTGTGCAAGAGGTATATGAGCTGTACTATTTTGTCCAATTTCTATCGTGAAAATCGAAGTATTACTACTTCGCTAACATTTTATACAGCCATCCATTATGTAAACTGGATCAATTTCGATATGGTCTTCTTTCTCACTCCCTGTTAAATTTTGATTAGCGCTTTTATCTTGTAATAGCATATAAAGTACTGTAGTTATAATATTAATAAACAATATCAATAAAATAAATCCGCAAAAAAAGAAAAATGCGCAAAAATGTACAAACCTTACAACTCAAAATGTCGCGTTAATACTAACCCTCGTCGTTTCGACGAAACGTGGTTGCTGGTATGGCGCTTACAGCCCCCCCATGTACAAAATACTACCGTCCGTCGCACAGTGTTTTAGAAACGCCCAAAATCGGACATGACTAAGTTAATGCAATAGTCAATGGCGTCTTATATTTCAAATGCAAGAGTAGAACTCTCGAGTGCGCATTTTACTTGGTTTTTGAGAAAATTAATTTTGAAATTGCTCATTTTTGAACTCCCTAAAAACGAAATTATTTTATTTAAATTAATTATGATGGTTTGTAAACTTGCTACCCAGCTGATTAGATTAATCATTAAGAGACACAAATTTTGTACCTTATTTCATTCCTACAGTTCAAGTAGTTCCTGAGATTTTAATGTTTTAAAATATTTAGACTTTATTTTTTATCTCCTTTCCTATATGATTTCCGCACCTTCTGTCCATACTGAAAAATACTTTGGTTTAGTATTTATTTATTTGTTTAGTATTTGTTTTTTATTTATCTGATTATTTAAAAAAAATAGTATTTGATGAAAATATTGTAGTGTAAATACTAAACCAAAGTATTTTTCAGTATGGACAGAAGGTGCGGAAATCATATAGGGAAGGAGAAAAAAAAATAAAGTCTAAATATTTTAAAACATTAAAATCTCAGAAACTACTTGAACTGTAGGAATGAAATAAAGTAGGTACAAAATTTGTGTCTCTTTATGATTAATCTAATCAGCTGGGTAGCAAGTTTACAAACCATCGTAATTAATTTAAATAAAATCATTTCGTTTTTAGGGAGTTCAAAAATGAGCAATTTCAAAATTAATTTTCCCAAAAACCAAGTAAAATGCGCACTCGGGAGTTCTACTCTT